>QEPC01011775.1:402831-501899 GCA_003113815.1 Sphenodon punctatus
GATGTGCCTGGAGAATTATTAAGGATTGATTGGTGAACACTGGTTACTCAAGTGAGTAGGAAACTACATGTATATACAGGTCAGACAGAAAGCTACATAATGAGCAAAAAATAACATAACTCTTTAATACAAAACACAACAAACCCTTTAGTAGAAAAAATAATTTAACAGAAACATCAACTATCGCCTGCTGTGAAACCCGTCCCACACCTCCTGGACCACTGCTGCGAGCGAGTCCTCTAGTGCTTTATTTTGCTGCATCAAGCTCTCAAGCAGTTCCGTCTGTGCCTCAATTTTTTTTTCTGTAAAAAGGGAATGCAGTTAGTGAATGCATTCTTTAAAAGCAGGAATTTTTTTAAATTTATTTTGAAACATACTACAAGGGTGCTAGTAGTATGGATCTTACAAATCCTTACCAATTTTCTCCTGTCTGGAGATTAGGTGTTGTACAGCATCTGCATGTTCCATACTGTGGCCCAAATTGAGGATGCCACATCCACCAAAATTTCCCCTGAAATGGCATTGAAAATTAAAACATATCAATGAACTAATAAAGACAAAAGCCCTACTAATGTAAAGCATGCAAGACGGTGAGACATCACATAAAAAAAACTTTTGTTTAACTTACCAATTTTAATAAGGCCATCAAGGATTGCAGCAAATCCTGCAAAAGCCATTCTGTCAAGTTAGAATTGAATTGAGATAGATTTGACATGAAAACACACAGCACATGGCCAACATGAAATAAAGCCCACCTCCCTGTGTTAAATGCCTGCGGCTGTCAGCTGTCAGTCACAGGGAAGGACTGTTCTTATTGGTGTGCGTCCATTGCTAATTATATGACCCGTGTGGCTGAGGTGGGGTGGGTCCGTCCGGCTAATGTGACAGCTTTAAGCCATCTCTGGGTATCTGGTGTGAGTGGGAGAATTGGATGGTTGTTGTGGATGGGTCAGTCGGGGAGTTAAAAAGAGAAAGTTTCCCCTGCCCCCCAGCCAGGACTCGTGAGCAGACAGATGCCCGTTCCAGCCAGAAAGACTGTCCGGGAGGGCATGGGCACACCACCACACACACACCCCTCTCCCTGCTGGTTCTGGTTGTCAACTTGCCGCACCCCAGCGCATCTACAGAATGGAAGCCAAATGATATTGTTTAATTTGAATGATAATAGTTATCATTTCATTTGAACTATTTGCCTCCAATCCAATCCATTCCATCTCTTACATTGGTATCGATTCGGGACCACAAAAAAACCAAAAACAATTAAAATGACACAGACAGTGGGGATTTGAACCTGCGGTATGACAGCTTCAAATTGTATTGCAAGTAGGAACCTCAACAACTATACCATGAGAATTCTATCTTGAAAGGGTTTTAAATGTATGGCTTTAAATGTCCTAACTCTGCGATTGGGGTGGGGGAGATCATGTGTTCACTCAGTCCCTCCCAACCAACCTACTGCAGTGGAGCGCAAGTTTGAAATCTAACAATTGTACTACTTTCCATACTTGGACCTATACTTGGAGGTGGGGGTAACCCGGTAAAGTCAAAGTTTGCGGTGGGGCCCATGTTCCACCAACGTACTGTACTGGAGCGCAAGTCTGATCAAATCACTCTCCCGGCTGGGGTGGGGGTGGAAAAAAGGACAGGGAGTCAGTTGTAATTTCTAACTTTGTGCAGGGATGTGTGCAATGAGGGCAGATTTTGTGCTTCTAATTTCAGGGCCAATTATCAGTTTCTAAGGTTCACCCTGCACCACAGTCAGGCTTTAGGAATTAGGTGTTGTGAAATTCTGTTCACTCACATGCCCAGTCCAATCCCAGTCCCATACTAGTCTCAACTCCCTACACTTACTGCAGCACACTGGATGGCTTTGCAAGTTGTAAAACAGGCTTGGCGGGTGGGGAGGTGAAGGTTGGCTTGGCTAGCTAACTACAGGATGGCTACCTACTACTAACTAGTGATGAACAGTTTCCTAACTCTTTGAGGTGGGGGCAGGGCACACGGTGACTTCACAATAATGTTCAATTTCATCCCACTTCCCTCCCGAGTCCTTCCCCCCAACCTAGTTACTGCTGGCAGCACTTCAGCACTGGATGTCTTGGCAAGTTCAACTTCAAGTTGTTTGTAAAACAGTCTTGGGGAGGGGACGGTTGTCTAGTGGCATGCAGCCCTGGAATCGTGGCAAGTTTGGAAACAGACTGAAAAAAATAAAAACTAATTTTTATTTATTGGATGGTTCTTGAATGGCAGCATGGTTTAGAAAGAAGAAGCTGCATAGTCTCTGCTGGGACTATGAGCATGACAATTCTCGGGTGGCACCGCAGACGTCAGCCAAAGCACAACTATTATCAGTATTTTGTGCAATGAAACACCTTAACTTGCCGACTGTAATTGTCTAATAGCCATAGAAAGACATCTTGTGACTGTACACTGCTTTTATAGTTTAAAAAAAGAGGAAAAAATGCAACGACAGGATTCGAATGCAATTACAGACAGGTTGCAGTATTGGCTGGGATTGGTGAGTGCTGCTGCAGGTGGGGTATGACTTCTGCAGCTGGGCTACTCCGTCCCCCCACCACGCCCCCAGGGCCAGCCTTTTAAGGCTGAAATGTGTCTGTGACTGAGTCATTCACTCAGCTCAGGCTTGCCCGGAGGGTGGGGAAGGGAATGGTTGGCTAGCTAAGTACTGGGCGGCTACTAACTTGTGAACAGTTTCCTAACTCTTTGAGGTGGGGGCAGGGCACTCGGAGACTTCACAATATGTCCCCCTGGATGGCAAGTTTGCAAACAGACTTAAAAAAATTAAAAATAATTGTTATTTATTGAATGGTTCCTGAATGGCAGCATGGTTAAGAAAGAAGAAGCTGGATCCCCTCCCCTGCCACACAGCCGCTGTGAGTGACTCTGTCTGACTCCCCAGAACCATACTTATAAGCAGCACCCACTTATGCAGCCAAAGAATAACATAGCACAATGTCACCTACACAAGGTATCAAATGTCTTTGTTGGACATACAAGTCTCTTCCCAAAACAGAGGAAGAGACAAGGATGCAGTGCTTATAGTTTCCCCTTGCTAAGAAGTTTTGGTAACAAAACAGTAACTTGGCGAAACTGAGGCCAACTGTTGAGGCGTTTTATTGCCATGCTTTTAATGACACATTAGATCATCTTAGAAGAGCAGTAGCTGTTCTCAATCCTTACTCACTTTGGGGGGCTGAGAGAGGACTGATCTTTAGATTCCAGCTAAACTAGGGTCAGGAAGACAAGAAACTAAGCAATTAGTGTAAAATTGACATTCCATTACAGCAAGCTAAAACTAAAAAAAAACCCGACATGTTGTGTTGAGCTTTGAGATGGATTTAGGAAGTGGCCTCTGGAGGACTGGCCACCTAAGTTGGGTGGGTGGGTGGTGAGGACTTTGATAGCCATTCCACTCACAGGAATGACTGAGAGTCATTCCTCATTCTGAAACATACCTTCCCCCCACACACTCAAAGTCAGAGATGTGTTGTTAAGATAACATACACTGCAGCTGGGCTACTCCCCTGGGTCAGCCTTTTTAGGCTGAGTCTTATGTGTCTGTGTGAATCATTCACTCATCTCAGGCTTGCCCGGAGGATGGGGGAGGGGACGGTTGGCTAGCTACCCGGCTACTAGTAGTAAACAGTTTCCTCCTAACTCTTTGAGGTGGGGGCAGGGCACTCGGAGACTTCACAACACTAACATTCAACTCCACTCAACTCCCCTCCCTCCTAATAACTGGTACTGCATCACTGGATGGCTGAAGTGGCAACAAGTTCAACTTCAAGTTGTTTGTAAAACAGTCTTGGCTGGTGGGGAGGGGACGGTTGTCTAGTGGCATGCAGAGCAGATCTGGATGGCAATTTTGAAAACAGACTGAAACAAATAAATACTAACTATTATTTATTGAATGCTTCTTGAATGGCAGCATGGTTTAGATAAGAAGCAGCTGGATTTGTGTGCTTACACTGGGATACAGACAGTAACAACATACATTATGAAAAAGAAAAATTATAATATAATCGCCCTTTCATTGTGTTACATTGATGTCCCTCCATGCACATCTCTCCCGAGTCCTTGACTCCTTCCTCCCTCCCAAGTTCAAACAGCCTACTGCACTGCTGCACTGCACTGGAGTGCAGTGCCGTAATCAAATAAGTTTGAAATCAAATAACTCTCAGTCTCGTCCGGGGGGGGGGGGACATTATAAGGACCCATGGTCACCGAGTCACCCACGGGTGGTTGGTGGGGGGTGGCACCGGTACAGGCACAGGAGGAATCACAGCTTTGTCCCCGACAATGTGAATCTTGGCTATTGGTTACTGTATTAGCAAAGTTTTTTTTTTTATCATGGAAAGTATGCAATGAGCAACACAACACAGCAATAATTGTATGATTAAAAGAACAATAACACTAATGTACAAGGGGGAAAAAATTAAAGTTAAATAGAGCTGTGGGGATTTGAACCCATGGAATGACAGATACAAATTTTATGCCAAGCAGGGACTTTAACAACTATGCCAACAGACTTCTCTTGTTTATTGCACTCCTGCGAGTACCAATACATCCATCAATACAAATTTGTGTATGCACATACACACACACACACACACATCTATCTATCTATCTATATTTATATATGTGTAAATATACGTATATTTGTGTATATACACATCTATACATGCATATATGTACACATATTTGTATATATACACATCTATACATGCAGCTATATAAACATGCACATATATATATATATATATATATATATATATATATGCAGAGGAATAAAGATATGTATGTGTATGTATACCTCATATGCACATATACACAGACAAGCATACCCAGGCCACACACACACATTTATATCGCACGTCAAGGAGTCATGGAGGGGTCATTCATGGCGGTCGGTGGATGCATGGCCTGGGTGTATGACCTGGATGGGTGCAGAGGGATCAAGGTGGATGTGTGGCATGGAGGGCTGCAGAGGGAAACTATGCATTTGAAAAAATAAATGGGGATACCATCAAATATGTATTATTCAACCTACCATTTGTGTATTAGCCCCTGTGCACTACTCATTTTGTATCCCATGAGGAGTACCCATTTTGGCTTTAGAATGGGGAAGTGCATGTGTGTGTGTATATGCCTACATACTTACTTTATATGTCAGATGAATAGAAGGGGGACTTGAGCAGAAAAAGGGTAGAATCTTCTGTACATCCACCCCAAAGCAGAGACGCTGACTCACTGAACCACGTGAGAAGGACTTTTTTAAAGCTCTAATGTGTAGATATTTTGGAGAAGTCCAAACCTCACAGTCTCAGTTACCCGTCACCATATGTAAAATGGGAATACATGTATATCTGTCTTTCCCTGTGCATTCCCCTCATCCTTATCCATCTTTTATTGTAAGTACACTGGGCAGAGAGTGGGACCTGTCTCAAAAAAGCAGTCTCTCTTAGGGGATTCTTTCACTGTCCTTTGTTAACTACACAATCCATATACAAAGGCTCTTATAAATTATAAGATTAAAATGCTATTTCCTCCCAGTCCCTCCCTAATGTTTCTGCAATTGAGATAGATGCAGATGCAGTTAGTGCAGTAAGGGTTTTTTCTGACATGACACTAACCTCAATTTAACCACAATCAAACATTTCAAACCATGTACCAACAGGTACATGGCAAGTTGGATTGAACTTAAACACTCTCAGGTGGGGGGGGGGAAGGGTATGGGACTGGGAGGACTTAGAGGGTGGTGGAGTAAAATTCAGTTCATGTAACATTCACTCCTGTCCCTCCAATCCAAAGACTCTCAACCCAACCCTACTTTCTGCAGTTAGCTGTTTAGTATTAACTGTTAACTTAAGAAAGAGTTGGCGTGGCGGCCAGCAGTTCTGTGATATGCAGATGAATGTCATGTATTCATGTTAATTTATTAAAACAATTAACAGGTGTGATGTGCCTGTGGATGGGTCAGTCAGTGAGTGAAAAAAGAAAGCGTCCCCCCACCCCCAGTCAGGACTCGTCTGGCCAGGAGTGGACCCCCCTCTCCCTGTCTGTTGCTGGTTGCTGCCCACCAGCGCGTCACACAGAACTCTAGTCGGTGTCAGGGGGAGGGAAGGTGGGCTGGGCATGTAAGGACAGGTAGGGGCAGGGCAGTCAGTGACGGCATCAGTGACTGAGAGTGAGCATAACACCAGTGGCGCAAGGAGTGCAGCTGCATCATAGCACTCATGATGACTCATCGCGCCGCCTGGCTTGCCTACGCTACTTAGTCTTCTTTGGTTAATGTAATAAATAAGCATTTATTTTTTTTAATACAAAGTATGCCATACACAGCAATAATTTTATGATTATCAAAACAAACAATAACACTAATGTAAAAGTAAGAAATTTTTTTAAAGTTACACCAAACAGTGGGGATTTGAAACCATGGAATGACAGCTACAGATTGTATAGCAAGGTGGAACCTTAACAACTATGCCAACAGAGCTCTGCTGCACAGCTCACTTCTTCTAGACTGAGGAAGTGCGGAATGAGGATTGTAAGAAACTCTTCTGAATGGATCAACTTCAGTCCTTCAACTTTCTGAGCTGGTCCTATCATGTAAAAATGACTCGGTCAGCCAATACACACAGGTCACTTTAAACTCCCAGCAGGAGTTTTGCTCAAAAAACTTTAGTTTGGAGGTCAATTTATGTTCACCGAAAAGATCAATTTGCCATTACATAAAAACACTGTTCCTTGAACAGTGCATGCATTGTATTGAGAAGAATGGGCAGTGATTGCAGCACAGAGAGACACAATACCAGCAGTCAGCACAGCACAGCACACAGCAGACAGCACACACCAGCACAGCAGCGCTGGTTCACGGAACCGTGATAAGCGCTCATGACTGTCTCTCTCATATATTAAATTGGAGGACGGCAGAAAAAGATCACTGATTGTATGCGATAATGGTGCCAATCGGAAAAACAGTGAAACACATAAATGCCGCATCTGTGGATTATTGTAGTGGCAAATGCAAAATTGCAGAGGTAGCGGGAGGAATTTTGTGGGGAGCAACGTTAGATGCCGAGGTTTAGGAACTGAATTGTGGCGCGGTAAAAGCTCCTGCTGCGTCACCCCTAATTCATGTCCAACTTCAGGAAGATTGGATAAAGGGTCCCAATTTTATAAGTGTCATGGTTTTTGCATGCATTTTGAGCAATAACATCTTTGCTTCCTATTCAATTTCAATTAAATCTGGAAGGATTATACCCCTCGCAGAAGGGATCGTCCCTGCTAAATTTCAGAAAGAGTGTTTTAAAAGTCCCAATTTTTATAAGCAATTGAACTTTTAAAAGTTAAGTTGTGCAAATACTAGTCCTGAAAATTTTAGGACAAAACCGAAATTTCAGGACATAAACTGAATTTCAGGCAGCAAGTCAGATGGGAGGGGTGAGCAGCCCAGAAATCAAGATACGTGATTGACACTTCCAGGCAGGCCAATTGGCATCCCAAACACATACTGCTTATACAATTGGGTCCCTTTATCCAATCTTTCTGAGATTTGGTAGGGTCGATCCCATTGGTAAGGGGTACAATCTGTCCAAATTCATCCAAAGTGAGTGAAAAAACAGCTGGTAATGCATGCACAACTTCTTTAACTTCTGTTAAATCTCTCTTTAACTTCTATTAAAATCATAAATGTTTAATTGCTTATAAAATAGGGACCCTTTAACCAATATTTTTGAAATATGGCTGGCATAATCCCTTCAGTAAGGGGTAAAAACTTTCCAAATGTCATACGAATTGGATGAAAAATAAAGAAGATACAGTCTGAAATTCACCCCAATCTTTTACTTTTTTCAAAATTTTGGGGTTTATTTTTTCCATTTTAAAAATTCCAATAACAAAAAACCCGGAGATTTTTGTTTTAGTTATCCAAAATTACAAAAATCAACACACACCCGTACTCCAGGTTTCATCCCCATGTCTGCTTGCACCCAGTTCTTCCTGGGTCTGTTTTAAGTGAACATGGTGGTTGCCCCAGCCTAGAGTCTTCCCATATGTTGCCCTTTGCCACACTATAGATTTTTAGGTGGATCACCTGATGCTCTAGGATGCTGCCTGTAACTCCATGGAGTTGCCCAGAGAAACTGTCAACTGAAGTCTGAGGAGGAGCTGCAGCCAACCCACTCCACTGGCAGTGGTCTGAGAGCACTGCAAACAGAGCTTGTCCAGAGCTGCACCACTTCTAGTTTGCCTCACCATTGAATACCTGCCTTTAATCAGAAAGGTCACCTGGGGGTGAGGGTCCATCTGTTTGTTTATTTATTTATTTATTTATTTGTTTATTTATTTATATCCTACCCCCTCCCATCAACAGACGGCTTGGGACGGCTCTCAACATGCACATTTTAAAATTATAAATACAATTTTAAAACATATACAAAAATGGAAACTAAAAACAGTTAAATAAGCTAATAACATTGAACAAAAAAGAGCCTCCCCTCCTCACCCACCCTACGCACTCCCTTTCCCAAATGCCTGGATCAACAGTCAGGTCTTACAGGCCCCGCAGAAGACCAGCAGACCTGGGACCAGTTGAACTTCCTCTCGGAGGGAGTTACACAGATGTGGTGTGGCCACCAAGAACGCCCTCTTCATTGTGGCCCCTATACTAACCTGGGGGACCTTCAAGAAGTTGCCCCTGGTGAACCGTAAAGATCACCCCAGGACCTGAGGAGTGAGATGGCCTCTCAGATAGGAGGGGCCAAAGTCGTGTAGGGCTTTAAAAGTTAAAACCAGCACCTTGAATTGGGCTCAGAATACTATAGGCAACCAGTGCAGAGCTCGGAGCACTGGTGTTATGTGCTCCCTACGGCCCATCCCTGTTAAAAATGGGTTGCTGCATTCTGCATCAGTTGCAGCTTCTGAACCATCACCAGGGGCAGCCCCAAGTAAAGCGCATTGCGATAATCGAGCTTCGAGGTGATGAACGCATGGATGAGGGTGGCTAGGTTGGAATCTGACACATATGGTTGGAGCCTCCGTGCAATATTTAACTGGCAAAAGGTTCCCTTCGCCACTACCTCTACCTGACAATCCAGCCAAAGGCTGGGGTCCAACAGTACTCCCAAGCTCCGGACCTTGGGAGCCAGTGGGGGGACAACCCCCTCAACGAGGGGAGGTATCACCCCAGCTGCCCAACCCAGCTGCCCAACCCACTAACACCTCCATCTTATCGGAATTCAACCACAGTCTGCTCTGCCGCATCCAGTGAGCCACAGCCTCCAGGAACAGGAAAAGCACTGAGACTGTAGGGCCTGGGTCAGTTGAAAACGAGAGGTATAGGTAGGTGTCATCAGCATATTGGTGGCAACACACACCAAACCATCTCATGACCTCCCCCAGGGGTTGCATATAGATGTTAAACAATAACGGAGACAAAATAGAACCTTGCTGTATGCTGCAAGAGAGGTCCCAGGGTCTAGATGTTTCAGCTCCCAGCACCACCTGCTGGCTCCTTCCTGAGAGGAATGAGTGGAACCATCCAAGGACTGTCGCATCCACTCCCACCCCCCAGGAACTGCAATCATCTCGACAATAACCTGTGGTCCACTGTATCAAAAGTAGCCAAGAGATCTAACAGGACAAGTAGTGCTGAATGCCCTGAATCCACCTCTTGGTGGAGGTCATCCACCAAGACCACCAGCACAGTCTTGGTGTCATGCCCTGGCCGAAACCCCTATTGAAACGGTCTAGAAAACTGATGCCATTCAGGTGACCCTGGAGCTGCTGTGCCACTACCCATTCAATAACCTTCCCTAAAAAGGGAAGGTTAGAGACATGCCAGTAACTAGCCAGTGCGTCAATGCCCAAAGATGGTTTCTTTAACAGGGGCTGCACCACTGCCTCCTTGAGGCAGTTCAGCATCCTACCCTCCCAAAGAAAGGCATTGATCACCCCCTCCAACATCGGCCCCAAGATCTCCCTGGAGGCTTTCACCAACCAAGACAGGCATGGATCTAATTTGGAAAAGGTGGCCCTAACAGACCCCAGGACATCCATGGCATCAGCCGGTGTCCCTTCTTGAAACTGATCCAACAAAGATGGACCAGTTGGGGCATCCATAACCCCAAGCTCTCCTTCCTCTGCATCAATACTGGCTCCAAAATTGCACTGAATCAGAGCAATCTTATCTGCAAAGTAGGTGACAAACTCCTAACAGTGGGCCTGGGATATCTATCCCTCCAGACAGAGGGAGGCCAAACTGACCAGCCCCCTCACCACCCAGAAGAGTTCTGCCAGACACAACTTTGTAGCAGCTATGGAGGTGGCAAAAAATTCCTTTTTTGCCACCCTCACAGCAAAGTGGATTACACACAGTGTAATCAAATACTGCATAGTAACTTACCCCGAATTGTTAGAGTGGAAATTGATAGTCCATAATCTCAGTAACAAGAATTCTGGATATATAATCAGTTAATTGGTTGGCAACCTCATATTGCAGCGGTATACCAATTAATGCTACTTTGCTATTACCTAATAACCAATTTACCATTTTCCTGTCTTCTGTCATTTCCAATTTACTTCCAGATGAATTGAAAAGTTGTATCCATCAGATTTGAACCAGATATTCAATGTGAAAGTGAGTTACACTTGGAACTATGATTTGGGGGGTAAACAGGAAAGGGATTAAGGGCAAAAAGAACTAGCCAATAAGTGAGTAACAGATGGGAAAATGGAATGAGGCAGCACAGTAAATGGCACAAAGTGGTAATACGGTAATGCAGTAACCCAGTTAAATTGTTGGTTAATAAGTGGTTACTGCTGTCAGGGCTAGGGATGGTTCACGGAGGCAAGGGCCCACAAGGGGACAGCGGAGACAGAGGGGGGAAAGAAGCCCCGCACAAAGGGGACCCTCCAAACCAGAGACCTCCTCACCAACCTTGGACATCCTCGATCATCTAGGGGATGCAGCAGAGATACGGCGGGGAATGGCGCAGGGAGCCCTCCCCAGGACCCAGAAGTAATGCAGAGTGACAAGGCAGAGGCACAGGGTGATACAGGAAGAGACTCTGCCGTACCGGCAAATGAGGGGGTGGGGCTCAGCCCGACACTCCCACGCTCAGCGCGTCTGTGAGTGCAGCAGGGGAGCAGGTAGGGGTATTTAAACAGGCAGCTCTAGTATCCCCGTGCCAGCGATCAGCGTAGCTGTGAAGCTGGCCTCTGAGCGACTGAGCAAAGCTGGTATTATTCCCTTATAGAGTTCGAGTGTGTGAGTGTGAGGTGAGTGTGAGGCTTGTGAGAGGTGAGTGAGTGTGCATTCCTTAGGGTATGTATTCTTGTTGGTGTGCACCATTTAGCCTGTTCCCTGGGAATCCCTGATTGTCCTTCCTGTAGTGCAGTGAAGGTTGTCCACTTCCTGGTTCTTCCTCTGCGGTGCTTTCCCCTCTCCCTCACATTGTTTCACGTGGCAGTTTTTCCCCTTTCACTGTACGGGTGTAGTTGGGGGGGTGTGGGCGTGTGGGCAGGGACCTGTCACCCTGTGGAGTGTGGAAGGGGCATGCTCACGCTTCTGTTGATTTCTTCCCCTGTGATGATCCAGCCTCGTTCCTTAGGGAACTTATAGGGCAAGCTAATATCCTGAGGGGACTCTTTTCACAGCAGAACCGTGAGAACCCCCTACACCATAGGAGTCCCTGGAGTGTGAGTCTAAGTTTAGTACAACAGGTCCGTGGGTTCCCCTCCTTCTGTTTCCGGATCCCCACAGTACCTATCAGTATCGCCGGCCCTACCATGGACCTGGCGCAACAGGTAGAGGAGATGGCTCAGGCCATTCAGGCCTTAGCCTGGATCGTAAAGATTTAAAAGAGCAGGTGACTGGGGGAGGTGCGGGGACACCAGAGATGGCGGCATCACACGCACCTCTGGTGGAGGTACACCCCCCTGGGGGGCTGCTGCTGTTGCAGCCCTAGGGCAGCAAGGGAGAGAACCCCATCACCCCCCTATCCAAAAATTTAGGGGAGAATAAAACATTTTCAAAGGGTTCTTGGTACTATGTAAATTAGCCTTCCAGATGGAAACCGTTACATATGCATCTGACACTGCCAAGGTGGTCTTCATTATAGGGCATCTGGAAGGCCTGGCCTTGGATTGGGCCACACCCTTACTTCTAAAGGATAGTCCCTTGTTGAAAGATTTAAAGGGGTTTCTTCAAGAGTTTCAATTCCTCTTTGATTATCCCCACCGTAAAAAGGATGTGGAAGCCGCTATTATGATGCTTAGACAGGGCAAGGGCCCGCTCTTAGAGTATGTCACACGATTCCAACATTTGGCGGTGGAACTGGGGTAGGCCGATGAAGTGTTAAAGGTCCTCTTCCAGAAAGGCCTCAATGATGAGATCAAGGATCAACTAGCCCTGACCGGTATCCCAGACAAATGGGGAGAGCTTGTCAACCTGGCTTGCCACATTGATGAACGGCTGATGGGGTGACGACGGGAATGGAGACAGGATACGGGCTGGGTATGGACAGCAAGAACCCCAATCTTAGGAGTAAGGGTAGCAAAGGCAGAGGAACCTGAACCTCTGCAGATTGGAGCTTCAAGAGGCCCCCTCGACCCACAAGAGAAGGAATACCGTCGGTTGGGTAAACTTTGCTATTATTGTGGCCTTGCAGGGTACTTTTCCAACACTTGTCCCCAACTACCTCCCAACTGGCGGGGCTCAGGAAACAAGCGGGGCCGGGGAAGACAGGGGGCACCCCGGTAACCTGCATGAGTACCCCTATTCCAACAACACACCAGATCATGACCACCCGGCTCCAAGTTGAACAATTACGAGTGCCCATAATGCTACAACTCCAATCAACTAAAGCAGTAGTACTTCCAGCGCTCGTCGATTCTGGGGCATCGGGTAACTTTATTGATGACTGGGTGGTACAGAGGTATGGGATCCCCCTTTTACAAAAACCCAACCCCGAAGCAGTATTCACCATCGATGGGTCCCCATTGATCTCAGGTCCTATTACCTGTCGTACCCCGGCCCTGGCAAGTTGGATCGGGGGTCATCAAGAAGAATTGGTCCTAGATGTGGTGAGCACCCCTGCCTTTCCCATGGTCCTAGGTATCCCCTGGCTAAGGAAGCATAATCCTTCCATTGATTGGGTAGAAAAGAGAATTTCCTTTTCTTCCCCTCTTTGCATCTCTCATTGTCAACAGGAACCACTGACACAAGACAGGATTCCAGGGGGATTAGTGTTTGCCTTGACAGCAGGTTCTGTGCTCCCGACGGCCTACCAGGAGTTCAAAGACGTGTTCCGTAAGCAACAAGCCCTGGAACTCCCCCCACATCGCGCGTATGATTGTACCATTGATTTATTACCTGACACTACACACCTGTATGGGCAAATCTATGCCTTGTCGGAGCCCGAATTAAAAACTCTGAAAGAGTATATCGATGAAAACCTCAAAAGAGAATTTATCTGCCCCTCTACGTCTCCAGGGGGAGTACCCCTCTTTTTCATCCCCAAGAAGGACGGAGGCCGTGTATTGACCATAGAGGCCTTAATGCAATTACTATAAAAAATCGGTACCCATTACCTCTGATCCCCGAGCTGCTAAACAGGCTTCAAGGAGCAACGATCTTCACTAAAGTGGACTTTCGGGGGGGCATATAACCTCATTCGGGTGAAGGAGGGAGATGAATGGAAAACCGCCTTTCGTACCAGGTACGGGCACTTCAAATATTTTGTTATGCCCTATGGATTGGCTAATGTCCCAGCTGCCTTTCAGCATCTAATCAATGATGTATTTTGAGACATTTTAGATCAGTTTGTTATTGCATAGCTTGACGATATTTTTATCTTTTCCCAAGATCTGAAGCAGCACCTCCAGCACGTGAGAACCTTTCTACAATGTTTACGACAGTATCATTTGTACTGCAAGATTGAAAAATGTGCCTTTCACCAAGCAGAAGTCCCCTTTCTTGGATTTATAATTTCCGCTAAAGGAATCAACATGGACCCCTCCAAGGTAGAAGCAATCAGCTCCTGGCCGGCTCCCCAAGCTGTAAAACCACTACAACGATTTCTGGGTATCACTAATTATTATAGGCAGTATATTCCGCAATATGCGGACTTGACTGAACCTCTAACAAGCCTCCTTAAAAAGGGACAGTCCTATGTGTGGGGACCCTGTCAACAAGAAGCGTTTGACCACTTGAAGGCAGCCTTTATGACGGCACCCATCCTACAATACCCAGATTTCGCCCTACCTTTTCTTGTAGAAACTGACACCTCGAGTGTGGCCTTGGGAGCAGTGCTTTCCTAAACTAGAGACCCAGGGTAGACCCCGTTACCATGTGCATTTTACTCTCGACAGTTAACCCCAGCTGAGTGGAATTATACTATACTGGATCGCGAATTACTGGCTATTCGCGCCGCCTTCAAGGTTTGGCGACATTACCTCGAGGGGCCCCGGCACCCCATCCAGGTGGTCACAGACCACAAGAATCTAACATTTCTGCAAACTACGAGGATCCAGAATGCACGTCATGCAAGGTGGGCTCTCTTTTTTGCACATTTTAAGTTCCAGATTGTTTATCGCCCTGGAAAACTCAATAGGGTGGCAGATGTCCTCTCCCGTTATTATGAAAGCTCAAATGATCCAGCCTCAAAAGGAGAAGCAATTATTAACCCGCAAGTCTTCCTAGCAGGTGGGCTCACCTCACAACAACTTAAGAAGTGGGTCATCCAAGACCCAGAGCTATGGACTTTGACAGAACCACACCCGTTGGGGTTGCCCCATCACCATGGGGCCATCACAGTTCCTCGCGCTGCATGTCGAATGATTCTATGGGCCCAACATGATGCCCCACTAGCAGGACACCATGGGCAGCGTCGCACGCTTTAGCTGTTACAACGACACTTCTGGTGGCCCACCATACAACAAGACATGAAGCAGTATGTACAAGGCTGTCCTATTTGTTGTCGCACTAAAGTGCCACGAGTAAAACCTATCGGGCTCCTGCAATTGGCGCCCCTCCCTCAAGGCCCTTGGCAAAGGGTTAACCTAGACTTTATTGTGGAATTACCTCCATCCCAAGGATATACTACCATTCTTGTAGTTATAGACCAGTTCACTAACATGGGACATTTTATTCCCTGTAAAAAACTCCCTACCGCCTGCCACACAGCACAGCTCTTCCTTAAACATGTAGTTAAGCATCACGGTCTCCCCCGCACCATCGTGTCTGACCGAGGACCACAAATCACAGCCCGGTTTTGGCGTGCCTTATTCACGGCAGTAGGTACACAAATTGCATCTACAATGGCCTATAGGCCTCAAGGAAATGGACAAGTAGAATGGGCTAATCAGACACTCGAGCAGTATCTTCGTTGTTACGTCGACTACCTACAGGATGATTGGGTAACGTATATCCCCCTTGCTGAATTTGCTTTTATGAATACACCCCATGCTTCTCTAGGTACATCTCCATTCTATTTGTCCTATGGGTTCCATTCTAAGCTCGCATTGTCTGAAGAACCCTGGGTGGAAGTACCGGCAGCCGGTGCCATGATACAGACTTTACACTGCTGCCACGTCCATGCACGTGCTATGCTAAAGGCCGCACGCCAGCAATATAAACAACATGCCGATAGACATTGACAACCTGCTCCACAGTATCAGGTAGGGGATATGGCATGGGTAGACCAACATCACTATCCATCCCTCTGTCCTTCCTCCAAACTCGATAATCGAATCATGGGACCTTTTCCGGTGGAACAGCAAATCAACCCTGTTATTTACCGACTAACTCTACCTTCTTCACTTTTCATCCACCCTGTGTTCCATGTGTCCTTGTTGAAACCTCAGTGGCCTCCCCTTTTCCCTCCTTCCTCCCCTCCAGGACCCATATGTGACATCCAAGACGAACCTGAATACAAAGTTCGGGCTCTTCTGGACTCCAAGCGGGTACATGGCACCCTTTTCTACTTAGTGGATTGGAAGGGTTATGACATTGCTGATCGTTCCTGGGAACTTTCCGCTTCTATTCACGCTCCTCGGCTAACTCGTATGTTCCGCTTGTGCCACCCCTCCAAACCAGGACCCTTACGGGATTTTCCAGGGTCTCTGCAGGGGTGGTGCTGTCAGGACTAGGGATGGCAAAGGGGTCACAAGGGGACAGCAGAGAGAGAAGGGGGAAGGAAGCCCAGCACAAAGGGGACCCTCCAACCCAGAGGCCTCCTCACCAACCTTAGACATCCCTGATCATGGGGATGCAGCAGAGATACGGGCGGGGAATAGCGCAGGAAGCCCTCCCCAGGACCCAGAAGTAACGCAGAGTGACAAGGCAGAGGCGTAGGACGATACAGGAAGAGACTCTGCAGTACCGGCAAAGAGGGGGCGGGGCCCAGTCAAATGCTACGATGCTCTGCATGTCTGCATGCACAGCAGGGGAGGAGCTAGGGGTATTTAAACAGGCTGCTCTAGTATCCCCGTGCCAACAATCAGCGTAGCTGTGAAGCTGGTCCCTGAGTGACTGAGCAAAGCTTGTATTATTCCCTTATAGAGTCCGAGTGTGTGAGTGTGAGGTGAGTGAGAGGTGAGTGAGTGTGCGTTCCTTGGGGTATGTATTCTTGTTGGTGTGCACTATTTAGCTTGTTCTCTGGGAATCCCAGATTGTCCTTCCTGTAGTGCGGTGACGGTTGTCCCCTTCCTGGCTCCTCCTCCGCGGTGCTTTTTCCTCTCCCCCGCATTGTTTCACGTGGCAGTTTCTCCCCTTTCACTGTGCGGGTGTAGTTGGGGGTGTGTGGACGTGTGGGCAGGGACCTGGTCCCCCTGTGGAGTGTGGAAGGGGCATGCTCATGCCTTCTGTTGATCTCTTTCCCTGTGATGATCTGGCCTCGTTCCTTGGGGAACTTATAGGGCCAACTAATATCCTGAGGGGATTCTTTTCACAGCAGAACCGTGAGCACCCCCCTCACCATAGGAGTCCCTGGAGTGCGAGTCTAAGTTTAGTACAACAGGTCCATGGGTTCCCCTCCTTCCCTTTCCGGATCCCCACAGTACCTCATAACTGCTCAGTAACTGATTCTTATCCATTCAATTCAGTTAACATAAATCCAATGATTTATATACACAGAGATATATTTCATTTCAACTCTACTCATTACAGGTACTCGCAGTGTTATAACACTGTTATCTCAACTTATTGAAGACCATTCCCATTTAGCAATGCTTGTGTGCAGTGCGTGCATCTTGTAAGCTATCCCATAATCCATTTCTCAGAGATTCTTCCTCAGAACACAGAAGCAAGTGGAGATCTCAGCAGATGATTGTGAGATGGCTGGAGGAGAGTGGAGACATGACAGCTACTGTAGAGTAACACTGTACTAGGTTCAGCCCTACTACTATGCACTTGTAGTACTGTCCATCCCTATCTTTCATGTCTCAAGTGCCTCAAAGGTGCTACATAGTACTGGACTTCAAAATTTAATATCAGGGGCTATCCCTTAGAATAACAGAAGAATTAAATCTAGAGAGTGTGGTTGCTGTATTGATCCCAAATGTAAAAGATGGAGACTTAGGCCTTTTTTACACGGACTGGGGTGGGTGTTTCAGTGTGGTGGGTGTAGGTGTGTGCATGCCAGATTACACGGACACCCACCCACCTACACCTACCCACACCCACCTACACCCATGGAGCATCCTCCATTCTGGTGGATAGCTCCACGGGTGGAAGTGGGTGTGGGTAGGTGTGCAGCGGGTGTTGGTGGCTGTGCAGCAGGAACGCACACACACAAACACCCGCCGCCTGTAGTATTTACATGGGCACACCCCTGACGCACACCCATCCCTGCACCCATGGGCGGTCATATACACGGACTTCCCTCTTGCTGCACACCCACCCGAACACCGAGTGGCCGGGGGTGAGCATTCTGTGTAAAAACAGCCAAACTGTTTGGTACACTTATCTTCTGTGTGCACTTACACATTGGCTGGGATTTGGAGGTGATGTAGAGAGGGAAGTTGAGGAGTAAAGGATCAGTTCATTAAGTTTATTGTGTGTTTTTAATTTGTAAAAGTTATGACAGATATACCAGACTGGAGGTGGTGAGGAAAGCAGAGCAGTATTCATGATTCTACACTAGTTTTGCCTGATAAGGTGTGGACTGAGGAAGCTTGCTTCAAAATCTTCTGTTTGAGTTTGTCTTTTGGCTGCTGGCACCATTTTGGATAAGGGTCAGGCATGTACAGAACAACCCCAGCAGCCATTTTTCTGCATGCAGTGACTTAAATTATTTTTTATTGAAAAAAATAGCAAAAAACCAAATGGTTGTCATTTACAAACAAACCAAAATGAAGGTTTTTTTGTAAACAAAAATGAAAACAAAACGGAACTATGTGCCTTTTGCACATCCCTTGTCTATAGTCTGAGAGGTATGTGTAGATAAGTATAGAGGATAAGATAGGAATATGTTTACTAGGAAGGAGCTGGTTATTCAGGAAATGTGCATAGTAATTTTTAGACTTGTAATTTTTTTAATCTTAGATGATGAAAGAGTGTAAACAGCAATCCCTGTATTTGTATTGCATGCTGAAATGAAAATGTGACATCTTGCAATCTTCAATTTCCTCACATAATTTCCAATCTATTTTGTGCCGACATTTGTGTGGAGTCCTGCCTCTAAATCTGGCTGCTTGCCCACCTGGTTACAGGAGAATTGCATGGGGAGTGCAAGAGGAACAGCGATTATGCCTGCAAAGGGAAAAGTGGGTAACATATGGCTTGGCAGAGTTCCTTAACCTCTGACAGACTGGAAGCTTGTTCTGGGAGAGTCTAGCATCTGGGGACTTGCAAATGATGGCAATACATTGCCAGCTGAATTTTTTGTCAAACACTAGGAAGGAACTTGCTAATAAAAGTGATCCTTTTAGGCAAGAGGAAATTATAAATAGTAATTTAAAAAAAAAATACAATGCTTTGAGGCATTTCAAATTCATAGGCCTGATCCAATGTACAGTGAAGTCAATAGGAGGCTTCCATGGACTATAGATTAGGCTCCAAATAATCATTTTAATTTGTTTTCCCTCTGCTTCAGGAGAAAAATTTGTTTCTTGACAAAAGTTTGGACTAAAATCCATACTACATGTACTTTGAAAGGGCTGTACTGGCTACTTGAAATATTTTTTTCACTCAGTGTATAATTAGATTGTGGAATCTACTGCCAGAGGCTGTGGTAATGGCCAGTACTATAGCTGAGGTTAAAAGAGGCTTGGACACGTTTCTGGAAGATAAGTTCATTAGCAGCTATTAGTCAGAGAGGATCAGGGAACCTGACAGGGGCTGGGGGGAAAGAACAGGGGATGGATCCCCCATTGTGACCTGTTGGGTGCTTCTCCCAAGTCACCGTGATTGTCCACTGTCGGAGACAGGGTGCTGGGCTAGATGGACCATTGTTCTAACCAAGTATGGCACTTTTGATGTTCTTATGTTTTCATAAATATCAAATTTTCGTTTTCTATTTGTTTCAATAGAGAACACATTTTTGACTGTAACATTTTTGTTTTTCACTATATTGGACTGAAACGTGGTTTGAATATACCTCAAATGGTAGGCATTACGTGTAGCAAATTCCAAAAAGATTGGATAAAGGAATCCAATTTTAGAAGCAGTTGAATTATTTTATTTTGCAAAAATCTTCATATACATTCTTAGGTGTACCTTCTTTGCCTCACATTGAATACAGATGGAAATTTGCAAGTTTATATCCCTTCCCATATTATTTACTATCTCTGCCAACTTTCAGAAGGATTGGATAAAGGGTCCTCGTGGTATAAGCAATTAACTTATAAATGTATGTCTGACTGTAACATCTTTCTAGGGAAACCAGTGTACACAAAATTTACAGGGATCTATATCTCACTATCATGATCATCTCTGTCAAATATCAGAAAGATGTAGTAAAGGGCCCCAGTTTTATATAATTGCACAGAATATGCAGAGAAGGAGTCTATGTCAGGGATTGTCTTACGTGTCACTGTGGTATAAGATCGGTTTGTGATGCCAACTGGCCAGCAGAAATGTCAACCAAATATCCTCATTATGTTCTGTGAACATCCCAGCATCTCCCTCCCTCTTGTTACTAGGAAGTCTGTTTAGGAAAGAACCTATAGAGATTCTCTTATGTCCTCTGTCACAGTGTTGCACGATGTGATTGTGAGGATAACTAGTAGGGGTGGGAATATCGGTATCAGATTAATCTGATACATCCGATAATTGGATATATTGGATTAATCCAATAATCTGACAATCACCGGTATTGGCATATGGGTTTTTTAACATTGGCCAATTTACTTTTTTTTTACATCACGGCCATTGACGTAAACGGCTGGAATGTTAAAAAAAAACAACAGTAAACCGGCCAATGACGATACCGGTAAATACGATACCAGGGAGATCCAATACTGATAAATCCGGTATCCAGTATTCTCCTCGGTGTCCTACCCCTAATAACTGTCTAGCCTGGATGTGTAAACTATGTCTCTTCATTTCTGAGATGCTCTCCACAAAGTTCCAGTTACGTCTCTTCTATGCCTTCCTTAGGTCTTCCCCTTATGCCTGCCTCTTAGCCACTACCAATTGGTCCTGTAAATCTAGAAGCATGCAGTAATTGGCCAGTGAATGTGTCTGTCAGTCTTTTGGGTTGCTCCACATCCTCCCTCCTACAGCCTCCCTCCCCCTGCCATGCCATGTTCCTGCCTCTGACTGGCACTGCATGTGCTTCTATTTATCTGAATAATGGTCTTCAAGGGGACAACTTCAATTTTTTATAAAATTGGGTCCCTTTATCAAATTGTCCTGTAGTTTGGCAGAGATGACAGGGAAGGTATATGATACATTCTTGCTAAATATTTATTTTATTTATTTATAAATATTTTTTAGCCACCCCCTCATGCCAATGGCATCTTGGGGTAGCTTACAAGAATACCAACATTCCATAAAAACAATATTTAAAAATTAATCAATACATTTTTAAAAAGAATCCCATTTCCACCGCCCCACACAACTACCCAACCCTCCCTTCCTCCCCTCCGAAGGCCTGGGTGAAAAGCCAGGTCTTGCAGGCTCAATGAAACACCAGCAGTCCTGGGGCCAGGCGGGCTTCTTCTGCGAGGGAGTTCAAGTGTCGCGGCCTGGCCACCGAGAATGCCCTCTCCATTGTCTCACCCAGGGGACTTCCAAGAAGGCGCCCCCAGTGGACCAAGGGGATCGCTCTGAGGCACCGAGGATAAGGCAGTCCCCGAGGTATGAGGGGTCCAGACTGTCCAGTAATATCTTGTAAACAGGATGGAATATACAAATGTATACAAATGTTACAGCTGAAAATGTATTTTCAAGTTAACATCAGGACCATTTATCCAATAGGATGTGCGAAAACACAGTTTTCAGCCCGTTGGGGTTGGGTCCCCCCAAAAGTGTTCGGGTTCTGGCTCTTTGGCCTGAACCTGTTCAGTTTCACCGAACCCATTTGGGGGGGCAGGGGGGAACATGGTTTTCCCTCCCCTTCCCGGCTGCACGGGTGGAAGGGGCACAAGGGCTCACCTCCCCCCCACCAACTCTGGTAAATTTAAAACAAAAAACCACCCCAGGGATCAACCTACCTGGTGGTGCCTGTACTCTGGTCCTGGGTGCAGCGGCGGCAGTGGCAATGGCGGCGGTTCCAGCAGCACTCTGGAGTGCTTCAGGCCTCTTTTAGGCCTTCTGGGAACTGAAGGAGGGCTTCTGGACCCTCCTTCAGTTCCTGGAAGGTCTAGAAGAGGCATGAAGTGCTCTGGAGCACCGCTGGAGCTGGACCTGCTGCCGCTGGCTCTGGCACCACCAGAACTGGGGCCAGTACCCCGGCACAACCAGGTAGGTCAATCCTT
Source organism: Sphenodon punctatus (assembly GCA_003113815.1). NCBI lineage: Eukaryota > Metazoa > Chordata > Lepidosauria > Sphenodontia > Sphenodontidae > Sphenodon > Sphenodon punctatus. The sequence continues at coordinate 424,777 of QEPC01011775.1, forward strand.
GGGATGGGGTTTTTTTTGTTTTGTTTTTTAAATTTTTACCAGGCTGGGGAGGGTGGGAGGGGGAGATGATCCCTGGCACCCCTTCCATGTGCGCAGCCGGGAGGGGGGAGGGAAACCCGGGTACTCCCTGTTCCCCACCCAAACAGGTTCAAAACCTGAACTTTGCTTGGTTGGTTTGGGTGTGGGCTGTTCTGGTTCTGGGTGTTCGCAAATGGCCCAGACACCCCGAGTTCAGGCTGAACACCGAACCCCCGAACTCTGTTCGCACATCCCTATTATCCAATGTTTCTGAAAATGGGCAGGAGTGTTAATCTTGTGGAGTGACATAATATTCACAGGTGCCATGCACTGGCTGCCTATAAAGCACCGGGCTAGGTTCAAGGTGCTGGTTTTGACCTTTAAAGCCCTTCACGGCCCTGGCCCTGCCTATCTGCGGGATTGTCTCACTCCCCATGTGCCCATGCGACCCCTGAGATTGTCCATGGGGGCCTTTTTGGAGGTTCCCCCGGGTGAGACAGGTGGCCACTAATGTGAGATCTTTTTCGGTGGCTGCCACTGTGCTGTGGAATTCACTTCCAGTGGAGGCTCGGTTGGCCCCCACCCTTCTGTCATTTTACCGTTTGTGTAAGACCTGAGTGTTCTACCAGGGTTTTGGTGAGAGGGCGGGGTAGGGTGGGGGAGGTGGGGTTTGGGAGGGAGGGTGTATTTTTATTACTTGTTTTAAAATTTGTAGATTTATTTTAAAATGTTTTATTGTTGAATTTTTTTATTTTGTTTGTGTGTATGTTGTTCGCCGCCCCAAACTGCCTTTGGGCAGGAGGGGTGGGATATAAGTTTTGAATAAATAAATAAATAAATAAATACATTTTTAAAAATTGTATGGAAGATTAAAAAAATTGTAGCCTTGAATGTGTATGGAGCTTTTCTTAAAATCACAATGTTCAATTGCTTCTAAAATCAGTATCCTTTATCTAAGCATTTCTAAACTTGGCACATGTAGCACCCTCCATTCGGGGTACAATCTCCCCAAGTTCCATCAGAATTGAATAAGAAACATAAAAGTTATAGCCGGACATTATTTTTTCAATTATTTCCCTTTATTTCAAAAACAAAATGTCATTTTCATTTCTAGTTTTGTTATTATTATTCATCATTTTTGTTCTTGCAATAATGATAATGAAAATGACATTTCTATTATTGTTATTGTAATAAAAAAACTGACATGCACACCCCTACTGCCCCAGTTCAGCTACACTTTCACTCCTACCCCAACTTTGACTCCTACCCCAATTCATGCTCATGCCTTACTAAAAAGTCTTAAAATGACAACAGGGAGGTTTTTAGCAGTTCACAGAGTCACAGCCATGTAGAGGGCTTGTCTCATTTACAGAGAAAGTTGTAGGAATTGATCCAACCTAAGAGCCAAATTTGGCCTGCAACTGTTTTTTATTTGGCCCTTTTCTACTTCCTGAATCTGGAACTTGGATTCAGTCTTCCTTGAGCAGTGAAAAAAATAAGCTACAGAAAAGAGACAGGAGATGAATGAGTGCACTGAATTATAGGGATGGATCCATGGCATAGATTAATGGTTTTGATCCTCCCCTTCCTTTTCCCAATCCTGAGCACTGTTAGGGGGAAGCCTAACATGAGCAGAACCCCCCCTCCCCCCACACACACACATCTAACAGAGGGGGCTGTCTATGTCCTCACTCCACCATTTGGAGTTTGATGCTCCCACAGAGGAGGACAAACACAGTAAAAGGGAGCTAGCAGACCGGTATAAAAGAGAGGCAGTCTGGAGTGTCCGCATGAGGTGTATTTGTAGGCTGAATCCATGGCAACCTTATTCAATTTCCTCTCCTCTTTTGCACCCTCTTCATGCAAGACACAAATCCTGTTGACAACAGGTAGCTGGCACATTAGTTAGGGAGTAGTGAAGATGCTGAGCTATCTCTATTGATAACACAATCAGAGGCACTGATTTCTCTTATCTAGCAAGGCTCCCCAATTTCGATTCCACCAGTCTTCAAGGTGGGAAAGCCCCATTGAGTGTGCCTGTCCTAGCATCCTTTTTAAGACCCTTCTGCCATGTCATGAAGGCAGACAGGGCACGTAGACCCCTTGACCTGATTAAGAACCAGGGAAACGGGGGAGGTATAATTGAGTTCCGCCCACTAAGACAGGCGGCCCTGGACTCTGAATGGCCCATCAGGCCACCTTGAAGTATCAAAGGAATGCCAAGCCATGATTGAATTTACCCCTGAAGGCCAGGCCCTTTCCTGGGCACTTAAAACCCTCCACCCATCAATATCTGCATATACAAAGAATCTTACTAACACTCCTCATCTACCTGACAACCCTCCTATCCTGCCCTTTTTACATATGCAGGAACCTCTAGTCTAATGCCCATTGTAGGTTTGGCTTTTCTTTGTTCAAAAACCTATAATTTTTCTGGACTCCCAGTGTTCAGCGAGTCCTGTTTCTGGAGTGAAGTTACACAGACACTCTGTGGTACACTGCTCTAGAAGCCCTCCCAGTAAGGCACCCCTCCTTGCATCTGCCTGCTCTGCTTCTGCCCTTGAACCCCTGCTGGAACTCTGGGGTGCACCCGTCCCCTCCACAATGGACCAGGAAAGGTAACCCTCTCTCTATCTTTCTCTCTCTCCTGTTCGCTCTCTAGTTTTTCAGTTTTTCTCCTTTCTTTGGCTACTAGGTCGCTCCAACTACCCCACTTCCCACAACGCCCCTCCGTTGCTGCTTAAACTTCCTGATTCCCTTGGAGAGGGAACCCTCACCCTTCCCCAGGGATTCTTCCCACATCCTCTCTTCCTTTCTTCTATTTTTGATACCATTATTGCAGGGCCTTCAGGACTCTCTTAATTGGTCCCACAGGTCCTTTCTTACTAGGAACACTGTTGCATTGCAGCTACAGAGCAACAGAAACCCCTAGTACTTCACTCAGGGCCCATGTATTAGTTTGTTTTTGCTGATGCAGTTTGAAAGTCGCTCTCTCAGACCCCTCCCTTCACTCGTCTCTCGCCCCAATGTCCTTATTGATCACAGTGAGCACTGTGGCTTTCATCACCTTGGTCTCCCCTCTGTCCCTACTAGCCTCGTTAAGAGCTTCCCTACCCTCCAATCCCTCTCCATCTTTATCCTCTCTGCCCCAACCCCAGGACTCTGTCTCACAAGAGTCCGTTTCTGACTGCGGGCAGGGAATGTGCATTTGCAACCCCTTTTCTCTGCCGTTCACCCCGGCTGATCTACTTCGGCAGAAGCCGCCTGCCTCCGGCCCCCTCCGTAAGTCCAGAGCAATCGGGAATTGCTCTGTGGGTGGGTGGTGGATGGAGATGGGTGTTTCACAGGAGCATGCATGCAGCTACACCCACCACAAGTGGTGTTTACACAGATGCCTCCATCCATCTCCACCCAGAGAAATGCACCCCACCCACCACAAGTGGTGTTCACAAAGACGTCGCCACCCATCTCCACCCAGCAAAACTGGGTGGACATATCTTGTGTGAAAAGTAGGGATGGACGAACAGATCATGGTTTGGGTTAGGTCATATGGTCCGGTTCAGTTCGGCCATTTGGTTCGGTCGCTGTGTTCGGGTTCGGCCCTTTGGTTCAGTCATGTTCGGCTTTGTTCAAGCATTCGGAAAAAGTATTGCAAGAGCCCATGATCACCCCGGAAACAAGAAATGTGAGTGTGTGCAGAGCTTGTGTGGGTGAGAGCATGTGTTGTGGTTGGCTGTGTGTTCGTTTTTGATTCATGTGTATTTTGGCTGTGTGGTGTGTATTGGTTTTGGTTTGGATGGTTGGTGAGTGTTGGTGGGTGCTGTGTGTTGTGTTGGCTGTGTTGGGTGTGTGTTTAAAAAAAATAAATGGAGAAGAAGGTGACCAGTGCCACCACCATTAAACGCCGGGCCTGGGGGAAGGCCAAGGTGGCGGACTCAGTGGTGGAGGAAGAGGATCCTCCGGCCACTCCTGGACCTTTGGTGATGGAGGAGGAGCCAGAGCTGGCAGGCACAGGAGGTGCTGCTGCCAGGTTTGTACACTTTTTTTTTTACTTTGAGGACAAGAAACGTAAGACTCTATCCGTTAGAGTGAGCTCACTGGAGTGCAGGTGGGTGCGTGGGTGGTGGGCATCAGTCAGGCACAAAGAGGACATCAGCGGGTAGCAGTGGATGTCTGCCACAGAAAGAGAGGGTACTGTAGTTTGGGCAACTCTTCCAGCAGTCAGGCACGAGCACGAGCAGCACCCCCACCCAGACATGTGCCTGCCAGCCATCCCCACACTACAGTTACCATCCCTACCTAACACACCCAAATAAGGGCAGGATTTGCATGTGCCAGTCATGGTCTTTCCATTGCCATCTGTCCCTAGCAGCACCCCAGGGAGGGTCGGATTGGCACATGCCAGCCAGGGTCTCTCCAATGCCATCCCTCCCTAGCAGCACCCCAGGGAGGCCAGGATTGGCACATGCCAGCCAGGGTCACCATCTCCCATTGCCATCCCTAGCACCCCAAGGAGGGAGGACTAGAGGCATCATCATAAATGCATAATATGACTATGGTGTTGTTTATGTGTTCCTATTTGAGAGAGGAATCAGATGCCGGCGCTGGTGCCCCACCACGCAGGACACCCAGGTGGAGGTCGGACTCGCCAGTGCCACTTCCAGACAGTTGGAAGACAAAGCGCTCTGATGTCTGGAGGTTTTATGAAAAGGGTGACGGAATCACCATCTGCAAGTTAAGGCACGGGGGCTGGAACAACAGGGAACTGATTGCTTTATTTATGACCTGTTACGAATGGAAGTCCCCTGCAGAGAGAGATTGGCCACCCACCCACTTGTGGAGACAGAATGCAGGCAGGGCTTGACATGGACCATTGGTCTGATGCAGTATGGCACTTCTTATGTTCCTATCTTTTTATGCTCTTTACATCTGTGGCAAAAGATTAAGGAGGCAGAGAGAAGGGACCATGTCGGGGCTAATCACCCATATTGAAAAGCTCCACGGACAGAAGGTGAGGTGGCAGGAAGACTCTGGCGTGGCTATGGAGCCCAAGCAACAGCGCAAGAAGAAGGGGGTAAAGGCAACCCGGAAGTGATGGAATGTAAGCCCTTCCTCCCCTGCCCCCAGCCCTGATGTGGAGATCCCCAGGTCCTGGGAGAATGCTGAGGCCAAGGCCTTTTGGCCTGAGTTGGAGAGGCCCAACCGGGACTTCCTGGCCAGCCTGCAAGTGACAGCAGCCACTAGGGCTGATGTGGCAGCAGCTGTTACTGCGCTGCGATTCCATTCCACCATTTTGGAATTGCCCGTGCCACACTGCGGCTTTTCTGCAGACATTCCACTAATTCTGCCGGAATTCTGAAAATTGCGGAAAAATTGTAGAAACTGTCGGAAAACCACTGTTCTACTATTTTATGGTGCTGGCAGAATGGCGTAAGTAGTGAAAATGTCATGTTTCCACTATTTTGCAAAGCCTGTGGAAGTAGCGGAATGAAATTAGCGGAACTGCGGAAGTAGCAGAATGAAACTAGCAGAATGAAAGTCTCTGCCACGCTGTACCACTAATTGCGGAAACGCTGTTTCAGGTGGAAATAGCTACCGCTGGGACATTCCGCTACAGTCCTAGCAGCCACCATGGAAAACCGCCTGGTGGAGCAGTTCCAGGTGATCCAGGTAAGGAAGAAGAAGGTGGAGACGTATGGCCAGTACATCTCCGCTGAGATGGAATGCCTGGAAATGTTCCACCAGGCACTCTCCGGGTGGCATCGGGACATGGAAGGGGCCGTGGAGTTTGCTGTCTCCCATGGCCAAGAGCTGGAAGAGTCCCGGGTGGCCGGTTCTCAGCCCTGTGCTGCGCCCCAATGGCTATTGCCTTTCCAACAAGTCCCAGGGGACAGGCCCAGAGACTCATAGTTTAATTTATAAGTTTCCTTTGAATGTTTTCTTTTGGTTTCATAATGTTGTTGTTGTTATTTTGTTGTTGTTATTTAAATAGTTTTAATAAAAGTTGTTGTATTTCTTGTTACGAGCTTCATTTGACCTGTGTCCAATCTTTTATCCCTATGTGCTGAAGTTCTGGCTGGCAGGTGGCAAAATCTCATACAGCTTGTCTATCCTTACCAGCAGCACCTGCCACCCCATGTTGCGTAGTTATTAACCCAAAGATGTGCTGTGCCAGCAGCAGGGCCTCAACCTGGAGACAGCCCCCCAGGAGGTGCAGTGCTTGTGTTTGTGTGGGTGAGTGTGACAGAGAGAAAGAGAGACAGCCTCCTTGGCAGCGGGCAGCAGGCGGCAGGAGTTGGTGGTCAGAGGGGCTTTTATTTCCAACATCTTCAGTGGGCATCCACGGGTGGGTGCGGAGGAGTAGACTGTTGGGTGGGGGGTTAGGCTGGCATGAAGGCATCAGGCTTCTGGATGCAGTGGAATGGAATGTGGCCCCCAGTGACTGGAATGATGATCCCAGAATAAAGTTGATATTTCCTGGGAGGAGCGGGCATGACTGATTCAGGGATAGTGGAATGACAGCCTAAAGTCTATCAGGCACACTTCATTGAAACATGCTATAGGTGGTAGCAGGTACAGGAACACACACAGGCAGGCAGACACATATAATATGTTGTGTTATATTCCATCTCATTATAGTAGGTTTGCTGCGTGTTGGATGTGGACAATAGGCATTGGGTGCATGAGCATAGATGGCAGTTCTTCCTGGTTCTGGCAGGTGGCAGCCAGGGTAGCTGGATAGGGATACACCTACCTCTCCACCTCCAACCCCCATCCACCTCATTCTATTTGGAAACCTCTCTCTCTCTCTTTCTCTCTTATTTCTCTCTCTCTCTCTCTCTCTCCATGAACAGCAGGTTGCGTAAAGAAATTGTGGAATGACAGCACCCAGTGAGCAGAATGACAGGGCACAAGAACCCTGAGGGTGAGATCTGGGGCTGGAGTGGCAGCTTCTAGATATTGGACACAGCCCTCCCTGCAAGTAAAGTAGGCCCCAGAACCCTGACTGTAGGTCCTGGGGCTGGAATGGCTGTTTCTTGATGTAGTTGAAAATTGGCTTTCTGTGCGAGGAATGACGGACCCAGATCCATGATGGTGGGTCCTGGAGCTAGAGTGGCAGCTTCTAGGTATTGCCTCCGGCCCTCCCTTCCTTTAACTTGGTCCCAGAACCCTGACAGTGGGTCCTGGGGCTGGAGTGGCTGTTTCTTGATGCGGTGGAATGACATCCCCTTCGTGAGAGGAATGATGGCCCCAAACCCATGATGGTGGGTCCTGGGGCTGGAGTGGCAGCTTCTAGGTATTGACCACAGCCCTCCCTGCCCGTAACTTGGCCCCAGAACCCTGACAGCAGGTCCTGGGGGTGGAGTGGCTGTTTCTTGATGCTGTGGAATGACATCGACTCTGTGCAAAGAATGATGGCCCCAGACCCATGACGCTGTGTCCTGGGGATGGAATGGCAGCTTCCAGGTATTAGCCCCAGCCCTCCCTGTTGGTAACTTGGCCCCAAAATCCTGATGGTGGGTCCTGGCGCTGAAGTGGCTGTTTCTTGATGCAGTGGAATGACATCGCCTCCATGCGAGGAATGATGGCCCCAAAGCCATGAGTCAAATTCAAACCAAATAAATTTATTGAAATGACGTTACCGTAGGCCATTGTCAACATATACAACAAATATAAGGAGCAAAGCAAACAATACAGTACACATACTTATAAATGGATGACTGTCTATTTTACTCACAACATGGGAATTTACACTCTCGAACACCGATAGTCCAAGGTGAATTTTCTCACTTCTGAGATGAAATTGTTAGAGTTCGTCAAGAATAAAAATAAAATGGAAAATGAAAATATACGAATAAGTATATAATATCAATAAAAGGCTTTTATAACTTACTCACACAATCATAAGACCAAGGTAGGATTCCCAGTCTCTAAAAGGAACTGTTAAGGCTCATCGGCAAGAAAAAAGGAATTAGGGGTGTCAAATATTTGGTTGTTGCCTGTATTGGCTTCTTTGTTCACTGCCATCAATAATGCTGGTCGGATTCCTCGGGCCTGGGACACGGCCATCGTTGTCCCTATATATATAAAAAGGGACCCAGGACTGATCCGGCAAATTACGGGCCGATCAGTCTCCTATTTGTGGTATGCCAAGTATCTTTTAGGGAAACTGATGGATTGGATGGGACAGGCCAAGGCCATTTCACCAGAACAAGTGGGATTCCAGCAGGGCCATTCCACCATTGAACATTGCTTCATTCTTCAATATCTCGCTGCTAAGCATAGGGTGCGTAATGGGGCCTTTTATGTGGCTTTCCTAGACCTCAGGGCAGCTTTCGTTTCTGTGGACCGGACTTCCCTGTGGATAAAGCTGCAGGCCTCATCCATCGATAGACGCCTGCTGGCCTTAATTCGTTCTCTTCATGCTAATTCATCTCTGCTGGTTAAAATGAACTGGCAAGGTCATATTACTCCCCCAGTCTCTACTTTGCTGGGGGTTCGGCAAGGATGCGTCCTGGCTCCAGCACTTTTCAATTATTTTATAGATGACGTCATCCCTGCAATGACAGACTCTCGTTTTTTCCCACCAAAATTAGCTACACGCGCCGTCAGCTGTATTTGCTATGCCGATGACATTGCACTGTTATCCCAGACACCGGTGGGGCTTCAAGCCTTCACCACCTTTTCCCAGGCTAATCATCTGAGCATCAGTCATGCAAAATCTACGGTCCTGGTCTTTTCTTCCCAAATGAAAACCCAGGGCTGGTTTGTAGAGGGCCTGCCGATCCAGCAGGTGCAGGCATTTAGATACCTGGGCATCCTCTTTCATAGGTCTGGCTCCTGGCAGGAGCATGTCAACAGGGCTTTGAGAATGGTCCAAGCTTCTGCTCAATCCATAAGCAGACTCTTTGTAAACAGGGTAGGACAGCTGTCCTACCAGCTCTTTGGGTGCATACCAGTAAGGCTAGGTTCCAATTATTATATGGGGCCGAGTTATGGTTCCCTTTCTATTCTAGCTCGGTGGACAAGATACAATCTAAATTCCTGCAGCAGCTTTTAGGAGTTCCACGAGGTACCCCTCTTGCTGTTGTTCGGGCGGAGTTGGACCAGAAACCTTGGTCCCAAGTTGCTAAAGAAGCTGCCCTGAAATTCTGGCTCAAAATGCGATCAGAGTGGGGGTCAATTCTATTAAGGGGTGCCCAGGAGGACGCCTTTTCAGACCAGTGGTCCCTAAAGGTTGATGCCCAACTAAGAGAGATGGACATCTCTCCAGAATACCTTCAACATAAACCTCCTGCTTCACACAAAAAAAGAGGTGCTTTCTTGATTGAAGGATATAGGCCGCCAACTAGAGTTGGGCAGGATAAGACTGTCACCTCACATCCGAGACTATCAGATGCTCGTCCCAGAAATGGGGCAGGTTGCCGCTTATCTAACTGCTCCCATTTCTGGCAGGGCCAAACAGCTATTTTGCAGTGCGCGATTTAATGTTTTCCCTTCTCACATTTGAGGGCAGGATCCAGGGCATTCCTTACCTATTCCGATAGGTTATGCCCGTTCAATAATTTAACAGTAGAGACCATCAGGCATATAATTCTACGCTGCCATCTATATGTTGGCCCACGTCAGGCGTTTATAGGACCTATCATAGGGAAGTTCCCAGGTAGAACTGACCATGCTCTCTTAGTTCTGCTCCTTGATAGCACAGATCTTGACATTATCAAGAATATAGCAGCATTTTTGCTGAAGGCTGTCCATCTTAGAAATCTGTTTTTAAGATATATTTCCTTGTCCGTGTAAAATGGGAACCTGTCACCAGCTGTCCCCCTTGCTAGGCATCCGTTGGGTGGAAGCTGACCTTGAATATTAACAGCAATGATGTTTTGTCTGTTATAACTTGGTTTCTGTGTTGTAATATTTGTATTTTTTGCAAGTATTTGACTTGAGCTATAGAGATGAGGAACAAATTTTTGCATTTCAAGTTGCAGGGAGACTTCTACTGGTCCATTTATTTAATGGTTCTCCCTACTTCTTGTGTATGGGTCAAGAGCTTTACTATGGGCCTTGGCCAGGGCAAGCTAAAGTCTGAATGTGTCTTTATGACTACTGTTATTACCAGGGTTAGTTATATCTAGCCCCATTGTATCATGTGGCTATATGATCTGCTTTAAGCTTAGACTATTTCTGCAGGGGTCAAGTGACGCTGCCATAAGCCCTGGAAAGGGCAAGGCAAATTCCAAGTGTGTCCCTGCTGATTATGTCTATAACCTGGGATAAATACTATTTTTAGCTGACACAATATGGTATTGTATGATTTATTCCCTTGTAGAATCTACATCATCAGGGGCCAAGTGCTGCCTTTACGAGCCCCGGGAAGGGGGCTCGTAATTGTGTGTGTTTTCCCCCATGTGCCTTGATATTATGGGGGCTAGTTACATTTATAGCCATCCTACCTCGTTATATCTTCTGGCCATTGCAACTGCTGTTATGAACTATCATAGCTTATAACAACCCATGAGTCTGGGTTCTGGGGCTGGAGTGGCAGCTTCTAGGTTTTGGCCACAACCCTCCCTGCCTGTAACTTGGCACCAAAACCCTGGCGGCGGGTCCTGGGGCTGGAGTGGCTGTTTCTTGATGCGGTGGAATGACATCACCTCCTTCCGAGGAATGATGGCCCCAGACGCATGACGTTGGGTCCTGGGGCTATAGTGGCAGTTTTTAGGTATTGGTCACAACTCTCCCTGCCTGTAACCTGGTCCCAGAACTCTGACAGCAGGTCCTGGGGCTGGAGTGGCTGTTTCTTGAGGCGATGGAATGATATTGCCTCCGTGTGAGGAATGATGGCCCTGGACCCATGATGTTGGGTCCTAGGGCCAGAGTGGCAGCTTCTAGGTATTGGCCACAGCCTTCCCTGTTGGTAACCTGGCCCCAGAACCCTGACAGTGGGTTCTTGGGCTGGACCTGCTCGTTCTTGATGCGGTGGAATGACATCGGCTCAGTGTGAGGAATGATGGCCCCAGACCCATGACAGTGGGCCCTGGGACTAGAGTGGCAGATTCTAGGTATTGGCCATATCCCTCCCTGCTTGTAACTTGGCCCCAGAACCCTGATGGTGGGTCCTGGGGCTAGAGTGGTTGTTTCTTGATAATGTGGAATGACATCACCTCCGTGTGAGGAATTATGGCCCCAGACCCATGACGCTGGGTCCTGGGGCTGGAATGGCAGCTTCTGGATATTGATCACAGCCCTCCCTGCCTGTAACATGGCCACAGAACCCTGATGGTGGGTCCTGGGGCTAGAGTGGCTGTTTCTTGATGCTGTGGAATGACATCCCCTCTGTGCGAGGAATGGTGGCCCCAGACCCAAGACGCTGGGTCCTGGGGCTGGAGTGGCATATTCTAGGTATTGTCCAGAGCCCTACCTGCCTGTAACTTGGCCCCAGAAACCTGGTGGCGGGTCCTGAGGCTGGAGTGACTGTTTCTTGATGCAGTGGAAAGACATCACCTCAGTGGGAGTAATGATGGCCCCAGGCTTATTATGGTGGGTCTTGAGGCTAGAGTGGCAGCTTTTGGATATTGGCCACAGCCCTCTCTGACTGTAACTTGGCCCAAGAACCCTGATGGTGGGTCTTGGGGCTGGAGTGACTGTTTCTTGACACTGTGGAATGACATCGCATTCCTGCGAGGAATGATGGCCCCAGACCCATGACGCTGGCTCCTGGGGCTGGAGTGGCAGCTTATAGGTATTTTCCACATCCCTCCCTGCCTGTAACATGGCCCCAGAACCCTAGCCATGGGTCCTGAGGCTGGAGTGGCTGTTTCTTGATGCGTTGGAATGACATCGCCTCCGTGCGAGGAATGATGGCCCCAGACCCATGACGGTGAGTCCTGGAGCTGCAGTGGCAGCTTCTAGGTATTTTCCACAGCTCTCCCTGCCTGTAACTTAGCACCAGAACCCTGGCAGGAGGTCCTGGGGATGGAGTGGCTGTTTCTTGACACTGTGGAATGACATCGTATTCCTGAGAGGAATGATTGCCCCAGACCCATGACGCTGGGTCCTGGGGCTGGAGTGGCAGCTTATAGGTATTTGCCATATCCCTCCCTGCCTGTAATTTGGCCCCAGAACCCTGGAGCAGGGAGGAATCATCCCTGCTGCTCCGTGGATCAAGTTACAGCTCTTGTTGATACTTTGTAAATGGGGAAACTCTGAAGACAGCTTATTGGAACAACTTTAGTAAGGAACCCCTGAAGAAGATGTGGTGGGCAGCGAAATGTTCGTTGGGACTTCTTTGATCTTTTTGCTTCATTGTTTTTCCCTTTTGGTATTTGGGTCCCAGTCTGCTTTGAATCCATTTGGAAACATTGAGATTTTGAAGTCATTAGCTCCTGATTTCTGTATGGTTCTTTGGTTTATGCCTTGTTTGTTTATATTGTCTCACTCTTGCTGGTATATAAATGTATCTTGTTTATAACTCCTTTTGAAGTATTTGCCCTTGTGGTGTATTTTACAATTTGGCCTCCGTTTCGAATGGTATACATTTATTCCTAATGGTTATTTTTACTGTTCCTTAACACCTTGTTGCTGTTCTTGATCCTGGGGTCCAGCATGACTGCCAGGACATATTCCTCCCAGCACAGGAGCTCATCAAAGCGCGCACTCAGCCCCGCCTTCAGCTTCCTTGCCAGGTCAAGTGTCTCATCTGAGAACGTCCTGCCCAGAGGGCCACAATCCCACCCCCCCATAATCTCATCCAGGCTCCTCTTGAGACTATGGACAAGCGGGGTCACCTGGCTGAGGGTGGTGGTGGAGCTGTTCACGGTCTCCATCATGGCCAGGAATGGTCTCAGGATGAAGACCGTGTGAGCGATAATCTCCCATTCCTCCCTATTGTACCCTGGAGGTGCCTCAATGTCTGTCTCCAGTTCCACCTGATGGAGGGTGAATTTCTGCTCAAGAAGATGCTCGAGCATCAGGAAGGTGGAATTTCACCTGGTGAAGACATCCTGGATGAGCGTGTGCACTGTGGACCCTTGCTCAGCCTGCTTCTCCTGGAGGAGCTTGCTGCTTTTCACACTGTGGTTGAAGAACCCCGCCAGCTTCATCCCCCAGTCGAGAAGGGAGCTAAGGGTTCCTGGCCCAATCCCATTCTTCCCCAAGCTCAGAGAGTCCTTCACCATGGGATGGAGGGTATGTGCGGCTCAAGGGATGATTGTGAAGCCCCTGTCATGGACTGTCTTTAGTATATTGCCCCCGTTGTCCATGACCACACACCCCTTGGTGACCCACTCCCTCACCATTGTGACCAGGGCTTCCTCGAGGTTTCTCAAGGTGTGGGAGCTGTCCATGACTTGGACCTGAAGCAGGGCCCACCTGCACCCTGCTTCAGGACCCCTCCTGCCACTGCCAAGCGCCACCTCTGGGTCCTGCCACCAGTGTGCAGTCACTGCCAGGTAGGCATTCTGGGAGTTTCTGGTGGACCACAGGTCAGTGGTGAAGTGGACCATGGCCCCCTCAGCCCCTGCCAGCTGCTCCCTCACCCACTACTTCAAAGCCCTGTAGTGCTGTGGCACCACAGTCTGACTCAGGGTGGAGCAGGAAGGCAGCTTAAAGCTGGGGGCCAGGAACCCAATCAGTCACTGGAAGTCCTTGTCCTCCACAATTGAGAAGGGCTGCCCATCCAGGGAAATCATCTCAGCCAACAGGCACATCACTTTATCTTGGAAGTCAGTGCCATGGAGCCCTGCCGATGGCCTTGACAGATTCCCCCACCCCAGCTCCTCCATGGTGGACTGACAGCACTGCTGGGAGGCTCCTGCTGCTGTTCTGCCCCACTAGCAGGATGAATACTGCTCCTGCTTCTAGAGGCAGCAGTTGGTGCTGGTGCTCGTGCAGGACGCTTGCCCGCTGAAGGAGCCAGGTGCCTGGCTGCTGCAGTTGTAGACCTGCTTACATCCACTTCCCCTGACTTCCCGCTAAGCAGCAGAGAACTATGGCATGACTTTAGGTGCCTTGCCATTGCTGTTGTCCCCAGGTTGCTGAGCACCTGCCCACACTTTACCACCTTTTTGCACACAGTGCACTGCACCTCTCTGGGATCATCTTCCTGCACCTGCTTAAAATGATCCCAGACTGAGGATTCCCCCCCTCCCTGTCTTCTGGCCCACCCCGGGTGATGTACTGCTGCCAGCGCTGCTTGGAGGAGGAGAACTTGGTGGCTCTGGCAACACATCTCTGGGAGAAGGCTCAGCCATCCCCTCAGCTGCAGACATCTCCTCTGCAGCACTAGTGTCGGCCTCTGACTCACTGTCCATGATCACGGTGATGTCCCGTGAAGGGGAGTACTGGGACCCTGAGGCTACACTGCCCATGCCCACCATGCTGATGGCACGCTCCCTGTTCCCCCCCCCCCCGTATAGCTGCTAGTGCTGCTGCTGCTGCTGATGATACTCCTCCCCCTACTGACATTGTCCGGGGATCGGGCCCTGCCTCTAGCAGCCGGGGTGGGATTTACCAGCTCTAGACTGTTGGAGATCGCCTCAACAGTCGGGGACATTGATGGCCCTGTAGGAACATCAAAAGCAGCACCAGCACCTGCTCCAGCACCAGCACCAGCATAAACAGATGTAGCCTCATGTACTTCAGGTCTTCCAGTGCCCTGCGTTGCAGTGGAGGAGGGCACTGCCAGGAGGTGATGCTGAGACAATGAAGTCTGGGGTCCTAAAGCAGGCCTGCTGAGTTTGGGGCGTGGTGATGTGCTTGGGCTACTGTTTCTGCCTGCTCTCACTCCCCTGTCACGGCCATTGCCACCTCTGGGACATACCCCATTGCCTCCCCTACGGGCAGCAGACCGGCCTCTCCTTCCCTTCTCCATTTGTCCCTCCAAAATAATATTTCTATATTGTTTTTTATTTTATTTTTAATTTTTATTTAATTTTTTAATCTAATATATATATATATATATATATATATATCTACACTAAATCTAACTGCTATTCTAAAACCTATTGAACTAAATGGAATATCCCAATAATCAACTACAAAGGCCTTATCCTACAAACACACTATCTCAATCTATCTTTATAACTAAGCTAACTACTATGTATATCTATCTAGTAACTATCTATCTAATATCTGTCTATCTATATATACACAATATTACACAGGGGGAAACACAAAGAACATAGGGAGGGGTACAAAACTGAAATGAAAATCAATCTAATAATAATCCTACTCTAAACAAATCCAAAACTTAAAATAGGAGAAGGGACTCAAGGATAGAATAAGAGGGAGAGGGAAAGGATTCAATGGAGGGGGGAGGGAGGAAGGAAGATTGAACACAGGGAACACAGGGAGGGGTAAAAACCAAAAATAACACCTACATCTATCTAATCTAAGCTAAATAAATGATACTATGGAGGCAGATGGGTTGGATGGGTAAAATAGGAGGAGGATTGCAATGGATTGAGGAGAGTAAAACTGCTGAGAGAGGGAGCCTTCTGAAATGCCTGCTGTTCAGGAACAGTGACTAGCCCAGAAGGTGTGGGGAATGGGGGAGGCAATCAGTTTTGTTTCTTGCTGCGCCTGCCTCACCGCAAGCCCCATTAGATCCGTGCAGCCTAGCCCATGGCCAATTGCAGACTGCGAAGTCAGTGGTCTGAGACGAAAAGGGATGGTGATTGGGCAGGCTGGCTGCTACTCCAAGTCTCTCCACCCCTGGTGCCTGGAAGTCTCCTCCTCAGCTGACTCCCCCTCCCTGTCATGTTTTGCCTTTCAGTGACATGTTTTTGCCACCCGAACTCACCCGAACGCAATCCGAACTGACTGAACTCTTCGGTCATTTCAACATTCGGAATTGAGTTTGGTTCGGTCAGTTCGTGTTCGGATTCGGGTTCGGGTTCGGGTTCGGTCATCAGAACAGGCCAAGTTCGGGTTGAACTCCGATCTTCCGAACCACGTTCGCCAATCCCTAGTGAAATGGGCCCATATTTCAGGGCTACAGTATTGCCTTGCACCATGTATAATAAAATGTAACATCCATTTTATCGGTGTTAGAGGGTCTGTGTAAAAAGGACCTTGTTCTCTTTTATGATCACTGTACCCCTCATCCCCTTGAATAAATAACATTTTACTGTACCAAACTTTGTATATCTCGTTTCTCTGAGGTGGTTTAAGAAGTCGCAGCACATCATGTCTCTAGCCCAAAGATCCCTAGTACTCATGTGCCCTGATTGGAAAGTGAGCTAAATTCCCTCAAATTACCATTTTTTGAGGTGCATGTCTGGACATTGGGACCCACTCCTCAGGAAGACGCAGTCTACACACGTGGAAAAGGGACATGCGGTAGCAGCACACATCCCTTAAGTAACTCTACTCCCAACTCCAATATGACCAACAGAGCTTAGACTAATTCCCAATGTGACCCAGAGGAAGGAAGTGATTCACGCTGTTCTAGGTTATAAAAATACCATGTTTTAATATATATATCATCTATGATGTTTGAGACATAATTTTCCTTTTTAGTACTGAAGCATGCTCCCATTAGATACACAGGGGACAGATACTTGTTGCACCTTGCCAACAGAGGTTCACTGACTCCCAAAATCACTTTTGAAAATTGAGCCCAGCAAGCCCAAAATTTACCTTTTAATGCTTATCCATTACTGGGTATAAACAGGCATGATTTGGACTTCTTTTGGCCCAAGACCCAGACAGATGTGTAAACATGTGCCACCAGAATTGGACTCAGGATTGCCCCACACGGTGTTGGGGACTAGCCTGGGCTTTGACCTCTGGAAAACTTCCAAGGTCACAGCCCAAGCTAAGCAGGTCAGAGCAGGTGAGCACATCTGAGTGGCTGTGGCTTTCCCAGCCCATGCTGGGAGCTGACATGGCCAGCAGCCACTGCTGTGCCTCATTGGCCATAATGGCTGTCTGTCATGGTGCGGGACAGGCACTGGGAGCCCAGCACATGTTGTTGTGCCCTCAGCCATATGCAGGCTTTGTGGCCAGTGGGACAGCTCCCTGGCCATAGTCATGTCAGGTCGGTGCCCCAACCTAGCCAGACAGTGTTGCCTGGAATTTTCCACCCTGAGGTGGCTCAGGGAGTGGTCCTGATGACCGCATATTTGTTTTTACCGACAGTAATAGTTCATTTATTTTGTTTAGTTTCTGAGGAGAAAGAACAGGTGGTTTAAATGCTGTTCAGTCTGTACCACTTTCTTGTAAGGGAAACAAACAAGAAATCATCAACAGCATGGAGCAGGTGAAAAGCATGCTGTGAGACATAAATATTATTAGTTCAGAACAAAGAGCTTCATAAATACTGAGCTAGATCAGTGATGCTCAGACCATGGGTCCCCCTACCCCCCAACTATAAGTAGCTGATTGTTTTAAGACGTGTGGCTTAGGCAACTTGGAAGAGACCACAATAGACACATGTGGACATGGACATACCAGTCTTTCTCCTCCTACCTTCCTGCATCCCAAAAAGCAGAGGGCATTGACGCTGCTAGTAATTTAAGAAGGGAATTTTGTGTCATTGTTTCCAGGAGTCTCTCCTGAGTGTGGTTTCCACACCCATGCCTCAGAAAAGTTGGGAGAAGTTTGGGTTGGTCTGTGCATCCAGGGCATATATGCTGTATTTACTGTTGCTCTTTTGTTAATACCTGGTGTTTCCATGTGGTTCCAACTCACCTCAAGAGGTGGATAACCATGGATGCGTAGACTCCCATAGCTGTGGGTCCACACATGACAAACATGTGGATACACCATCAGGTCTGCTGACGGCATCCCTTATTTCTTCTCCAGATTACTATCAGTAGAGCCCTCCCTGTCTGATGGGATTGTACCAGCAGACCACAAGTGTGATTCCATGGTTGTTTGACTACTGTCTGACAGAAGACTAGTTAAGAACTGGGAACCCCTACTGAAAGGATTTCTCTGTACCCTGTTGATCAGCTGTTAGGTAGGGAAACCAAACATCACTGAATTGCTTGGGGAAACTAGGGGTGGGACATCAGGGCAATTACCGGGTACCGAATTTACCGGTTACCGGATTTTTAAAAACCAGATTTCCAGATTTGTGTACCGGTTTACCGGTACCGGATTTTTTTCCATTGATTTCAATGGGGAACTGTCCCCATTGAAATCAATGGAAAAAAACACAAAAAACCTCCCTCCTCCCCCTCCCAGGCTGCGTGGGTGGAAGGGGGGACACCCCCCACCCACCCTGCCCAGCCTGGATTTTTTTAAAAAAATTTCCCCCGAAGTCCCTGCTAGTGCAGGCTCCATGCCGTCACCGGCAACCCAGAGCCCGAACCAGCACGTACTAGGGTGATCCCTGGGGTGGGTGGTGGTTTAACACACACCCCACCCCAGGGATCACCCTACCTCCCCACCCAGGGATCACCTACCTTGTGCTCCGGGCGGAGGCAGCGGCGGTCTGACTCTGGCGGCTTCAGCACTGGCTGTGGCTGCCGACTTCAGCGCTACTAGGCCTTCCGGTGAACTTCCGGGTTTCACCGGAAGGCCTAGTAGCGCTGAAGCCAGCAGTCACAGCCAGCGGTGAAGCTGCCAGAGTCGGACCGCCGCTGCTGCCGCCACTCGGAGCACAAGGTAGGCGATCCCTGGGTGGGGAGGTAGGGTGATCCCTGGGGTGGGGGGGATGTTAAACCACCCCCACCCCAGGGATCACCCTAGTACAACAACCTACCTGCTGGTGCAGGCTCTGGGTTGCCGGCGGCGGCCTGGAGCCCGCACTAGCAGGGACTTTGGGGGGGAAATATTTTTAAAGCCAGGCTGGGCAGGGCGGGGGGTGTGTCCCCCCTTCCACCCGCGCAGCCTCGACTCGGGAGGGAAAGTGGGGTTTTTTTTGTTTTTTGTTTACATTGCGGCCATTCACTTGAATGGCCGCAATGTAAAAAAAACGGTAGGGGAATCCGGTAAATTACACCGGATTACCGGGTTTAATCCGATACTGCTGGTACACCAAATACTGGCAGTATCAGATACCGGATGATCCGGTAGTCCCACCCTTTCCTAGTTAGTTTCATATTTGTGTTGCAGTAAATGAACTAGGGTGAAATTGGTCAGGGGAAAGGGAGTCTGGTCAGTGTCATCAAGTAATTCAGTGCAGACTGGGTTTCCTGCTCCCCAACTAATGCAGATCAACAGGAGACCAACAAAAAATCTCCTACAGATGTAGTTTCCTCTTTCCCCACTAGTCAGCTGCCAGATAAGGTGCCCAACCCTCACAGCTTAGATCCAAAGGGAGGAAACCCTCTTCCTCCCAAGGGCCACTTTGAAATTTAGTACAAGCTCCTATGGCCATATAGAGTTTGGGGCAGAGGTGCATAAGGGGTGCACTTGAGGAGAGGAAGTTACAAATCATGAAGTTTCTTCCCTGACAGTCTCTCCCATAAAAGGACAAGCACATATAAAACAAAACCTGACTGTAAGGATCAAAATTAGTGAGTATTGGTATGTGTGGAAGAACCCACTGACTTCTTGTCTGGCTTCTGAATCAGTCAGAAAGGTGCCACTGAACAAGATCTTCAATCATGGATGAACTATATCTAGTAAAGCTAAGAGGAACAGGATTTGTGCAAGCCCCGGGATTGCCTGAAATTGCTCTGAAGCCTTTCTTTAATTATTTTGCAATGCAGTCAATAGCTGTTGCTAATGCTATCACAATTGTTGTCATGTAGTTGCAAATGCAATGGGTAGTGGTTCATGGTGTATGTTGTGTAACAAATGAAGAAACCCTGAATTTCATCATTTTAAAAATGCTGACCTCTTTTTATGTTGCTCTAGAAGAATTAATTTCTCTGAAAATAGTCCAAAATGATCAAATTTCCTCTGTTATAACAAACTATTTTCAATGCAGACAGAGTACATCCAGTAGTATATTTGGGTTTCATTCAAAATTCTGCCTGTCGAAAACTGACAGAAACTATATGTGTGAATAGAATATAGCCTCAGAAAGAAGAAATATATTGAGCTGCTGTATTCCTGAAAGTATACCAGAGAAATAAGAAACCTGAGACCTTCAATTTATTTAGCTACCTCATTAATCTTAAGAATATAATACACCATACTAAATAGTCTCCATGAAGGAGTAGTCTAGGACGAGAGGTCTTTGCTCTTTGCTGCCAGTATTGTGCTTTTGAGTGGGTACCCTCCTGTACTATTCATAGATCTAGTGCTTGTACTGTGCTTTTTTAAGTACTAAAATTTAACAAAGAATGTATGCAAGTTAAGCTGGTCTTAGACTTTGTTAGCCAGAGCCATGTCTTGAAGAAGCTGCTCTTTCGTGGTCTGGCCAACTGCTAGTAAACTCCCACTCAAATAAGGGCTTTAGCAATGCTGTATTTCATCTATTTTATTTGAGATCCTGATCCAGTCTGACAAGATCTTATATATTTCTGTCTTAAAGGTCAAAGCTGCCTCTCACTGACAAATGAAAATATTGGTGTTTAGAAAAATGACATCCATAATAGGTTAATCTTATCTTTATCAACTGAACTTGATAGAATGCTCTTGAAAAGTGATTTGGGATATCCACAGTAAGCACCATCAAGCCTGTGAAATGCCTCGTTTAAGCTTCTGCTATAACTGACTGTGAAACTGATCAATGTGATATCTGAAAAATATTGGTGGATCAAAGTAGATGCCAGGCTTTTACAGTAGCTCAAATTATTTTGTCAAAGTACTCAGCTATATAGCTGGATCATCAATGATTCCCTCAAGAAGAGAAAACAATAGGTTTAAAAGTTTCTTGCTGGGGGTGGGGGTGATGTAACAAAACCCACTCATAACAGTTCCCCTACTGCACAATTTGTAAAGTTCTTATGTGATGCAAGGTGTTTTCAAAGATTATCCAGCTTCACGAGAGATCAGTAGGATGAAACATATTGCATGATTATTTAATGTGTAGCAATTTTCTTTTGGCTATACTTTCTTCACAACAGCTAAGATAACTGCAATTGAATATTGTATCCAGCAAGGGCTAGTGGGTTACTTATAGATGATTTGAAATATATGCATCTTGCATAGGGACTAGTTTTACTTGCCTTAAGTCTTATTGTTGTGTTGTGCCTCAGTTTCCTCAAATGGAAAGTGTGCTTAGTGGTCCAGGCTTGACATAATCTGTTTTGGATAATGGGCGACTCTTTCCCAATATGTGGAAACTTAGTTTACACTGTGCTAAAAACCAACCAGCTCAGCAAAGTATTGTAAAGACAATATTATTTATAAATGAGGCCATGATACAAATAATGTTATAAATATAAAGCATATTTTACTTAAATTCAAATAAAAACATGGTAAAAAAGAGAAACAGTGTCAGTTACAAATACATGATTTAAAAGGACATTTCTGTTCATTATAAGTCAAAGAACTTAACATCTATAAGAAATAACATATGCGTTAATTATTGTTGGCTCAATGCATCAAAAGAATCTACTTTCATATTCACCTAATCCTGTGTCCCATACTGCCACAATGAAGGTGAGATAACTCCAGGGAATGGAGAGTTTTCTGAAGAATCAGTTTTTCCTCTGCCTCTTTATAGAATGAAAATTCTTAGAAGTCAATTTAAATGACGTCAGGTCAAGAAAATTTACAATGAGGTTTCTTAAAGTAAGGTGTAATCAATAGAGGTGGGACCCCAGCACAATTACCGGCTACCGGATTTACCGGATTCCGGTTTCCAAAAAAACGGATTCCCGGATTAAATCCGGTATACCCATACTGGATTTTATTCCATTGATTTCAATGGGGCACTGTCCCCATTGAAATAAATGGAATAAAAAAATTCCTCCCCCCTCCCAGGCTGCGCGGGTGGAAGGGGGGACACCCCCGACCCACCCTGCCCAGCCTGGATTTAAACAAAAAAATTCCCCTGAGTGTCCCCTACTGCGACTCTGGGCTGCCGCCAGCAACCCAGAGCCAGCCCCACCAGCACCAGTGGCCATCCCAGCAGCAGCCGGTAAGTATTAAGTAGTGTACTGTTTAACACCCCACCCACCCCAGGGATCACCCTACTTCCAAGTTCCCACCCAGGGATCCTACCTTCATTGAACTCTGGCGGTCTGGCGGCTTCAGCGCCAGCTGTGGCTGCCGGCTTCAGATGCTAGTAGGCTTTCGGGGAACTTCCGGGTTTCCCTGGAAGGCCTACTAGCGTCTGAAGCCGGCAGCCACAGCCGGCGCTGAAGCCGTCGGACCGCCAGAGCTCAATGAAGGTAGGATCCCTGGGTGGGAACTTTGAAGTAGGGTGATCCCTGGGGTGGGTGGGGGTGTTAAACCCCCCCACCCCAGGGATCATACAGTACACTACTTAATACTTACCGGCTGCTGCTGGGATGGCCGCTGGTGCTGCTGGGGCTGGCTCTGCTGGCGGCGGCCCGGAGCCGCAGTAGGGGACACTCAGGGGAATTTTTTTGTTTAAATCCAGGCTGGGCAGGGTGGGGGGGTGCCCCCCTTCCACCCGCGCAGCCTGGGAGGGGGAGGGAAATGCGGGTTTTTTGTGGGTTTTTTTACATTGCGGCCATTCATTTGAATGGCCGCAACGTAAAAAAAATCCGGTACCAGGAATCCGGGAAACGGGCCGGATTACCAGGTTGAATCCGATAATGCCGGTACGCCCAGTACCGGCATTATTGGATACCGGAAGATCCGGTTTTCCCAGCCCTAGTAAACAATCTGTTGATACATTCTAAAAAGGCGGCTATCATCTGAGATAAGATTATCAGGATGTCAGGTTTCTTTAGATAAACAAGACCTTTTCCTGCCCTTGTTTGGGAGTCACATCCCTTGAAGTTGGACAACAGAAAAATGTTGATACAGGCGTAGCTATGTAATCCTTAAGAGACAGACTAATCATATCTCTCTCCCAGTCAAGAGGTCAGTAAAAGATCATTATAGAAACAGTTCATCAGAAGTTAACTATACAGAGGCTAATTCTAATTTTCAATACATTGAAACACAGATGGCCAATAAAATATATGATTTTATACGAAGTACATGACATTATGTTATTTCCTCAGTTTAACTCCTATTGACAGCTGTTCTGATTCCAGAAAAAAACAGACAATTATGCAGTAAATCAGAACCCCTCCACATACATGCCTAATCTTTTTACACAATTCTACAAGTGAACTTGAACCAGATTTTGGTGTTTCCAAATGTGATGCTACCACGGGTGGCCACACTTACCCCGGCGTGGCCACCCATAGTGGTGTCACGTTTGTTCCTGCCAGCCAGATGTCTTATGACCTGGTGTATCTAACTCTGGCCAGTGGCCAGAGTTTTTCTGGGCTGGCACGGCAGCCTCATAGGCCACTGCACCTACCCATCAGGGAGGAGGCTGGACTGCACTCAGCAGCGCGGGGGGCAATGCCCATGCGGACAATGTCAGCACATTGCCACAATCACATTTGTTCAGCAGCTGAGTCAGATCCTGCCCGGGGTGAGTGCTTTCACCCTGGAAAGGATCAAAGTGTGGTGATGTTCAGCATCGTTACATATGAAAATACCCTGTAATTAAGTTTTTTGAAATGTGCTGATAAGGGTTTCCTCTCCATTTTCATATGTTTTAGGTAAACTAAGCCTGTCTACAAAATGCATGCAAAGGGAAATTACATACTAAGGTGGTATAAACTCTAAATGAACTGCTGATACATGGGTCCCAGTTTAGCAAAGCAACTAAGCAGTTCTTAACTAAGTACATGGTTAGATCCCATGAATGTCAATGACTGGTTGAATTATTCACAAATGCAGAACAACAAGATATTCAAGTAACTGCTAAGCACTATCATGCAGTAAACTGAAGTTTGTATAAATGATATTCCCATCAATTCAGTTTGCAAAATAAGAATACTTTGTATAAAACCCTAAGGTCAGACACAAAATTATGT
Source organism: Sphenodon punctatus (assembly GCA_003113815.1). Lineage (NCBI taxonomy): Eukaryota > Metazoa > Chordata > Lepidosauria > Sphenodontia > Sphenodontidae > Sphenodon > Sphenodon punctatus. The sequence continues at coordinate 448,710 of QEPC01011775.1, forward strand.
AAAGGAAATATTAACAATACCACTTGATAGTAATAGTAAATGACATGTCTAGTATACTTTTAAACATGTTGGTTTGCTTTTCAAACCACACCCGGAGTTTTTGGGGAAGGATGGGATGGGATGCAAACAAACAAACAAACAACAAATAAATAAATAAATAAATAAATTTTTGGAAATTAAAATTTAATTATTTTTTATAAATGAACAGCAGCAGAGATTTGCTGTAAAGCCATCCCTTTCTGTGGTAATGATACTTGGTTCATAAACACTTTTCTATGGAATACACTGAATACAGTTTATGTGCTTGTGTTTTTACACACACATTTCTCCTCCATGTTTGCTGTTACATCCTGACCTTTCTGTGTGTCTAAATCACTCACCCAGATCTTAAAGTCACTCACCCAGATCTTAAAATCACTCACCCAGATCTTAATATCACTCAGCTGTACCTCTCTTTTTCAACTGACCCAGACCCTGCTGTCTCATTGCCATCCCAGTGCTTGGAGGCCGTGGTGGAATGAATGTGGCACAGCAGACTGAAGCTCAACCCCGATAAGACAGAGGTGATGTTGGTGGGGAGAGCGAAGGAGGTAGTGGCCCCCCTGATTGGGAGGGTTCACCCTCCTATAGCTCAGCAGGTTCGGAGTCTGGGGGTGATATTGGATGCGGATCTCCGCCTAGAGTGGCAGGTGGAGGCAGCCGCAAAGGCTGCTTTCTGCCAGTTGCATCTGGTGCGGAGGCTGTGTCCGTTCGTCTCCAGCCGGGACCTGGCCTCCCTCATCCATGCCTTGGTCACCTCGAGGCTGGACTACTGCAACGCGCTCTACTTGTTCCCTTGTTCATGGTTCGGAGACTGCAGCTAGTGCAGAATGCGGCAGCCTGGCTCCTTTTGGGGACGGGTTGTCGGGACCACATTACACCTGTGCTCCGGACTCTTCACTGGTTGCCAATAGCGTGCTGAGCTAGGTTCAAGGTTTTGGTGTTGATCTACAAGGCCCTTAACGGTCTGGGCCCCTCATACCTCAGGGACCGCCTCGCCCTCCGCACCCCAGAGCGGCTTCTTCGGTCTGCCGGGGGTGCCTTCCTGGAGGTCCCCTGCGTTAAGCAGGGGGCCACAATGGAGAGGGCATTCTCAGTGGTCAGGCCGTGCCTTTGGAACTCCCTTCTGGAGGAAGCTCACTTGGCTCCAAGCCTGTTGTCATTCCGGTGAAGTTGTAAAACCTGGCTGTTTGCCCAGGCCTTTGGGCAGGGTGGGAGGGGGGTTAGAGGGTTTTATCTCCCCTACCCTATTTATTGTTTTAGTGATTCCTGGGCCCTGTTTTAATACACTGAACTGTATTTTTGATATGTTTAAAATTGTTTTATATATATTTTATATGTGTTATTTTATTGTTGGAAGTCGCCCTGAGCTGTTTTTAGGAGGGGCGGGGTAAATAACTAGAAAATAAATAAATAAATAAATAAATAAACAACTGGCTCTTTGAACTTCTATGTAAAACTTCTTCCAGAACTTTTGTGTGTAAAAAGTTCTCCTGGTAAACTGCTTTACTCCAGGCAGCTGTGGTCACTTGGTTTCCATGCCAGCCTGTCACATCTACAGCTGTGGCTACTTTAGGCTGCCTCGGGGCAGTTTTTGTGTGACGAATGTATCCAGGAACTGCCTCAGGGCAGTGCGTGTGTAAAAAATGCATCCGGAACTTACTTGTGGACTTGTAAACCCAGAAGATTGAAAAATCCAGAATTTTAAGGTGTGCGTAAAAATGCCCTATAATTTTACACTGAAATTGATAACAATGTATATAGGGAAAACTCTGAGCAAGTTAATAATTTTTCATTCAGTACAAGTACTAGGCATTGCAGTCAAATAAAAGGAGCCTTATTCAACACAAAGGTATGCCAGTTTTATGTTGATGAAACATGGGGCATTTTCACACAAGACACTCTCCACCCATTATACATGTTTCAAGGCTGCAGTATTGCCCTATGGGTGCCCTGTAACATGTAGCATGGTGGGTGGGTGAAGAGTGTCTTGATGGAGTTATAGCAGTCTCTAAATGGAGAAATGCTTGACTAAATCAGGCCCTTTGTTTCCATTATTAAAGAATACAAAGCACCTTCCAGCTCCCTCATGTTACATTTCTCCATACATATCCTGTGTTGCTCTGGTCCAGGACCTTGTACCCACACTCTGTACTGCACCACTTGCTTCTCTCACTGGTAAACCCTTGCAACTTGTTTCTTGGTGTGTTCCTCCTTCCTTGACTATTGCAGGGAACACTGTTTCATTCTCATGATGATCTCTGACTAAGTGGTTGTTGGGCTGATCCTGACTCATGCCTACAGGGTTAAGCCTTTGCAGCCCTTAGGGGAAAACTACGCAGCCACCCCTCTGTTCTTGAATTCCTCTGGGGATAGCTGTGTCTTGTTGCATAGAAAAGATTACTGAAATTTTAACACACAAGGCAGGCCCTGAGTGGCCCAAAACCTTGCTAGATTTCCCCCCAAAAGTTGGCCAATAAAAGATGTCATCTGAGCATTTAGTCTCCAGATTAATAGTTATATATTTAATATAGATTACACCATTAAAAATCCATTGCTCTGATAGATGGGAGACTGAAGCTATTCACCACTTGCTTTTTAAAATTTGAGCAGCTTATTTCAAGTTGCAGAAAGATCCCATTTAAAAATTAATCCCAGTGGGACTATTTAGAAGATGGTACTTTCTAGATTAAAGTTTCTATCTTCTTTTGTTGGTGAGAGTATGCAAGGTTCTGGATCACACAGGGTCCTTCCTCAGGCAGATAGTTACCAGCCTGAAGAAGGGACTTGTGTGGCCTGAAAGCTTACTACTCTCATGAACAAAAGTTAGGACCATAAAAGTTATCATCTGAACTACTTTGTTTCCATTAGGGGTGTGCGGAACTTGCTTCATTCATTTTTGTTTTTGTTTTCATTTTCTGTTGTTTTTTTTTAATCCATTCCTTTTCACATTTTCATTAATAACCTGTACATTTTCATTAACTTTTTTGTTTTAAAACTATTTTTAAAATTAAATTTAAAAAAGCTTTGTGCATGCACAAATAGGCCTCCAAACCATTCTCCACAGACATGCCTTTTCCCAAAATGGTGGTGGCGCATCACCACCATTTTGGAAAAGGGCAGCCAATCTGCACATACACAGTGGCCATTTTGTGCATACGCAAACTGGCTTGTCTTTTCCAAAATGGCGGTGACACTTCTGGCATCATTTTGGAAAAGGGCTGCACATGCACAGAATGGCTGTGCAGGCCATTTTGTGCATCGCTGGGTTTTCTATTTTTATTAATTATTAATTATTATTATTTATTTGCTTGTTTTTAACAAAAACAAATGAAAGCAAACCAATCTCATTTCCTTATTCATGCATTTTTGGGGATTTAGTTAATAAAACAAATTGAGCTCCATTCATTTTAGTAACTAAAAAAATAAAAACAAATTGTACTCCCCCCTAGTCTCCTTCAGTTACTTTTGGGATCAACATAGCGGCCAAACTCTCTAGACTAACTATTCAGCAAAATTTACTAAAAAGGTACTGAAAAAAATTAATAATACTACTAAGGCCCTTTTTACACAGACACTCTAACACCCATAAAATGGGTGTTACATTTTATTATACATGTTGCAGGGCACCACTGCTACCAATCACCATGGGCCCTGTGCACACTTGATGCCTCCAACCAGTTCCTCTGGGTGGAGATGGGTGTTGGCCAGTGGGTGGGGAGCATTTCCCTGGGTTGAGATGGGTGGGGGCGTCTGTGCAAACTCCACTTTCGGTGGGTGTTGGTGAGTGTTTGCTCCTGGCCAACACCCATCTCCACCCACACCCACCCACGGAGCAACGGATGCCACTGCAGTGTTGGCTGGGAGCAAACACTCACCAACACCCACCGAAAGTGGAGTTTACACAGATGCCCCCACCCATCTCCACTCAGGGACATGCTCCCCACCCACTGGCCAACACCCATTTCCACCCAGAGGAACTGGTTGGAGGCATCATGTGTGCACAGGGCCCATGGTGATTGGTAGCAGTGGTGCCCTGCAACATGTATAATAAAATGTAACACCCATTTTATGGGTGTTAGTGTCTGTGTAAAAAGGGCCTAAAAATGGAATAAAATAAAAGCTTTAATTCTCTCTACATTTTCTTCTTTAACTTCAGCTGTATGGAGCAATATTATCACTGATTACCCACCCGCTCTTTTTGTAGCAATGGGGGACTTTAATGCCAGAATTGGCCCCAATGATTCAGTTCTATTAGAATATTTGGATGCCTCATCCTGTGGTAGCACTGTGTTGCAAGGTAACAGTAGGCTATCTAAGAACCAGAAACTAAACTCAGCTGGCATTTGTTTTGCTAAGATAGTGGTATGTTTAAACCTGCACATATTGAATGACATAAGTCTTTCGGATCTGGAGGGTGAGTTTACCTTTCTGGGCCCCAGGGCTGTAGTGTGATCGACTACGCCCTGGTTACTGAGGACATGTATAGCTATGTGACCAAGTTTAGGGTTGCATCCTGTGTGCTCTCTGACCACTTGCCACTGGTTCTCTCTCTGGTGGCAGTTTGTGATTTGGAGTCTGTGGGGATGGACCCCCAGCCAGTCAGTAATTCTAACTGCTTTGATTACTTGCCTTGGAACCAGAGTACGGTCCAACTATGGAATCTATTATTGGAACTAGGCCCTATAATGAAAGCCAGGGAACAGATATTAGAGGGTGGATCTGGCGAGGTGGTAATTGAGGCTTATAACTGCCTCAGTTCTCTTTGCGGGCAGTATTTGTCTGTGGCGGCCCAGAATAGACTGGAGCAAAGGCCCACTTGGTTTGTTTCACAGAAGTTGTTTGATAAAGAGTGCCGCCAGGGTAGGAGGGAGGTCCTTGCCATCTATAGGGAATATCGCTCAGGATGTTTATCTGACCTCCCTGATTGCTATTTTTGCCAAAAAAGGGTGTATAAGCTCTTAGTTAGCCAGAAGAAGAACCTGTATTTTCAAAATCAATGGCAAGAACTATTACAGACTAATAGCGTTGGTGACTCTAGATCTTTCTGTCGTATTGTAAATTGGGTGGTTAGTCTGCGCTCTGCGAGTCAGCCCGCGATTACCCCGTCAGCCTCGTGAAATTTTATTGAGGCCTCTCAAGTAGGCCTGCGTTTTGATCAACTAGGGAGTCAAGGTGGTCTTGGGTCTAATCCAGATACTTTGCTGGATTGGCCTCCAGTTACGGAACGTGAGATTAAAAATATAATTGAGACCTTTTTGAATGGCAAAGCTCCAGGGCCAGATCAGATTCAGGTTGAAGCCAGTAAAAAGAGAGCCGGCTGGTTACTCCCCGTGTTAGCCAGGCTTTTTACAGAGATTAATCACTCAGGAAGTATGCCTAGAGGATGGAGCCAAGCTATTGTCGTGCTTATCTATAAAAGTGGGCCAAGAATGGACCCAGCTAATTATAGGCAGATCAGCCTCATCAGTGTGGTAAGCAAGATATAGGCGAAGTACCTTCTGGCTGTCAAAGTGGATAGGCTGACGAAGTGGATAGTCCAGAATAAGATCTTATACCCAGAGCAAATTGGGTTTCAAAAAGTCAGATGCACTGTGTGGTCCTCCATCATTTAGTGGAGAAGTATAGGCTAGTTAATGGTAGGCTCAGGCTGTATGGAGCCTTCCTGGACCTGAGGGTAGCACTTGATTAAATAAACAGACCACTTTTGTGGAGGAAATTGACTCTTCTTAAGAACGATAATAGGCTGCTATTTTTTTTATTCAGGCCCTTTATAAAGAAACCACAGTAGCTGTTAGGTTAAACCGGGTAGGGCAGCTGACCCCGGACATTGCGGTTGAACAGGGGGTCCATCAGGGGTGTGTTCTCACCCCAACCCTGTTCAACCTATTTATCAATGATGTCATACCAGAAATGAGACAGGAGAGACATTTCCCACCTAAATTGGCCTCTAAACCAGTTGGTGCATTATTATACGCCAACGATTTGGTCCTCCTGTCTCAGACTAGGGTGGGACTTCTCAGACAATTGGAGACCTGTAAGGATTACTGTTCCTCTAAATCTGTTACTTTAACCACTCAAAATCCAATGTCCTGGTGTTCTCTAGGGGCAGGCAGATATATAGGTGGCCTATAGGTGATAGACAGCTTCAACAGCAGAAATCATACAAATATTTGGGGCTTCATTTTGCTGCCAATGGGCTGTGGGGTGATCATATAGGGAAAGCGGGCTGTGTAAATGGGGTGCTGTGTTTGGCTAGGACTAGAGGAGGGGAGAGCTGCCAGTGGAGGATTGCCCTGCCACTCAAGCCTTGCATCCCCCCCTCCCACAGGTAATTCAGGCAAGGCGGAGCCCAGAGGGCGCCAGCCCTTGGGCAACACCCAAGGGGTGTCGGCCGTTGGTTGGGCCGTTGGTCGGCCGTTGTGGCTGAAGCCAGGGATTTTTCCAGAGAGGAGCCCCATTGCTGAGCCACTGAAGTACACCTACTTGTCAGCTGGGGACTCCTGGAGCCCGGTGTTTTCAGGGGGGCGGAGTCATAGCCCTGCGGGGAAAAGAAAAGTCACCGGTTTCCAACTCTGATAAGGATATTATGACAAGGAAACGTGTTGGTGCCACAGAGGAGGTAGACAAGAGGCAGTCCGTCCAGTGGTTAATAGAAGATTTTGTCCCTGCCCATCAGGATCCCCCTAGGGGGAAGGGGAGGAAGGCTACCTTGGGATTACCCAAGGTCCTACAGGATGATGGGAGCTCTCCCTGTCCCTCCCCTTGCTAGCCTTGTTTTGGTGAACTCCAAGGCTCTTAGTGCTGTTCCCCAGCCAAAGGACACAGACCCCCCGGGATCAGGGCATATGGGAGGCTCAGTGCCTCTGCCCAGGGATTTGGTTAAAGAGTTGTCTACACAGCTCTCCTGTGTTACCAGCCTTCTAAAGCAGCAGGAACAGCAGTGGTCCATGATTAATGAACTCATCCTGGAAATGCGGAGCCTTAGATTCACCCAGGATGCCCAATATGCAACAAAGGAACCTTGAGATCAGCCCCAGAAACCTGACCCTTCACTGGCATCTTTACTGGGACATTTGGACTCTGAGGAAGGCCCCAGGAGGGAATTCCCCACTCTCCCAAGGCCATTTGTAAAGCCTCCTTCTGACTTGGGAAGGATGCAGGGACCTAGCTCGGAGGGACTGAGGTGCAAGGGACTTAAGCTGGTGCAGAAGGCACTCTCATTTCTAATCAGGCCATTGCCTAATGTCACTTTTCCATGTTGGAGAACCAAGTCTGATATCTGTTACCATCTTTCTTCTATTTTGGGTGAGCAGATCCCTCTAGGTCATATTGGGATTGTTCGTTTAATTTCTGGGCGAGGAAAGTGCCAGTGCTTAATTGTCTATTTTCACACCACCAGACTCGTATCCCACATCCCCCTGTTCTTCTCATGGGGGGTACAGTTGGGGGAAGTATATGTGACTGGAGAACCATTAGCACCTAGTGAGGGGAGTATTAGCCAATCTAGAAGAGGTAGCAGGTCTCCCTGCCCCAATTTTGCTATGGGGAGGGAGGGGAACACCACCTGTACCCTATGGGATCCTGTAAGCAGCTCGGGTCCACTCTCTATAAGTGATAGTCTGCTGCAGCTAGCTGCAGCTCCAGATAAAGAGCCTCTGATAAATGCCAAGAACCCCTGTGTTGAGGAACTAGCTGTAGTGCAGTTCGCAAAGGAGCTGATGGCTCTGACCGAGGAAATAGGGAGTCTTGTCAAAGAGGCGAATGAGAGCTTTCTAGTCAACTCCCTGGAAGGTTCTGGACTTCAGGACCCCCCTCTTGCTTATCCCACTCAGCTGGTGGCTAGTAGGGAAGGTCTTATGGGGGATATAAAGGGGTGGCACATGCACTCTCCCCACCTGCAGAGTGGGTCAATCTATCCCAAATTTGGAAGGCTGGGGTACAGGGAATCCTGTCCTCCCTTATGATGTCTGGTAGTCAGGCCATGCTTCCAAACTCTGTAAGAGGGGGGTGTAATCAGGTATGACCTGCGGAGAAGCAGCCAGACTCTCTTTCCATCTGCTCTTGGAACGTTGCTGACTGGCACTCACACAAAGACTGCAGGGATTTCAAGCACTGCTGAAGCAATATCATGTTCTTCTTCTGCAAGAGACCTGGGCAGCAGATTGTATTGAGTTAGATCAGCACACAGTATTTTGTCTTCCGGCTATAGCTACAGCTGCCAGAGGCAGAGCGAACGGTGGACTGGCCTGCCTGGTAATAGATAATATGGGGTTTAGAGTTCTGGGTGAGATCAGGCATACCTCCCCCTCCCCCCCACTTTATGATAGGCATAGTGATGGGCTTTGGGAATGATACTTATGTACTCCTAAATGTTTATATACCTCCAGTGAATGCCGGCTCATTTAATATAAAGCTGTGGTCTAGTCTGGAAATTGCTATTATTGAGGCCCTGGCCAACTATCCAAGGGCTATTTGTGTAGTGCTGGGAGACTTCAATGCTAGGATAGGCCATGGGGATGAAGCTTTATCCACTTACCTGGACAAGTCATTAGCAAGGCCTCTCACCGCACAATTACAGGTGAGGGTCTCTAAAGACCAGAAGTCAAATGCATCAGGGGTAAGATTTACTCAGCTGGTGACTAGTTCCAACCTATTTATTCTCAATGGATCTGGGATCCAGGATACGTTGGGGGAATTTAAATTTCTTGGAACCCAGGGAAGTAGTGTGGTGGATTATGCACTTGCCTCCAGTGAGGCTCTGACATGTCTGAATAGCTTTGAGGTGGTGGCTTCCACACTATCAGACCACCTTCCATTAGCCCTGAGGTTCCTTAGCACCGATGATGTAGAGTCAGGGAGGGAGCCGACTTTAGAGCCAAACAACTCCCCCCTCTTCAAGTACCAAAGGTGGAGTGGGAATGTTGCCTAGGCCTGGGAGTCAGCCATGGAGTCAGGTCCTTCCAGGAAGATCTGGGAACAGATGACCTCCAAAGGGTGTAGTGGGTGAGCTTTTCACCACTCTGGCCTCCTCTGAAACAATATATGCTCAACTACACTCAGAGCAAGCGCCGGCACAACCCGTCAGATCGTGCCTCTTCAACCTGGTATGATGTGGAGTGCCGAAGGGCTAGGGGAGAGGTATATGAGATTTACAGAATATACCAAGGTGGGGCCCATGCTGTCCTCCCGGCTCAGTATTTCCATCAGAAGAGTATTTACAAGGATTTGATCCACCAGAAGAAGAGGCTGTACTATGACGCCAAGTGGCAGGAACTCCTGAGGGCTCGCCTTGTGAATGACTCTCATGCTTTCTGGTGTACCATTAATGGAACCTCTTCTCAAGTGAGAGTGGCTCGGTCCATTCCAATCCCCCCTCTTACCTGGGTGAAGTTTATAGAAGCTTCGCAGAAATCCACCCCTGAAGAGCCAGGCTCGGGACTGGACGACCTTAATTTTTTGGATCCAACTCTTCCTGAATGGCCTTCGGTCACAGAAGAAGAATTGAGAACAATCATAGAGTCTCTCCACAATGGCAAAGCCCCTGGCCCAGACTTGATCCAGGTGGAGGCTATTAAAGGGTATTTGGATTGGTGGTTACCGATCTTGGCCACTTTGTTCACTAGGATAAATAACACTGGAAATATACCTAAAAGTTGTTCTCGAGCTATTGTGATACCTATATATAAGAAAGGGTGCAGATCTGACCTGATCAGCCTTATCAGTGTAGTGGCCAAGATTTATGCCAAATACATTCTGGCCAGACTAACAGAGTGGATAGATCATAATCAGATTCTGTGCCCTGAACAGGCAGGTTTCCAGAGGGGCAGATCCATGCTGGACCACTGCCTACTTCTCCACCATTTGATAGAGAAATACAGAGTCAAGAAGTTCTACGCTGCTTTCCTCGAATTGAAAGTGGCCTTTGATTCAGTTAAGTGCCCACTTCTGTGGGAAAAACTGTCTGCTTTAAAGATCGACAGTAGGCTCCTTCTGCTAATTAGGATTCTGTATGCTAACACCACCGTGGCAGTTAAGGTGGATACTGTGGGCCAGCTTACATCAGATATTGGGGTGGACCAAAGGGTAAAACAGGGTTGTGTCCTTGCCCCCTCCGTATTTAACCTCTTCATTAATGATCTTGTACCCCAGACAAGAGAAGAGAGATTCCCCCCCCTCCCAAATTGACATAAAAGTCGGTCAGCGTTCTTTTATACGCCGACGATCTGGTTCTCCTCTCCCAGACCAGGGTGGGATTGTTGAGACAGCTTACAACTTTTGTTGGCTATTGCCAGGTTAACTCGCTTTCCATCAATTACTCCAAGTCCAACATTCTTGTCTTCTTTCGTAATAGACAGATTTACAGGTGGACTATTGGGGACACTCAATTTCAGCAAGTCAAATCATAAAAATATCTGGGGCTTTACTTTACCACTGATGGGCGTTGGAACAAACATATTAGAACGCTTGAAGTGACTGCAAAGAGTCAAATGCTAGCAATCCTAAGACTGTTTTCTGGGACAGGGAGGAAGATTCTCGAGATTGCCTTGAAAGTCTTCGAGGCCAAGCTTAGAGAATTATTTCTTTATGGGGCCAAATTATGGGGTCCTTTGACCAAGAGTGATCTGAATTCTTTGCAGACCAGGTTCCTAGGTATATTTACAAAACTCCCTCATGGGACCATGACTGCAGCCATAAGATTAGAGACAGGCACTCGAGGCTGGTCTACGGTGGCTTGGGAGTGGGTGTCCTTATATTGGGCAAAAGAGAGTAGGGCCCCAGTCAGGATAGTCTTCTCCACTTACTGTTTTCAGACACCTTTATTAGCCCCTCGTGGGGGGCAGTAACTCAGTATTTAACTCACATCGGTCTTTCGACCCCGTATATCCAGGTCAAAACTCTGGCAGCTGCGAACCAGGAGATAGCCACCAGGGTGAGAGAAGTAAACTATCAGGAAGATCTTGTGAGGGTGGCAGGATCTTGCCATTTGCGGAGGTATAGTTTATGGGTACCACAGATCGGTCATAGAGCACATTACTTTGGAACAAGTGCTACCTTTAGGGAAAAGTATCTATTCCTTTGTGCCAGAGTTAATGCACTGCCCACAAACGTTCTAGCTGGATGTTTTGCGGGGATCCCGTATGAAGATCGCCTGTGCCCTTATGATACAAAGGCTACAGAACCGACACAACATATTCTATTCGAGTGCCACCTTTATGATCCCATATGAGGAAAGTATCTGCAACCCTTTATAGACAAGTTCCCTGGTGTGACTAGCGGGTTCCTTACTCAGATGGCTCTTGCTGATGTGCAGCCGGAGGTATCTTCCCTTGTCATGAAATTTCTGCTACAAGCCATGGAGATGAGGACAAGATTTTTTAACTACAAGCTGTAGGAGTCTTGTTTTCGCCTCCTACACTTGCGGGTATTTCTTATCCCATCTCAGGTGTTATTTGCTCCTGCCATTAGTTTTGGTTAAGGCAAAGTAAAGCCAAGTACTTCCACTATTACTACTGCTGTAACTATGGCTAGGTTAGACTGACTGCTTTCTCCAGTCGTTATATGTTTCATCTTGCCTGTAATTAATTGAGCAGGGGTCAAGTGCTGCCGCCATAAGCTCCGGGAAGGGCAAGGCGATTTTGTGATTGTCTCTCTTGGATATTATTATAATCAGGATCCAGCTTTGTCTATAGCTAATGTAGTATGCTGCCATTAGATTCATTCTTATGTATAAGCACCAGGGAATTCCAGTTGTTATCATAAGTCCCATAAAGGGCAGGGTTTTTTGTACATGCTCTCCCTCCTAGGCAGTTAGACCAACAATATCTGTAGTTATCATACACTGTGCATATGTGCTGGTCACTGAAAATGGGCTGATGAATTAGTGCAGCCCAAGGCTAAACAACAAGGAATCAAATTATTATTGATTTAATGGTCTCATTGTAGAGGTTAGGAATTTATTTTGGGTTATTTACTAAGGATGTAAGCCATGGGAATCCTTTATTGTCTTTTTACGTTCAGATACAGTCTTCATTTTTATTTTATTTCAAACTATTTTATGGACCTTAGCAGCCTCATTCCAGAGGTTAGAAAGTCCCACCTGATCTTTTGACTGTGGGGGTTAATCCTCACGAGGCAGTGAAATTGATAGTTACGTATTTTTTCCCCTTTTGTAATTGTCTTGCTTGCCTTGCTTTTTCTATGCTGCTGTATATGTTGACAATGACCTAAGGTCCCGTCTTTCTAATAATATACTTGAACTTGAACTATAGGGAAAGCGGAGGTGGCAGCTAGAAGCCAAATGTTAGCCATCCTCCATTTCTTTTCAGGGATGGGAAGGAAGAACTTAGAGGCCACAGTTAAGGTCTGCGATTCAAAAGTTAGAGCATCCCTCCTGTACGGTGCAGAATTATGTGCTTCTCTGTCAGACAGAAATCGTAATGTAATTCAAACTCGATTTCTAAGTATACTAACCAAAATGCCTAATGGCATCCCAGCTGCTGCTGTAAAGCTTGAGGTGGGAATGAGTGCTGTAGCCTGGGAGCAAGCCTCTTTGTATTGGCTAAAGAGAAGCAGGGCTGTGCAGGATTCCCTGATGTGGTACGTTTTTCAGGATACCTTTTCTAGTCCATGGCATAAGATGGTTAAGGAGCACCTGGCTCACCTGGGTTTCTCCCAGGCCTATTTGGAAACCAAGGACCTTCTTGCTGCAAGGTGAGAGGTCATCCAGAGATCAAGAGACATTACTTATCAAGAGGAACTTGCTAAAATTGAGGGATCTCAACATATGGCTGGGTACCATTCACTGGCCCCGCAGCAGAGCTTTATGGCTCATTATCTTTCTTCTATTGCCACCTTTAGAGAGAAGTATATATTTTTTCTGTGCAAGGGTTAATGCGCTACCCACAAACGTCCTTGAAGGGCGTTTTTTACGGATTCCTTTTGGGGATTGCCTGTGTCCCTATGACTTTCTCTCTGCAGAGTCTACTCATCACGTACTCTTTGAGTGTAGGCTGTATGACTCTCTGTGTCTAAGATTTTTGCAGTCTCTTATTGATAAATTTCCTGGAGGGTTGCACCAGTTTCTTACCCACATGCCCCTTTGTGATGCTCATTCAGAGGTTACATCTGATACCATGAAGTTTTTAGTTGTGGCCATGGAGATGAGGAAAAAGTTTCTTCTGTTTAGGTCTCTGGCAAACTCTGATTATTCTCTTTGTGTTCAATGCTGCCTTGAAAATGCTGTTTTTGGTTTTAGTTTATATTTAAAATTTTTAGAGTGATACTATACTTTGTATGCTGTAGTTTGTTCTATAGATTTGTTGCTTGTGTTGTGTGTTTTTGTATGTTTGTCTTGTCTGTGAATCTTGACAATGACCAATGGTCACATCTAATAAACAATTTGAATTTGATGTATGGAGAGTAGTCTAACCACCACTGCCCAAGATTTTGCAAATCCAAAGAACTGGTTTCCCCCCATTTTCTACAACAGAGTATGAAATTATCCAGTGACATTTTGTTTCCCTCTACTGTCACAGAAAATGGAAGGCAGTAGGAAATTTTGCTAGTGGGTCTTGCTAAAAATCTGTTCCAGAACACTAATCTGCAACCCTGGAATCCCCTAGGCAGCAGAAACAATACAAGGGAGGGGGTGCTCATGCAGGAGAAATATAAATATTTTGCCACCCATCTACAGAGTACTAGTCAGGAGACAGAAAATGCCAGAATATAAACAAAGGAGAGAATGGGAGTCAAGTATCCACCATATCAAGGTCGTTCCCTTTCCCATTATAGCAGTGTAAAAGGATGGACAGGACACTTAAGCTTTTAACAAAGAAGGCTTCTCTATGACCCCTCTGCAACTGTTCTGTGGTTCTGTGGACATAAGCTAGGCTTTGGCCATAAAGAACAAAATATTTTGTCTAAATTGACTAAATGATAATAATTTATTATTTTACTGTATAGCTTTAGAACCTTTGCAACTCTCTTTCTCTATTGAACACTGTTTAAAAAAAGTAGCCGTGTTAGTCTATAGTTTTAAAACAACAAGAGTCTTGTGACATCTTAAAGATTAACAAGAAAATCTATTTATTTTGGCATGAGCTTTCATCAGCAAGAACTGACTTCCTCAGATGCATCTTTCTGATAAAAGCTCATTCCAAAATAGAGAGATTTTCTTGTTAGGCCATTTTTACATGAACGGAGGTCAGTGAGGGGATAGGTGTTTGGCTGCAATTGGTGTAGCTAAGTGTGTGTCCGTTTACACAGATACACACATACCTACACCCATCTCCACCCACCAAGCCTCCTACAGTTTTCCGGAGGGCTCCATGGATGGAGGTGGGTGGAGATGGTTGTGTGATGGGTGGAGTGGGTGTTGCGTGGGAGCGCACATGCACCCCCACCCATCCCGCTCGGTGTTCATACGGGCGAACACCAAGCGGACACGGATTCCCCCACCCACTGCTGGCCTTTTACATGGATGCCCTCCCCCCCCGCACACCGGCCTGAACACCAAGGGGGGGGGGGTGTCCATGTAAAAACGGCCTTAGTCTTTAAGGTGTCACAAGACTCTTTTTTGCCATTTTAAAAGACCCATTATTGGCAATGTCACTAGGGATAACATTGTATGTGAGAGAATATTAGGGCTGAATGAAAAGAGAATTTTTCTCATGAGAGTTGAAGAACCAGGACCTTGGTCTGGAGCAAGTTCTCAGGCAAGAAAATAAAATGAAATTAAAAAAATCACTGCACATATGCAAAATGGTCACTGGACTGTTTTGTGTATGTGCAAAATGGCCACCAGCCTTAACCAAAATTGTGGCAATATCATCACAGCCATTTTGGTTATGGGTGGCAGTGATTTTGTGGATGTGCAAAACATTCCAGAGGCCATTGTCTGCATGCATAATTATTTTGTATTATTATTATTTTATTTTCTCACCCAAGAACTTGTTCCTGGTGAGAAAAAAGTCATTGTGCCTGCACAAAATGGCCACCAGGGTGGTGGCCAACAGTCTGGTGGCCATTTTCCACATGCACAATAATTTTTTATTGTTGTTTTTTTTATTTTCTGGCCCAAGAACTTGACAAAAAAGTATCAGTTTTTGGTTTGACTTGGATGAATTGAGACCATGGATTTCTATGAGATTCTCATTTTTTATGAGATATCATTTCAGACCTAGAGAAAATAAATTGATTTTTTTCTTTTCTTTTATAAAAATTCATTGATGCCTGAAATTTTAGTATTCGACTTATAAAAATCACAAGATAGAAAAAAATACCACAGGGTAGGGGTTTTCCCCCTCTCCTTTCTTTAAAAGACAGCCCTTCTGTGGTGAATGTAGTGAGCATCTATCAAGGAATTCCTAGAACTGAAGGTCACAAGAAATACTATGACCACCTAGACTTACACAAGACAAAGCGTGATTTCAGATGTTACACGGTTAAATTCACCACAGTGAATCCCACCCCGGTGTGAATGACTCCACCCCAGGCCCTGGTGAGATGCGCGGCCCCAACAACTGTGACAGGGGTGGCACCACCTCCTGGGGCCAACCGGAGAGAACATGCGCTGGGGTAAGTAAACAGACATGATGTGGTGGCGAGAACTGCAGTGGGAGGCCCACAAGGCACCAGGGTCCCGAGGATGCAAACATGGCAGAGGGCAAACGAAGCCAAAGATGGTGGAGGGCCCCACCCAGGCAAGGGAACACGATGGGAGGGGGTGGAGGGAACTGCAGCATGAGCAGCGCTCGCAAACAGCGGCCACACAGAAGGCACATGTACTTCAAAATGAGAAGCGCACACACACAAATGAAGCAACACACCCACACAACAAATGGAAGCGGAGCATGGGGGCAGAGGGAGGCACACACCAGGGGGGGACAGGGAACTCCACGGCTGGTAGGACGCACGGGAGGAGGGGGTGGGGAGGGGCCAGCATGGCCAGCCCAGCAGGAGGGGGAGGGGGCTTCTCCGATGGAGAAGCACACCCAGTGTGCGAGGGGAGTCATTGGGCAAAGGCACAGAAAGCTCCCCCACACCCGCATGGGGGAGGAAGGGCATGGGGGCCCCCCAGTCACACTCTGCAAGGCAGTCAGGGGGCCGGATGTAGGCCAGGCCATGGTCAAGGGCCACCAAGGTGGGGTACCAGTCCCAGTCCCACGGAACAGGGGCCCCCAGGCCAGGTGCAGGAGAGCGGGGCACAGGGGTGGGGGAGGCAGCTCATGGAGACAGAGGGCTGTCAGAGACACGTCCACAGAAGGCCACACGGAGGGTTCCGGGGCAGTGGACACAGGTCCCAGGTAAGAGGGTGACAGGCAGGCCGGCAGAGGTGGGTCACAGGGGGTCCAGCAGTCCCAAGGAGGCAGCAGACATTGGCGTGAGCACCCAGGCCACAGGCGGAAGGAAGGCGCTGAGGAGGCAGTTGGATGTCAGAAAGGCCCGGCGTGCCCGACATCCAGCTGCAGGGGCTCCCATCGGGAGGAGGGGGTGATAACAGCAGCAGGTGCACATAGCGGAGTCATTGCCACATGCCCCAGTCGAAGCCGCGGCCGGCCATGTGGAAGCAGATCAGGTAGAAGGACTTGAAGGGATCCGTACAGCTCATCCCGAGTTACACATCAGATCGGTTGCACAACTCCGACAGGGCCGCCAGCTGTGGCCCAGAGGAGGGGGAGGCAAGCCATAAACATCCTCAGGGGGCCAGGGCAGGTGGATACCCACAGACACCCTGTATGACACGGACAGGGCAGGGCAACCCTCACACAGGCAGGTCACATATTCCGGGAAGGCACGCACACAGATCGAAGGCCATCTCAGCAGAACTCCATGCCGCAAGTCCCCTCATCATGTCCAGTAGGCACCCCTCAGGGAAGGGGTGAGCCCCACCTCCACACAGTGCATGCAGCAGTCACCAGCGGTCGTGACATAGCCAAAGCACAGCATACCAAAGCTCAGGCACCGATAGACATCTGGCCGGGTGGGCAAGGAGCACAGGCAGCGATGAACTATGGGCAAATGCCACAGGTCACAAAGGGCCATGCTCTCACAGGTGGCCCAGACTTGGACAGAGCCCCCGGAGCCTCCGAGTGGGACCTCGGTCTGAGATTCAGGTACCATGGTACAGCTCTCAAATGGTCTGAGCCGCAGCGGCCATGGGGGCAGCATGGGATGCGTGGCTGGGGGGATGGACAGGCAGATGGGGGCTGCCAAGGCCAACAGATAAGGGCAGGATGGGAACAATGGGGCTGCTGTGGAGGGATGCGAAGGGAGTGGGCAGCGCACAGCTGCCGGCATGCAAGGCCGGACAGCCCCACGCATACACACCTGCAAGAGGGGATAGGAACGACATCATGCGCACGCACAGGGAGAAGCAGCAGGCTGGGGGCAAGGCCCCAGGCCCGGGGGGCCGCATAGGGTACCCCCAATGTGGGACCACAGGCAGCACCGGCAGAAGCACAGCAGGGCCCCAGGGCATCCCCCCTCCATCACCACCACCACCGTCTGACACCGCATGCAGGGGATGGAGCTCCTGGGCTGATAGCCCAAACTCCAGGGGCTGTGCAGTCACCGGTGCTCACCCAAAGGCCCATGGGGAAGGGGAGGCGTGCACATATGTGGCACAGGTGCATGTTTAGGGGCAGAAGCGAATGCACGTTTCCCCAGCCGCGAGACCACCCAACAGAGTGGCCACACTCGAAGGGATGGATCACGTCCAGCTGGGAGCTTGCATAGCCCTGCTACAGGTGGTTACGGAGTGGTTCTGTGAGCACGTGGCACTGCTGAGGCTCATCGCAGAGGAGCTGGATGGGATGCACGTGGAGCAGTGGTACATGGCCAGGGTTGGGGTGCGCACCCATCACGCAAGTAGCAGGGCCAGATGACTCCAAGCCATGGGGACAGCACGGCGGCACGGACTGGCCTACAGCAGACCACTGCTACGAGCCAACAACCTACCAGCCGGCAGCAGCTGCTTGATCAGGACACGGTTATGGCGAGTTTCTGGGACTTGGGCTTCCCCAATTGCCTGGGGGCAATCGTTAGCACCCATATAGCGATCCTGTGGCCCCCAGACAACAATGCAGCCGAGTACATAAACTGGCATGGGTACCACTCGCTACAGCTCCAGGGCCTGGTGGACCATCAGGGGCGCTTCACGTACATAGTCACCGGGCACTCGGGCTGCAGTCACGTCGCACGCATCCTCACAATCTCCCCGCTGTTTGCCCACATGTACATGGGGGACTTTGCCGATATGCGAATGACCCGGACAGAGGGGGTGATGATGCCCCTATGCATCATTGGTGACCCGGCATATCCCCTGAAACGATGGCTGATGAAGGCATTCTGAGTGCCTGTCACCCCAGCTCAGCAGCGGTACAATGCCCACCTCAGCACAGCTCGCACTGTGGTTGAGAGGTCCTACGGTGCCCTCAAGCAGCATTGGCGATGTCTAGTCGGGCGGCTGGACTATCGCGTGGAGACCTCCTCCCTTGTCTTTAGAGCCTACTGTGTCCTCCACAACATATGCGAGTCTGACAGGGCCACTCTGGAGAACCCCCCTCACGCCGCTTGCCTGGCCCGGTACTGCTGTATGCTGACGTGCCCAACCCCCGCGAGTACTGCTATGCCAAGCACATCAGGGCAGCGATGGCCCATCACATTGAGTGCATGGCCCTTCCCTGAGACCCCTGTCGCCTGGACCCCTCCAACTGGACCTGCACCATGATCGCAGCCACACTGATGCTGTGGTAGCCTTGTACCTGCTTGAAATAAAGCACTCTGACAGGTTTTGTTGTGCCACCAACATTTTATTGTGCTCCCCCATTCCCGCCCAATACCCTGGTACACCCGTGTGCCCTTGTGCCCATCCCCCCTCCCACCGCCTTGCCGCTCCCCCTTCCCTTGGAGCCCCTGGCCCGGAACCTCCGCTGGTCAACGGGGTGGCTGAGGATACCGACCCCCCCTCGTCTGAGGTGGAGGAGGAGGTGCTGTCAGGAGGATGGGCTGGGAGGCCTGCTCCTATCCCCTGTCCACCACCCCTGAGGGACTCCTGTCCCTCCCCCTCCTGCGCCACCTGCTGCCATATCAGGACCTGAAGGAGCAGCTGCTGTCATCTCTGCTGTGGGGGAACGGGATCCGCGGTCCCTGATGCTGTTGGGGTGGCGGGGGTGGCAGCGTTGGCAAGGCCTATGGTGCGACTGGTGGGGGTGGTGGGAGCACGTGTCCGGGCACTGGCATAGCATCTGGCGGGGATGGTGCCATGATGAAGACATTCAGGACCCCTGCCTGCAGGAGGAGGGATGTGCCCTGCTCGAGTGAGCGCTCCAGTTTCCGCCCATGGTCCATGGCCCGGCGGTCCTGCTGGTCCTAGTGGGTCTGGAGTGCCTCCAGTTGCCGGTTCATGTCCCGCCTCAGCAGTCGCCGGTCCTTCCTCATCTCCACCACCAGCTCCCAGTCCCTCCCCTCCACCTGCTGCAGTGCCCTTGTTGTCCCCTCCTCCAGTCAGTTTACAGCTGCCAGCATCTCCCCCATTTGGCACATGCTGGTTGCCACTAGCTCATGTGCAAGTTTCTCCCTACGCCTGCGCACCCGTGCTCGGTGCTCCCACTTCCTCTGGACCAGTCGTACTGGTGGCCCCTGGCCAGGGCCATCTTGTGCCCCTGTCTCTTATACACATCTAGATGTGTATAAGAGACAGGGGAGGGTTCCTCCTCTGCAGGCTGCTCCTCCCAGGTGCCCCCTCCTACTGGGAGCCAGGCCACTATGGAGCCCTTGTGGTGCAGCACCCGACTCAGTGCATCCATGTAGGGGGAGGCACATGTCGCCTGCCCAGAGCTCCGGTTATTGTCCACGATGTCCTTCAACCCCATTTTCAGTTCTTTTAATTTTTTTCAGCACTGTGTGGGCATTCTGTCATATCCAGCCTCCCCCATCTCCATGGCTATCTGGGTGAACACCTGTTCATTCCTGGCATTGACTGCCAGCTCGTCCTGCATCTCGGGTGTCGCCCAGATGACAATGAGGTCATGGGTCTCCTGGAGCCCCCACTGACCCCTCCTTTGGTACTGATGTCTGGGTGCCAGACCCTCCACTGCCTCTTCCTCCTCCGTGGCCACCACCACCTGGCCCTGGCTCCCTCCAGCCTTGGCTTCCTCCGGGGTGCGTGCCCTCTTGCTGGTCTGTTTAGGTGGATGATGGGCTCTGCTGGTTAGGCTCCTGGCGGCTGTGGTCCCTCCCTCCCGTGCCCTTCCTCTCCCCAGCTCAGACCCACCCTCTCCCAGCTGCACCCCCTACCTTCTTCCGGGGTGGTCCCATGTGCTCCTGGGTGTCCCCGCTGGGCTGGGTTACCCCTCCTACTGCTGCTGCTGCTGCTACACCTCCTCCTCACCCTCTCGCTCCATCCTCCACTCAGTTTCCTCCACCATTCCTCTCCATTGACTGCTCCGCCACATTCCCCTACTACTGCCTGCCCTTTCAATATCCCGCCGTGTGCCACTTGTTGTTGGTTGCCTAGCAGTGATGCTGCATGTTGTCACCATGGCCTCTGGTCATTTCCTTCCACCGCGGCTGGGTTTTTTCCTTCAGATGTTACTTTTCATTCACCCCTGCTGTCGTAAGCATTCACCACACTTCTCGATCTCCTCCCACCCCGACCTCACGAAGCGTGGTTAGGTTCACCCCGGCCCGTGTTTGACTGTGGTGAACATCTGGATGCGAGCCAACAGACGTGCAAGGCTCTTTCACCACCGCCCATGTTTGACTGAGGTTGACTGTGGTGAATGCCACAAATGTAACATCTGAAATCACCCATAGAGTTGTAGATGCAAGCCACCCACAAGTGCTTTAGCCTTTGATACATGATGGGCAGCATGAAGCTCTGGTTGATATTGCTGATGTTAGGACTTAGCCTACACTCAAGTCCCATTTACTCCAGTGGGGCTCATGATGACCATGCTAAATTCTAGTGGGTGAGGTAATACTATTCTCACATTCTCACTGAATCTAGAGATCAGAAAATTAGAAGCATTCAGATCTGCATCAACTCTATTATTAAGATTATGATTATGATTATGATTACTACAAATACTTATATCCTGCACCCTCCTGCACATTGGCAGCTTGGCAACAACATAACACATAATCACAATATAATATAAAATCCATTTAAAATACTAAAAATATTTAAAATACTAAAAATACCAAAGGCAGAAAACCTAAAAGGCAGGAAAAAACCCTCCTCCCAATCCTCCCACCCTCCCCACTCACCTCCCCGAATGTCTGGTGGAACAAACAGATCTTACAATATCTTCAGAAAGAGGGGAGGTCTCGGGATAGACAGGTCTTCGTCAGGAGGGAGTTCTACAGCATAGGTGTGGCCACTGAGAATGCTCTCTCCTCCATTGACTCCCGGAATACCCGGGAGACTTCAAGTTGGGCATTCCTGGCTGACCACAAGGGCTGCAAAATGACCGAGGGCCTGAGACTGTCTCGCAAATAAGCAGGACTCAGCCATTTAGGGCTTTATAGGTCATTGCCAACACCTTGAATTGGGCCTGGAAGGCAATAGGCAACCAGTGCAGAGAGTGGAGCACAGGTGGAATGTGCTTGTGGTGTCCTGTCCCCATTAGGAGATGGGCCACTGCATTTTGCACCACCTGCAGCCTCTGTACCATCCTCATGGGTAGTCCCATGTAGAGTGCATTATAGTAATCCAGTTGAGAGGTAATGAAAGCATGGATGATGGTGGCCACATCCGAGTCAGAGACATATGGCCTCAGACGTAGCACCAGATGTAATTGGTGAAATGCTCCCCTCATCACAGCCCCCACCTGACAATCCAGCTGGAGCTGTGGGTAAAGGAGCACCCCCAGACTATGAACCTTAGCGGCCAAAGGGGAGCATACCCCACCAATGACAGGATCCCCCACCCCCTCAGTCCTACCCACCAACATCACATCCATCTTGTTGGGATTCAGCCTCAGATGGCTCACCCTCATCCAGTCCCCCACAGCTGCCAGGCACTAGATAAGCACTGAGACTGCCGGGCCTGGGTCTCCAGAAAACAAGAAGTAGAGTTGTGTATCATCAGTGTACTGATGACATCGCACACCAAACCCCCTCATGACCTCACCCAAAAGCTGCATATACACGTTGAACAGGAGAGGTGACAGAATAGAACCCTGCGGGACTCCAGATGTGAGGTCCTGGGGAGATGATGTAAATTCCCCGAGAACCACCTAGTGAGTTCTCCAGGCCAGGAATGAGTGGAACCATTCAAGAACAATCCCACTCACCCTGATCCGGTCCCACAGCCTTGTCACCAGCATCTCATGATCAACGGTATCAAATGCCGCTGACAGATCCAATAAGATCAAAATAGATTATCTGCCCGATTCCAATTCATGGCATAGGTCATCAATCAAGGCCACAATTGCAGTCTCCATCCCAAATCCAGGACAAAAACTAGACTGCGAAGGATCAAAGCGGCTCGGCACTCTGCCCTCCCTAAGGAAGGCATTGACCACCTCTGCCATAAATAGTCCTAATGTCTCCCAGCTGGCATTCACCAGCCAGGACAGGCATGAATCTAATTCACAACAGGTAGCCCAAACTGTCCCAAGGATCTCCGCCGCATCACTGGGTGACACTCACTGAAACTGATTCCACGAAAACAGACATGGTGGGACTTCCACTTAGGACTGAAGTGGCAGCAGCTGTTACCGTGCCGCCATTCCATTCCAAGAACTCGGCACTTAATGTTTCTTGCCACTGACTTACCCTCGATATTTCAGCGATTCTGCATTACCTGCTGCCAGTATCTGCAGATGTGGCATGTCTGCAGTTTGTGAACACATGCAGTTTTATGCCGCCTTCCGCCACTGAGCACGAGTCCCTGACGCACCATGATGCTGAATAATAGATCATTGAATGAATGAACTTACGGTGACTCTGACTACCTGCTTCAGAGTCTGCTTCAGGGGCATAGCCACCGTGGCATGGGGCGGGGGGTGCATTTGCACCCGTGTCCTGCCCTGGAAGGGGGCCAGCAGAAATCAGGGCTGGCCCCAGGCATATGCGGCATCTGTGGTAGCCGGGAGGCCTGCTCCTGAGTCCCAGAGTAGTCTCTCTTGCACCACTGGCACTGCCTTTTTAAACAACTCAGTTGTAGCCCCGCAGCACTGCTACATGGGTGGGGAAAGAGTACCCCACCCCCCATCTCCTCCTTTGTAGTGAAAGTTGTTGCTTTGGAAACAAAGTTCTTCTTCGAGGGGCTCCTTCCATACTCATTTGCATGCCCTTCTCTTACCAGCATATACCAAGTTCAATAGCTTTAAAAAAAACGTGACATTCACATGCCCCGACCCTATGTAAGGTACCTAAACCCAACACAGTTGCTTCCAACCCTAAGCAATTAGGAAGAAAATTCCATGTGGGGCTGGAACGGTGGGTGCTTGTGAGAATGTTTGCGGCCATCTCAAGGAACCTTGTTTACAAGGTAGCAACCTTCTGTTCACCTTCGAGTGGCTCCTCCCATTCTCACAAATGGGAGAGTTCCAAGCCTAGAAAGAGGCGGTGGGGGAATTTTCAAACAAAATGACACTCCATGCAGGTTGGATCTACAGCCTGGGAGGGGGGTAGCAGGCAGGGGGCAGACTGCTCTGGGGGGTCCATTCAGCTGGGGGAGGGTGGTTGTTCAGTGCTGTCTCTGTTAGAAGACAGATCCTCCCTCTTCCCTTTGTGATCACTGAATAGAGAGAACTGGGGGTGCAGAGCAGCTACAGTGAGGCAGAGAGCCATCCCCTGGATCAGCATCAGGAGCCAGGTGCTTGCTCACTGCTGCTGGGGAATCCCTGCACTCTAAGCGGGAGATAGACAGCGACTAGTGTGCAAGGAGGGATAACAAAGATCCCTCTCTCAAAGCTCAACTCTGGGTGCTGTCCTGTTTGTTGTCCCTCCTTGTGCACTGGTCTCTGTCCCACTTAGAGTGCAAGGATCCCCAGCCCCAGCAGCAGTGAGCAAGCGCCTGGTTCCTGATGCTGATCCAGGGGATGGGGGTGGGGAGGGGTGGGAGTCCCTGCTCTTCTGTGAATTATCGTGTGTGTTAGGGTGCCAAGGACACATTCTTCCCCTTTGTTGGGATAGCTCATTGTAGCTGCTCTGAATCCCCAGTTCTCTCTATGCGGTGATCACAAAGGGAAGAGGGAGGATCTGTCCATCCTTCTAACAGAGACAGCACTGAACAACCAACCCTTCCCCAGATGAATGGACCCCCCCCCCCGAGCGGGCTTCCCCGTGCCTGCTACCCCCTCCCAGGCTGTAGATCCAACCTGCATGGAGTGTCATTTTGAGTACTCTCCCATTTGTGAGAATGGGAGGAGCCATTTGAAGGAGAACAGAAGGTTGCTACCTTGTAAACAAGGTTCTTTGAGATGGTTCCAAACATTCTCACAAGCACCCACCCTTCCAACCTCATATGGAATGTTGTTCCTAATTGCTTAGGGTTGGAAGGAACTGTGTTGGGTTTAGGTATCTTATATAGGGTGGGGGTGTATGAACATCACGTGTTTTTTTTTAAGCTAGTGGGCTTGGTATATGCTGGTAAGAGAAGGGCACACAAGTGAGAATGGAAGGAGGCCCTTGAAGAAGAACTTTGTTTACAAGGCAGTAACTTCCCCTGCGCCACGGTGGGTACGCCCCTGACTGCAATGCTGTGAGAATCACAAAGCTGCCACAGTTAAGGGAAAGGGGAAACTGTGGCAAACCTGCTGCTTCCACGCAAAATCTACAGTGGCAGAAATACCATGGCAGCAACCGCAGAAAGCCGCAAGTGCAAGACGTGAAAATCACTCCCTTCCTAACCATGCTGCCTGGTGCGGAAGAGCACTTTCCGCCGGGAAATGCTGCCGCAGTGGTATGGAATTTCAGCCCTACTTCCCCTACCTCTGTTTCACCCACTGTCGCAAGTGCAGCATCGAAGTCATGATGAACCTGAGTGAT
Source organism: Sphenodon punctatus (assembly GCA_003113815.1). Classification (NCBI taxonomy): domain Eukaryota; kingdom Metazoa; phylum Chordata; class Lepidosauria; order Sphenodontia; family Sphenodontidae; genus Sphenodon; species Sphenodon punctatus. The sequence goes on from QEPC01011775.1 coordinate 473,754, forward strand.
TTTATCTGCAAAAAAGTCAGCAAACTTGTCAAAGCAGGCACTGGAAGATTCTAGTTCCAGGCGGAGAGAGGCTGGACTGACCAGCCTCTGCACCACCCAGAAGAGTTCTGTTGGACATAACTTTGCAGTTGCAATGAGGCAGCAAAGAACTCTTCCTTTGCTGCCCGCACCGCAACAGCCTATGCTCTTAAACTAGCCTTATGCTGTAATCAGTCAGTTTCAGTATGAGTCCGGCACCACTGTCACTCCAACCGCTGCCCATCCTGCTTCACCCAGTGCAGATCCTCCATGAACCACAGTGACCCCCCACCATCAGCATTCTGGGAACGGACACCTGGGAGCTGTTTGGTCAATGGCCTCTGTCAGCAGACTGTTGCAAAAAGCAGTGAGGTCATCGAGTGAATAACCATCAAGATCGGGAGACAGAAAATGACTTTGGCCCCTCTCAAACTTCAACCTGTATTGATAACTTTATAACAATGGCCCTTTTTACACAGGCACTCTAACACTAATAAAATGGGTGCTACATTTTATTATACATGTTGCAGGGCTACAGGTGTGCTCTATGGGTGTCCTGCAACATGTATAATAAAATGTAACACCCATTTTATCAGTGTTAGAGTGTCTGTGTAAAAAGGGCCAATGCAGCTCTGAAATAGATAAATGCATGCCAATCCTCCCCACGCCCAGCCTGTACAATAGCAGAGCAGGTCTCACTTACCACGAAAGGCATCAATGAGGAAATATGTTTTTTCCCATCATTGGATTCCCAGCTGTGGGAAGAATTAAGCAATGAGGTGAAATAATTGTTTAAAATTACTGAAAATGAATCTTGATCACAAACTGAAAGCTTAGAATCCTGATCACTATATTTGCATTCTCATGAATGTACATTAACTTATTGTTGTGTACCAGAGTAGATATTTGTGTATTAACTTTATCAAATTTAAGTGTTTGTGATATCTCACTGAGCATGAAATGTAGTTACTTGGTTGCACCTGTTCACAATAATTGGATTTCATATTCATGAAAGATTTTTGAACAGCCATGTGCATGAAGAGCGATCATTAAGACAGGCTTCCTTGCAGCCTTCCAAATGTTGTACTGTGAGTGATCTGCAAGGCCCCGTGAAAACAAATGTTTATTAAAAATGAGCAGGCACTTTGAATTGTATGCCCAGGTAATTCTGTTTCTCTTGGCCATGAAAATGAATTGCTGACTGCTTACAGGTGAAAATTCACCTCTGTGTAACAATTTGGGATGGTGTCAGGTAGAATAGAACACTACTTAAAGTTAAAAATTCATGCCAAATCTGACTGTTAACTGTTAACTGTTCACATGTGCAGTCCTCCCTCCATAGCCCAGTCATGGGGGTTGACCTCACAGGTCCCTCCATGCCCTGGATTGACCTGAGGAGCTATTCACATGGGACAGGACTCCCGGGACAAGGTTGCTCAGCAGGATTGTACCGCGGGAAGAGCTACTGCCAAATATCTGCTGGGGGGTTGATGTTGCTGGGGACTCTCCCATCAGCTGTTTAGTGTGTGCTCCAGCTTGCCAAACAACTGATGGGAGGGCTCTCCTGGGGCCTCCCATTAGTTGTTTGGTGTGAACACCTGGAGCTTCAGGCCTTCTGATCAGCTGTTTAATGCATCCAGGTGAACATGCTTCTCCTAGCCCACCCCCAATCAGTATCTCAGCAGATTCAGGTGAGTGCATTCCCCCCACCCCCCCGATAAGATGCTCATTGGGGATGCGTGAGCATGGAGCCCTTTCAGGGCAGCGCTCAGGCACAAAACAGACGTACGGGTCAACTCCCCATTAGTCCAGATTGACCTAGTTGGGTGGAAAGGTTTTGGCCCAGGCTGCATCTCCAAGCTTCTCCAGAGGGCCCATTCCATATCAACTGGAAGCCCACCATAGGGTGTATGGGGGACAAAATCTGACAGCAATGGAACAAACAAGCAGGCGACTCCCAGGTCAAGGCAGGCCAACATGGGCTACTCTCATGTCTACACTTTGAGAACTGAGTTAATAGGTCCCTGAAGTCTAAACCAAGCTCAATAGGATGCAACTGGTTTCACCAGGCTTGGTTAAGAAGACGTCCCAACCCAATCCCTTCAGACACAGGCCAGAATCTCTGTATTCAGGAAGCTGCACCCTTGTGGAGTGTCATGATGTCAAAGGGAATACTTTAACCCAGCTCCTTTCTTGATGTGGTCTCCAAGATGTTATGGTGCTCCACGGGGGGAAGGGGAACCATCCTGTTTCATTGTGATCAGCTCTGCCAGGACTGGGTTCAGATTGATCCCAATGCAGACAGACGGGCTGAGTTTGGAAGAATTTTCAGTCTGAGAAGAACTTTAGTTAGAACTAACCCCTTTGGTAAGCATGGAAAATTGCTACTGGCACACTGAAAATGAAGTTTGTTGGTATTTTTTGTTTTGTTCTGTCATGTGAGTTTGGTTATTCTGAGTGCCATTCACTCCAGTCTTTGGAAGGGCACGTATTTCCCCTTGACAAAGAAGTGCTGTGCCTTCATTTCAAAAGATTAAGACAAAGTAATTTAGATGTCTTTATTGGACCAACTTTTGTTGACAAAAGGAAGCACAACACAAGTTAGTCCAACAAAATATATCATCTGAATTACTCTGTATCCAGATCTCACATTTGGAACTCACATCACATTCTTTCTAGTAGAGGTGTGGACCAGGGGACCCATGTTATTATTTGTTTTCATTATTCAAATCTGTCGGTGTTTTTTTCATAAATATCAAAATTTCATTTTTGTTTTTGCTTTCATTTTTGATTTCTATTGGTTTTAATGGAAAACCCATTTTTGGCTGTAACTTGTTTCCATTTGTTATATTGAGATTCAATGTGTAGAGTCTGTACCTCATATAGAAGGCATTATGTGTATGAAATATCTGAAAGATTAGATCAAGGAATTTACTTTTATAAGCAGTTAAATTATGTTATTTTGAAAAAAATCTTCATATACATTCCTGGTTGTACTTTCTTTGCTTCTCATCTAATGTGGATCAATCATGACAAGTTTATACATCTCCTGAAGTTTACTATCTATTCCAACTTTCAGAAGAATTGGATAAAGGTTCATGGTACCTATAAAAAAATAACTTATAAAAGTTTATCTGACTTAACATCTTTGTAGTCCAACCAGTGTACATAAAATTTGGCAGGGATCCATATCACACTTTTGTGATCATCTCTGTCAAATATAAGAAAGATGTGATAAAGGGTCCCAGTTTTATATGCCATATGCAGAGAAGGCGCCTACGGCAGAGATTCTCTTATGTGTCACTGTGGTATAGGATTGGTTTGTGATGCTAATTGGCCAGCAGAAATATCAACTAAATATCCTCATTATGTTCTGTGACCATCCCAACTTCTCTCCTCCCCCCCCCACTTGTTACTGGGAAGTCAGAAGCATCTGTTTAGGAAAGAGCCAATAGAGATTATCTTATGTCCTCTGTCACAGTGCTGCAGGATGTGATTGTGATGATAATTGGCCAGCCTGGATGTATAAACCATGTCTCCTGATTTCTGGGATGCTATCCCCTTGTATGTTTTATGTTTGACTGTTAGATGCTCATCTCCTTATGATTTGTATTTGATTAAATTTATTTTACCCAGTTGGGTACTGTATTGTATTCTTTTGCTATGGCGTCATCGCCATGCTAATAAATTGAACTGAAATTCAACTGAATGCCGGATGCTATCCCCAAGTCCCAGTTACGTCCCTTCTATGCCCCCCTATGCCCTCCTCGAAGCCACCACCAATTGGTCCTGTAAAGCAGAAAGCATGCAGTAATTGGCCAGTGAATGTGTCTGTCAGTCTGTTGGGTTGCTCCCCATCCTCCCTTATACATCCATGCCATGTGCCATGCCATGCCAGGTGCCTGCCTCTCATTGGTACAATGTGCTGCTATTTATCTGAATAATGGTCTTCAAGGGGACAACTTCAGTTGTTCATAAATTTGGGACCCATTATCAAATTGTTCTGTAGTTTGGCAGACATGACAGGGAAGGAATGGGATACATTCCTGACAAATGTCTTGTATATATAAAAAAATGTAAAATGTAAAAATGCCAGAAATGCATTTTCATGTTAATGGTTTATAACATCAGGACCCTTTAGTCAATCTTTCTGAAATTTGGCAGTATTGGTAATATTGGGGAGAGACATACTTTTTCAAGGATTTATGCAAATTGGGTGGAAGATAAAGAAGTTGTAGCCACGAGTGCGTATGCAGATTTTCTTAAAATCACAACATTATATTGCTTATTAAACTGGTTTCCTTTATCCAATATTACTGAAATTGGTATACATAGTGCCCTCAATTGTGGGTACAATTTACCTAAGTTTCATCAGAATTGAATAATAGACAAAAAAGGCAGAGCCAGAAATTATTTTTTCAGTTTTTTCCTATTATTTCAAAAATGAAATTTGTTTTTATGTTTATTTTCATTATTCTTATTTTTCATTTTTATAATGAGAAAAAAGAAAATGAAAATTTTCATTTTCATTATTCTAATAACAAAAACAAATTGCACAACCCTACTTTCTAGACTACAATGAAGAAACTTAAGTTTGTCACTTGGAAAATTCATTTCAAAAGTCAGACCGATCACGTGAGCAGCTCTTTTACATAGATGGAAAACTGTGGGCCAGATTCAGTACTGTTTCTGTATACAGCAGGACTGGCTGGTTTGTGTATACAGCAGAACTGTATTTGTCAATATAGCAGGACTGACCTTAAGGCAAGGTGACTGCTATGGTGCTGCCTTTTGTGGGTCCCACAACTGCCTGGATGCCTTTTTCCTGCCACCTTCTCCTCCTCATTTCCAGCATATTGGAAGGGCTGGGGCGTGCAATTTGTATTTGTTTCTTTAGTTACTAAAATGAATTGAGCTCCATTCATTTTAGTAACTAAAGCCCTAAAAATGAATTCTTTTTCATTTAAAAATAAAATAAAAATGTGCATTCTGCACATTCATTCATGGTCCTTTTCCGAAATGGAGCTGACACCATTGCCACCATTTTCAGAAAAGGGCAGCTGGTCTGCACATGCACAAAATGGCCACGGACCATGTGCAGACTAGATGCCCTTTTCCAAAATGGCAGTGAAGCTGCTGCCACCATTTTGGAAACGGGTATGCATGCGCTGAACAATCTGGAAGCTATTTTGCACATGCACAATTATTTAATTTATTTTATTTTGAATAGTTTTGTTTTTTAAAGTTAATGAAAACAATTTTTTTTTTTTACAAAAACCAAAAAACAAATAGATTTTTAAACAGAATATGAAAACTAAAATGAAAATGAATGAGGTAAGTTCTGCACACCCCTAAAGCATATGATCTTAGTAACCAGTAGGGATGAGACACCGGGGAGAATACCGTATACTGGATTTATCAGTATCGGATCTCCCCAGTATCAGATTTACATGGCCGCAATGTAAAAAACCCCGGTAAAGCAGCCAATGTTAACAATCCAGTATACCGATACCGGTGATTATCGGATTATTGAATTAATCTGATATACCCGATTATCAGATATATCGGATTAATCCAATACCGATATTCCCACCCCTAATAACCAGTATCCTTCTCCACTGACTCTGAGCTAAAGCTGGAAATTGTGTGAGAAGATGATGTTGGCACAACCACCTTCCCTCTCTTGAGTTGAATTCCACTCAGGATGCAGGAATATTTCCTGGCACAGAGAGATGTATATTACTTTTCTCACTAGTACTACTAAACCTCTTCTATACAAATACACACCCCACACACACATTGAACATCTTTCCTCCTTTGATTTAAAAGATGTAAACATATGTTACTAATTGAAGAAAGTTGTAATTGTGGAAGTCTGTTAGAATCAATTACTTCTAAATAATTTCCATACTTCCAGTATATTGTGCTAATACTGACTATAAGTCAGAAATGGAAAAAAATCTGCCATTTATTCCATTCCCTCCCTGACCACATAATGAAATTTCAGTATGATAATATACCTTTATGAGCACAAAGTGTGAGTGGGGTACAGGGATTATTTTATGAGACAGTGGGTGTTTTCAGACATGACACTAACCCCAGTTTAACCACACTTGAACATTTCTTATGCATGTTGCAGGGCTGCATAGGGTATACATGCAACATGCATAAGAAATGTTTAAGTGTGGTTAAACTGGGGTTAGCGTCATGTCTAAAACACCCATTATGGGTATGTTCAGAAGTGATGCTACCACACTTAGATCCAATCCAGGGTACCATCTGCCACCCCGCCCCAGGGTAGACTGGTACCCAGAACAGACATTATGTTCCGCCTTACCACACTTTGCCCTGAATCATGGCATCACCTACCCCCTGCTGTTCCCCGCTATTTTCTGAGATCATAGCTAGTGGTAACTGCTGTCACAGTTTGGGGCAAAGCGTGGTGAACATCTGGTGGCCTCCGAACATAAGAAACAGGTGATTGGGGTGGTGGTAAGCGTGGTAAAGTGTAGCTAAGCATGGTATCATCACTTCTGAAAATACCCAATGATTCGTCATTTTCCACTTTTTTTAAAATTACCTAATAATAATATATCTGTAATAATAACAAATCCTAATATACCTTATAATATCACTAATCCCCAATAAATGCTAATTATGATTCATGAAACCCAAACCCTATATGGTTTAGAAATAAGTTAAGATGAACACAATTTCACACAAATATTAAAAAACCAAGGAAATTGAAATGTAAGGTGCCTTAACTTGTGTACCATGTAAGTAATGAAGATATTCTGTCTGTTCTTATATTTGGTAGCACACACAGAGTCCTTTTTAGGTGTTTCCAGTAGGGGCATGAGAAGCCTTCACATTTCATGTGTAATTTCACTTGGTTTGGGGAGATTCAGCTGTGAGTGCTTTGAAGCTTGGATGATAGGTCCCATATTGCAATTTGCATGGGACATATTCAAGGTGTTGCAAACACAACGGAAACATAACTGATTTTCTATGTGGCATAGTATGCTCTTATATTGTATATACTTCTTGTATTGTGATCTAGTTGTAATATTTATCTTTATTTATCTGGTGCTGGGATGCTCATTTGGCAGAGGGGAGCTCACATCACCTGACCCCTTCCTCTCCCCTGCAGGTATATATTGGAGAGAGAGGCCTGAAGGGGACCAGTCAAAGGGTGAGACCAAAGATCGTCAGCTGTTGATGGTAGGGGTGTGCACCAGGCCCCCATGTCATTTTCATTTTTTTGTTTTTGTTATTAAAAAATGTCATTTTCATTATCATTATTAACGACTGTCATTTTTGTTATCATTGTCATTATCGTATTGGTAGCATTTAAAATGAAGATTTTATTTTTGGTATCGGTATTCCCGTGCGCAAGTAATATCTATCTAAATCTAAGGGAAGAAGAAATGTATTATCTAATCAATTATCTATATAACTACTCTGGATACATTTTTGGTTTTATTTTGTGGATTTTATGACCAGTTATGTGGTCCTGTTTTTATAATAATTTGTATTATTATTACGGTTTTGCCTTACTACAATTTGTATTATTGTTATGGCTATGAGCTAAAACAATAAATCCATTTACTTATTTACTACTATATAACTATTCTAATCTAATCTATATATCTATAATGTATATCTATATCTAATCATTACTACCTATATAATGTACAGTTATGAGGAAGGAAAGATATTGGTAATACAATGGAAGGATTTTTGTGTGCAAGCACCACAGTTCTGTAAATGCAATCTGACAAGTAGAGCTTTCACAGGATGGAGAGAAAAGACCTGGTGCTCCCGTTGCAGTGCCCTCCCCCAAAGCCCCCCTGATTGGTGGTGGGAGGCAGCAGGCATTGAGCAATCACAGAGTGCCATGAGACTGCTGGGGCCTGCTTCTGCTGCTCATTGGCCAGTGATACATACATCAGATACTATTGAACTGCTCGTCCCTCCCAACACAGGCACAGTTCAAGAGTTTAACCCTGTTTAGGACTCTGAGATGTCTGCTCCCTCCTCCCCTCTCCCCATTTTCCCTCCAAAACCCAACTTCCACAGCACAAATAACCACAATGATAACAACATTGGCATTTTTGTTTTCATTTTCATTTTTGTTATCGTTTTTGTTATCGTTATCATTATCATTTTTCTAAGTTGTCATTTTTGTTATCGTTATTGTTATCTCCATTGTTGTTTTCATTATTTCAATAACAAAAATGAAAACAACAATTTTCATTATCGTTATTGTAATAATGAAAACTATTTGCACACCCTTAGTTGGTGTGCCATTCATGGACCAGTGTGACCCTGGACAAGAAGGACTGGGCCATAGATTCAATCTGTGAAGTGGGACATGCACTTGGTGCACATTCCCCTCACCACTCCTGGAAAGACAGTGAGGTGGTGAATGATCAGGGTGTCCCTGTCCTGAAGCTGCTGCTGTTAAATGCATGGCCGGTTGTTAATAAACCAACAACTATCCAGGAATTGATCTTGGATCATGCAGCCAACCTCATGTGTATCACAGAGACCTGGATGGACACTGAGTCAGGGCCTATTCTGACCTACCTTGTTCTGGCTGTCTACTCCGTGGATCATCAACCATGGTCAGAGGGATGGGGATGGGGGAACTCATGGACCATTAGGAGATATTCAGTGCAGACTATTTCAGGTATTGAAGGTCTCCATCTTAGAATTGATCTTGGATCATGCAGCCAACCTCATGTGTATCACAGAGACCTGGATGGACACTGAGTCAGGGCCTATTCTGACCTACCTTGTTCTGGCTGTCTACTCCGTGGAACATCAACCATGGTCAGAGGGATGGGGATGGGGGAACTCATGGACCATTAGGAGATATTCAGTGCAGACTATCTCAGGTATTGAAGGTCTCCATCTTACGACTGATTTGGCGGGAGACAAATTAAGAGTGCTGCTAGTATACCATGCACCTACATGTATGGCAGTATCCTTGAATGCTCTGGTAGAGCTGGTGTTGGAGGTGGTATTGCAGTCCTTGAAAACGTTAGTCTTGGGGGACTTCAATTTTCATGCCAATGCCACTTCTGGAGAAGCGGAGCATGAGTTCATGGCTGCTATGGAAGTCATGGACTTGTCTCAGGTAGTCATCAGTCCAACACAGGATGAGGGATATACCCTGGACCTGATCTTCTGCACTGCTCTTAAGGCGGGTGATCTGTTGGTGGGGGAGGTGTCAACAGTACCCTTGTCATGGACAGATCATTACCTCCTATGGGCCTGTTTCCCAGAACATGTCTGCCCCTGAATGGATGTGGAACCATTTCGGTTGGTTCACCCCCAAAGATTGATGGAATCAAAGAGGTTCCAGATTGCTCTGGGGGAATTACTCTCTGATCTTGATGACCGGAAACTCGATGACCTCGTTGCTCTTTGGAACACATTGCTGACTGAGGCCATCGACTGGACGGCTCCTAGGCGTCCTCTCCCTAGGCGTTGGCACTGCAGGCTTCCTTGGTTTACTAAGGATATGCGGTTGCTGAAGCAAGAAGGGCAGCAGTTAGAGCTACGGTGGCACTGTTCCCGTGCTGAAGTTCACAGATTGTGACATAGATCCAGTTTGTGAGTCTATGCTGTAACTGTGTGGGCAGAAAAGAAGGAGTTCTTTGCTACCCTCAAGGTATTGTCCAGCTGAGCTTTTCCGGGTGGTGAGGGGGCTGGTCTGCATGGAATTGGAGTTTTCCAGTGCTTGCTGAGACATGTTTGTTGATTACCTCATGAATAAAATTGCTCCTATTCACCATAACTTCGACGCCACACTTATTACCCTAGGAGAGCCAGAGGGTATGGAATTCCTGTCTTGTCCAGTTTTGTGGGATCAATTTCAATGTGTGTCACCTGCCAATGCGGGGGATGTTCTTGAGGTGGTTAGAGCCACCGCTTGTAAATTAGATCCATGCCAGTCTTGGCTGGTTAAGGCCATCTGTAAGAAATTAGGGCTGTTTCTGGTGAAGGTGGTAATGCCTCCCTTCAGGAGGGCAGAGTGCTGATCTGCCTCAAAGAGGTGGTGGTACAGCCTCTGCTCAAGAAACCATCAATTGGCATTGACTCCCTTCCCGGCTTTCAGCCTGTCTCTAACCTTCCCTTAGGGAAGGTTATTGAAAAGGTAGTGTCTCGGCAGTTGCAGGACCACTTGGACCTCATTGGTTTTCTCGATCCCTCACAGTTCAGTTTTCATCTACGCTATGGCACTGAGACTGCACTTGTGGCTTTGGTTGACAACCTCCACAGGGAATTGTATCAGGGTCGGTCAACCCTGCTGATTCTGTTAGATCTGTCGGATGCCTTTGATACCATTGACGATGAGATGTTGGTGACTCACCTGCAGGACAAAGCTGGAGTGGGCGGAATTGTTCTTGAATGGTTCCATTCCTTCCTGGCCAGGAGAACTCAGTGGATGGTTCTCAGGGACTGTTCTTCATCTCCCTGAAACCTCTCATGTAGAGTCCTGCAGGATTCCATCTTGTCCCCTCTCCTGTTCACTGTGTATATGCAGCCACTGGGTGATGTCGTGAGATGGTTTGGGGTGAGGTGTCATCAATATGGAATCACAGGTTGTGGCCGTGGACGGGAGTGCGTTTTGGCCGTTACATCTTGTCCGGCGGCTTCGGCCATATCTCTCAGACTACAACCTCGCCACTGTCATCCATGCCTTCATCACCTCGAGGCTGGATTACTGCAACGCGCTCTACATGGGGCTGCCAGAGCAGCTGGTCTGGAGGCTGCAGCTGGTGCAGAATGCTGCAGCCCATCTCTTTACGGGGGCGGGTTTCAGGGAGTGCATGACACCAGTGCTCCGGGCTCTGCACTGGCTGCCTATAAAGTACCGGGCCAGGTTCAAGGTGCTGGTTTTAACCTTTAAAGCCCTTCACGGCCTGGGCACCACTTATCTGTGGGACCGCCTCACTCCCCATGTGCCCGTGTGACCCTTGAGATCATCCATGGGAGCCTTTTTGGAGGTTCCCCGGGTGAGGCTGGTGACCACCAATGTTAGATCTTTTTTGGTGGCCACCCCTGTGCTGTGGAATTCGCTTCTGGAGGAGGCTCGGTTGGCTCCCACTCTCCTGCTGTTTCGGTGTGTATGTAAGACCTGGCTGTTCCATCAGGCTTTTGGTGGGGAGTAGGGGTGGGATGGGGGTGGGGTTTTTCCCCACATATTGTATTTTTAAATTGTTTTAAATGTTTTGTATTGTTTTTATTGAATGTTGTTTGCTGCCACAGGCTGCCCTGAGGGCAGGAGGGGTGGGATATACATTTTAAATAAATAAATAAAAAATAAAATATGCTGATGACATCCAACTCTACCTCTCTTTTTCATTCGACCCAGACCTGGCAGTCTCGGTGCTTTCTCGGTGTTTGGCGGCTGTGGGGGACTGAATGTTTTCATTTATTTATAATAAAATTTATATGCTTCCCCCTCCTGCTAAAAGCATCTCAAGGCGGCAAACAACATGTTAAAAACAAATTAAAACAAATATCAAATACAATTAAAATTGAATAAAAACAATTAAACTCCCTACCCCGCCTTAATCCAACTAACCCACCTCCATCTCCCTTGGGAAAGGCACAGTGGAACAGCCAGGCCTTACATTGTCTATGGAAAGAGGGGAGATCCGTGGCCAAGTTGACCTCCAACAGGAGGGAGTTTCACAGCCACAGCATGGACACAGAGAATGCCCTCCTAAAGCTTGACACCCGAGAAACCAGGGGGACCACGAGGAGGGCACCCCCAACCGACCGCAGGGGCCGGTCCAGGATATGGAGGATGAAGTGGTCCTGCAGGTAGGTGGGGCCCAGGCTGTTTAGGGCTTTAAAGGTCAACATCAACACCCTGAATTGGGCCCAGAAGACTATCGGCAGCCACTGCAGAGAACAAAGTACTCGTGTAATGTGCTCGCGTCGGTCCATCTTTGGATGAGGGTGAGCTGTCTGAAGATGAATCCTTACAAGATGGTGGTAATGTTAGTAGGTAAGGCAGTGGGTGTGGCATACCCTGTCATTGATGGAGTTTGCCCCCCACTGGTCCCCCAGGTTCGTAGTCTGAGAGTGCTCCTAGATCCCCAGCTCCACCTGGATCACCAGGTGGGGGCTTTGTCGAGGAGTGCATTTTGTCTAACATCTGATGGGGGGCGCTTCGGTCACTTGTTTCAGACTCCGACCTGGCCACCATCATCCATAATTTTATCACTTCAAGACTAGACCATTGTAACGCTCTCTATGTGGGGCTAACCATGGTGACGGTTTGGAAACTGCAACTGTTGAAGAATGAGGTGGCCCACCTCCTAATGGGGACGGGTCGCCACATGCACATTACACCAGTGCTCCTATTTCTGAACTGGCCACCAATAGCCTTCTGGGCCTGATACAAAGTGCTGTTGCTTACCTATAAATCCCAATACAGCCTGGGCCCCACCTATCTGCAGAACTACCTCACCCCCCATCTTCTGGATCAACCCCTGCTGTCATCCAGGGGCGCCTTTCTCGAACTCCCCCTAGTAACTCACGGAGCAACTATGGAGAGGGCATTCTCAGTGGCCGCACCTAGGCTGTGGTACTGGCTCCCAGTGGACACCCAGATGGCCCTGGATCTCCTATCCTTTGGCCAACAATGTAAGACCTGGCTGTCTCACCAGGCTTTTGATGACGGAGATGGGTAGAGCGGAGGGTTCGAGGATTAGCGTGGGAGGGGGTTCTTTTTATTTTTTGACATCCCCCATGGCAGCAGCAGTATGTGCCCGATCAAGCTGCCACCTGTCAGAACCAGGAAGAACTCCCATCTGTGCCCAATGCCCACATCCAGCAGCAGCAAAAGTGTATCAGAATGAGATTGAATATAACAAAACATGGATCGTATTATGTGTCTGTCTGTGTGTGTTTCTATACCTACCTATCACATGATTGAATGAAGGGTGCCCAACCATGCACTACTTCTAGGGACATCATTCAGCTCCCATAGGCTGTCATTCCACTGTACCTGAAGCAGAAAACATCAACGAGATTCTGGGACCATCATTCCAGTCATGGAGGGTTGTCATTCCATTCAGGGTGCTGCCGCTGCTCATGCCTGACTGGCCAGCGGATACCTGCACCCATCTGCAAGCCTGCCTCCCTCCCCCCCAGCCTAATTCTCTGAACCCACCCGTGGCTGCCCGCTTCCTAAGAGCCTTTCTCTCTATCTCTCTGGCACACCCACACAGACACAAGCCATGTCCCTCCTGGGGGGCTGTCTGCAAGTTGAGACCGTGCTACTGCCTGGCACATCTTTGGGTTAATACCTTAACTATGCTACATGTGGTGCCAGGTGCTGCTGGTAGGGATCAACAAACTGTATGAGATTCTGCCACCTGCCAGCCTGAACATCAACACAGAGGGATAAAAGATTGGAAAGTTAAAGCAAATCTCGTAACAATAACAAAAAATATAACGTTTATTAACAAAATAACAACAAGAACAACAGAAACAACATTATAAAACAAAAAACAAACATTTTAAACTAGAAAAAAATGTAGCTATCTATTAGTCTTTGGGCCTAACTCCCGGAAGTTGGAGGAAAGGAAGAAGGCGTGCCCAGGAGGTAGGGACAGGGGCATCACACCCACCGGCATTTCATAGCTATGCTCAATGGCATAGTCAATGGCCCCTGCCACAGCCACCTGCCAGTTGAGACCGACTGGTGGAAGAGTTCCAGGTCAGCCATCTCGGTGGAGTCTTACTTTGAGATGTACTGTGCGTATACCTCCACCTTCTGTTCCCACACCTTGACCGCCTGGAACTGTTTCACCAGTTAGTTCTCCATGGTGACTGCTTGCAGCTGTAGGGCAGCTACAAACTCCCGGATGGGCCTCTCCACCTCTGCCCGAAAGGCCATTGCCATCACAGATACCTGGGGGGACTCCATGTCAGAGCTGGAGGAGGGTGGAGGGATTACATGGCATCACTTCTGGTGTGCCTTCCCCCCCCCCCTTCTTCTGGTGCTGGTGCTCCACGGTCACGCCAGAGTCCTGCCACCTAGCCACTGTCTCCCTATGGAGCTTTTCAATATTGGTGACTAGCCCCAATATGGTCCCCTCTGTCTGCCTCCTGAATCTTTTCCGGAAGATCTAAAGAGCATAAAAGATAGGAACATAAGAAGTGCTATACTGTGTCAAACCAATGGTCTGTGTCAAGCCCTGCCTGCATTCTGTTTCCACAAGTGGGTGGGTGACAATCTGTCTCTACAGGGGACTTCCATTACTAACAGGTCATAAAGGACAATGCATACCCTGTTGTTTCAGCCCCCGTGCCTTATCTTGCAGACGGTGAATCCATTCTCCTTATCATACCACCTCCAGACATTGGACCTTGTCCTCCCACTGTCTGGGGGTGGCACTGGCGACCTCTGCCTCATTGTCCTGCATGGCGTGGAACCAGCACCAGCATCCGATTCCTCTCTGAGACAGCAACACATAAATAACACCGAAGTAATATCATGCATTCATGATGATGCCTCTAGTCGTCCCTTCTTGGGGTGCTAGGGATAGCAAATGGAGAGACCCTGGCTGGCATGTGCAATTAGTCATGCCCTTCTTTGGGTGGGTGCTAGGGAGGGATGGCAATAGAGATGAGACCCTGGATGGTACGTGGAAATCCTGCCCTCCTTGGGGTGCTATGGATGGCAACTGGAAAGACCCTGGCTGGCACGTGCAAATCCTGCCCTTGTTGGAGGGGGGAGTAGGGATGGCAACTGGAGAGTGGAGACCCTTGCTAGCCTGTCACATGTTTGGGTGGGGGTGCTGCTCATGCTCATGCCTGACTGCTGGAAGATCCCCCCACACTACAGTACCCTCTCTCTCTGTGGCATACATCTGCTGCCACCCACTGATGCACAATGCCCACGCACCTACCCACATGCCAGTGAGCTCATTCTAACAGATAGTATTCTTCTTGTCCTCAAAGTAAAAAAAAAGTTTACAAACCTGGCAGCAGTGGCAACACTTCCTGTGCCCACCGGCTCTTGCTCCTCCTTCACCACCGAAGGTCCAGCAGCAGCGGCAGGAGGATCCTCTTCCTCCACCACAGGCTCCACCACCTTCGCCTTCCCCCAGGTCCGGCGTTTAATGGTCACTTTCTTCATTTAAAACAAAAACAAAAAACAAGCACACTCTCCAACCAGACAAACCAACAGTCACCCACCAACATTCTCTAACCAGCCAAACCAACAGTCAAACCAAAACCCAACACACAGTCCAACAAAAACAGCCAAAACACAACAAACACCCAGCCAGTCACAACACACATACCCTCTCACCACACAGCTCCGCACGCACTCGAATTTCCGGTTTCCAGCACGATCATGGGATCTCGCAATACCTTTTTCCGAATGGCGAAACAGAACAGAACGCGACCAAACCAAATGGCTGAACCCGAACTCAGCGACTTAACTGAACGACTGGAACGAACGACCGGACTGAACAGGACCGGACCGAATGACTGGACCCGAACCGCGATCTGTTCGCACATCCCTAGAAATTATTTTTTTCAATAATTTGTTTCTTTTCATTTTCTTTTATTAATTTATGAGAAGAGATACCTGTAAGAGAAACAGAAATAAATGGTTAATAGCTGATAGTTATTCATTAGTAGTTTTTTTGAATATACATATATATTAATAATGTCATTATATACAGCATTGATTAGTTTGTTATGTGCATTATTAGTTTATGAATATAATAAATTATATTATATTTATTATAATAAAATATAATATAATAAATTATATTCATAATATAAATATAATATATTATTTATATAGAAATGTAAATAATTACTCCCCACCACATACACACACACACACACACACACACACACACACACAGAGTCAAGGATCCTGACTCACAGTTTGGGAAGCTTTGAAGTAGAATATCTCATACCACTTTGCATATGCTACTGCCGAACCAAAAAAGCAGTAGCACTATCTTCATTCCCTTTTACTTGGTATAGGCAAAAATACCTTCCGGGGAAGGCCTAGTCAAGCGCTGAAGCCAGCCAGCATTGAAGCCACTGGACCGCCATGCAGCTGCCGCCACCGCCTGGAGCGCAAAAGGTAGGTGATCTCTGGGTGGGGGAGGTAAGGTGATCCCTGGTATGGGGGGGTGTTAAACCACCACCCACCCCAGGGATCACCCTGGTACCTGCTGGTGAGGGCTTTGGGCTGCTGCCACCGGCATGGCGGCAGCCCGGAGCCCGCACTAGCAGGGACTTCAGCTAAAAAAAAATTTAAAAAAAATTCAGGCTGGACAGGGTGGGTGGGGGGTGTCCTCCCTTCCACCCATGCAGCCTGGACAGGGGAGGGAAATTTTTTCTTTCTTTCTTTCTTTTACATTGTGGCCATTCATTTCAATGGCCGCAATGTAAACAAATCCGGCACGGGGGAACCGGCACCGGTACCCCCAGAACCGGATTAATCCGATACTGCTGGTACAGCAAAATACTGGCAGTATCGGATATCGGGGGAACCGAACTTCCCACCCCTAGTATTTTATCTTTCTCTTTGATTTCTTACCTTATGGTTGGTTTTTTGCCTTGTGTTTGGTTCACTATTGCCCTCATTGTCACTGCATCAGGAAACCCACTCTTTCCCCCTCCCCACACACTCACTCCCCCTTACATACTTACTACCTAACCCCACTATACACACACACACTCACTCCCCCCACCTCACTCAAACTGACTAACTCCTTCCTCCACCCATTTCCCAGCTGCTGCCAAGCGGGTTTGGGTGGGCAGTGTTATTTAGTTATCAAAATGCTGTCTTGTGGGCAGGAAAACATGCCACCAGAACATTCAACAGCACAGCACCAAGCATGTGTGGCACTAATGTGTCTCCATTACAAGTAACACAGCCCGGCAGAAAACATTCATCCTACAGCACAGTACAAACAAAACTAAACATACCAGATGACACAACACACACATTCCAAACTAATATTTGAACACATTCCTAGTAAATGCACACACCATAACCCAACCCTGCTACAATAAATAGTTGCCAACCTAGAAGTGAAAGTACTGAAAACTCCAATGCAAACGCATAGATGCAATTGCATTGGAACCCCCACATGCCTTAACTTATGGAGCGGAGCTCACTATGCCATAATTATGGTTGGATTAGGATTTATTAGGGCTAAGATTTTAGATTGTTTAGGATATTAGGAATAGGATTTTATATTACTAGAGTTTATTATTGTTAGGATATTAGGAATTTAAATTAGGATTTTTTAGGATATTAGGATTTATCTTTCATTATAGTACTGTACTAGATTAGGGGATGGAGGACTCTAGGAGTGGAGTAGAGGAGGAGGTGGTTGTGGTTCAGTGATGGAGGAAAGAGGGAGGCAATGCCCTATGCCACAAAGGACTCATTGGACTCATAGGGTGAAAACAGACATGACACTAACCACCCTTTAACCACCCTTGGTGGTTATTTATGCATGTTTCATGGCTGCATAGGGCATCAATACAGCCCTGCAACATGCATAAATAACCACCAAGGGTGGTTAAAGGGTGGTTAGCATCATGTCTGTTTTCACCCATAGTCATACGACTCATAGGAGGCTGTCACAAGTCTGGGAGTCCTAGGGGTGTGCATTTTGTTTTCATTATTATAAAAATATTGGGGTTGTGGTGGTCACAGCACAGAATGATATGGGTGAAATTTCTTCTGGCCAATTAGCATCACAAACACATCTTGTACAACAGTGACAAACGTAAGAGAATCCCTGGTATATTCTCATACTTTACAGATGCTGTGAAGGCTAATAACCTTGGGACCCTTTATCAGATTCTTTGATATTTGACAGAGATGCTCGTAAAGATCTGAGATAGAAGCCTTCCAAATTTCATGTAAACTGGCTGGAAAACAGATATTTAGCCAGAAATGTATTTTTGTTGTTTTTATTTGGTTATCAAGTATTATAATATATAGTCATGATCATTTATCATTACATACTATACTATTCATATTTTTTAAACACTCTGAACCCATTATTATTAACTCTTAACCTGAACATTGCAAATTTAATACTCAAATAGTTTTTTGTATTCCTCCTGGGTCATTTTGTTTTCTTCTAAGGCTAACACAATTGGCACCCATGTTTTTTCAAAGTTTGTAGACTGATTCTTTAAGCTTGCATGCAGTTTTTCCATAGTGAATATGTACCAGGTCCTCTTGATCCATTCTTCCTCGGATAATTCTTCCGCCGTCTTCAAATGTCTTGCTATTATATTTAAAGCCATTAAAAATAGAATCTTACAAGAATCTTGACACTCAGAAAGTTTTTTTGATTCAGGATATAAACCCAGCAAGACTATCTCTGGTTTAAATGGGATTATACCTCCTGTTACCTTGTTTGCTGATTTCCAGACTTTGCCACAGAACACTTGCACCTTGCTGCACTCCCACCAACAATGTTTGTAGTCCCCTAATCCCCCACACCCTCACCAACACTGGCCCTTTTCACTGTGGTTACTATATTTAAGTCTTGCTGGGGTGAGGTAGTATCTAGTGATTACTTTTATCTGAGTTTCCTTACTCTCCAGTGAGGACGCACATATAGCCTTATGGTGCCATATCTTTTTCAAGTCCTTTCCCCCCAATTTTATCTGTAAGTCTCTGCTCCAATTCTCTAAGTACTTTGTGGGCTTATCATAAGTCATAGCTCTTTGTATATCCTGCCTAATCTCCCTGTTGTCTTACTTTGCTTAAACAATACACTTTCTAGTTTGAATAGTTCTCTTCTAAATCCCTCCTTATTCTGCTTTCAGGTACTCATGTGCCTAATCTGTAGATATTGAAAGGTGTCAATCTTATCCTTCATGAGTTCCTCCACTTTTTGAGGAGAAATGAAGCTCAATTGCTTGAATAGCTGTTGCATTTTTATAATGTCCTTATTCCTTAGAGTGCTTCTTAAGGCTGGAGCAATCCCTTGTTTCTGAGCTAATAATGAGTCATTTGCTGTATATGGGGAGATTCCCCTTTTAATTCCCAATTTATTTTCCATTTTTGCCCACTTTCTCCGAAGCATGCCGACAAAGGCATGTTCTCTTCTTATATCCTTATCAATTGACCCTTGGTCCACTATTAAATTTTTAAGGCATTTTACATGAATTGTGTCCCTCTCCACTACTATCCATTCAGGCGCCTTTAGCTCATGATACCATTCCGGCAACATCCCCCAGGGTCGCTGCCATATGATAGAGTTTCAAATCCGGTAAATTTATTCCACCCTTGTCTTGCATTCTCATTGGTGTTGCTCTTTTAATTCTTGGCTTCTTGCCGTTCCACACAGTTTCTTTCATGAGCGCATCATTAAGTTTAAAAAAAGAATTTAGTATATGAATAGGCAAAGTCATAAATTTATATAAAATCTTTGGGAGGACAATCATCTTGCACAGATTAATTCTTTGTAGCCAGGAAACCATCAGCATTTGCCATGGTTTAATCTCTTCTTTCAGTTTCCTCATTAATTCAACAAAATTGGCGGAGTAAAGATCCTTTATATCTCTCGTTATTGTCACTCCCAAAGATTTTAGACTTGATTCCGCAATTGAGAGTGGAGATACTTTCCTTAGTCGCTCTTCCTTTTGTTTGTCCCGACCAAAAAGTAATGCAAAGGACTTGTCCCTATTGATTGAGTACCCGGAGACTTTGCCAAATTGATCTATACTTTTAATAAGCTCCGGCAATGAGTCTTCTGTGCTCCTCACATACAGAAGTAGATCGTCTGTGTAAAGTGACAATTTCTATGCATGTTCTCCTATTTCTATCCCCTCAATCTTATCATTTTGTCTTATGGCACATGCCAATGCCTCCAATACCAAATTGAATAAAAGAGTTGAGAGTGGACACCCCTGCCTGATCCCCCTTTGTAAGGGGAAAGCCTTGTTTAGACTGTCATTTATCCTTAACTTAGAATGTGGTTTCTTATAGATTGCTTCTAGCCATTTCACAAAGTTTCCCTTGAATCCCATCTTCTCCAAAACCGCAAATAGACATTTTGGCTCAACAAAATCAAAAACCTTCTCAGCATCCGTTGAGATGATCATTGCCGGCTTTTTCTGCTTGTGCAAGGCATAGATTATGTTTATAGTTTTCCTGACATTGTCTTCCCCTTGTCTGCCTGGAATAAATTCCACCTGGTTACTGTGAATAATTTCTCCCACATTTGATCTTAATCTGGTTGCCAAAATCTTTGAGAATAATTTAAAATCCGCATTCAGCAAAGATATAGGCCGATAGCTGCCACACTGATCTGAGACTCATCCTGGTTTAAGCAGCAATGTTATATTTGCTTCATAGAAGTTCTGTGGCATTTCTCCATCTAATAATATATTGTTGAAAACCTTGGTGAGATGTGGCACTAATATTGTTGCATATGTTTTGTAAAATTCATTGGAGAACCAGTCAGGGCCACTCGCCTTATTGACTTTTGAGGCCATGATATCTTCTTGTACTTCTTGTTCTATGGTTGGGGAATTTAAAAAGACTCTCTGATCTTCATTTACCTGAGGCATATGTATTCTATTTAGGAAAGCATTGACCTCTGTCTTATCAGGCCCCTGAGATTTGTATATTTCTTTACAGAAATTCAAGAAAGTCTCCTGTATGTGTGGTGCTTCTGTGCACCTTTTCCCTTCTTTACTGTGAATCATAGATATATAAGCCCTCCTCTGTTTTATTTTCACTAGCCTCGCCAGAGTTTTCCCACTTTTATTACTGTTTTCATAGAAATTAAATCTAATTTTTTGAAGTTATTATTATTATTATTATTATTATTATTATTATTATTATTATTATTAGAAGACATTTATAAAGCGCCAGTCATATGACCTGGTGCTGTACAGAACATAGAAATAGACACGGTCCCTGCCTATGGTTACAATCCAAAAGACAAAGTGGGGGGGAGACAGGGAGAGGGGACAGTGGGAGAGACATGGGAGAAGATAAACAAACATTCAGGTGGATGCGAAGTCTCAGGTGTGTGTGCTTGGCTTGGTTACAAAGAAGTTGGTAGCAGCAGTCAGCAGATGAGGGCCTACAGTAAGAGTAAGGGGAAAGACTAGCGGGCATTGGGAAAGGCAGCATGGAAAAAGTGGGTCTTGAGGAGGGATTTGAAGGAGCAGAGGGAGGAGGCAAGGTGGATGTTGGCAGGGAGGGAGTTTCAGGCATGGGGAAAGTGAGGGAGAAGGGACGAAGGCGGTTAGGTGAGCAGGAGAAACGAGGGAGAGTAAGGTGGGTACAACGGAGGAGCGGAGAGCGCGTGCAGGAGTGCGTAGGGAGATTAGGTCTGAGAGATAAGGGGGAGCTTGGTCGTGGAGTGATTTGAACGTGAAAACCAGGAGTTTAAACAGGATACGTTCAGGAAGGGGGAGCCAGTGAAGGGAGAGGAGGAGAGGCTGCACATGGTCGAAGCAACGGGCAGAGTTTTGGATTGCGACAAGGGGGGGCAGGGGGGAGTGAGGGACGCCAGCAAGGAGGAGGTTGCAGTAGTCGAGGCGAGAGATAACCATGGCATGAACAAGGATTTTGGCTGAGGAGATAGATAGAAAGGGGCAGATGCGGGTGTTGAGGAGAGCGAATCGGCAGGATTTGGCCACAGAGTCAATGTAAGATTTAAAGGAGAGGTGCGTGTCAAAGATGAAGCCCAAGCTGCGGGCTTGGAGAACAGGACGGATGGTTGGTTTTTAATCTTTTCTAATTCTAATATATTAATAATTTCTCTATTTTTAATTATTTCTTGTTTTAGAAACGGGGAGGTTGCTACTTTATTTTGTGCTTCCAATCTTTGTAATGTTGCATAGGTATCCTTTGCCTGCAATCTCCTCTGTTTTAATAACATGGCTTGAAGCGAAATTATTTTACGCCTGATTACTTCCTTTGCTGCCCCCCACAGCATTGCTGGTGAACTAACCGAGTTTATATTTAGCTCAAAGAACTCCATTAAATCTTCCTGAATCTTCTTCCTGCTTCCTATATAATTTATTTTATTCCTGTTTAGCTGCCAGTTAAACTGATGCACCTTTCATAAGTCATTATCTGCAAAATTGGTAATTACAGCATAATGGTCAGACAAAACTAATGGGAGAATAAAGCATTTGTGGCATTTATGAACTTCAGATTGGGCTGTCAAGAAATGATCAATCCTTGTGTAAATGTTGTGAATGGGGGAATAAAAGGTATAGTCCCTCTCAGCCCCATTTAAATGTCTCCACACATCTTTCCAACCATAAGATTCCAGCAGCTTGGCTACTTTTTTGGGGGGCACACTGCTTGTGCCGATCTTATGGCCCTGTTGACATGTTAATGCCAAAGCCCTGTCCATGAAAAAGAATTCCTAAGTATCTGAAGACCTTGACCTGTTGGATTGGTTTACCCCCAGCAGACCAGCCCTGTATTTTGATGCGTGCCGAAAAGACCAGGACCTTAGATTTATCATAATTAATGATAAGATTGTTTGCCTGGCAGAAGGCCACAAAAGCCTGCAGTTGTCGCTTAAGACCCACCCGGGTTTGTGACAACAAGGCCACATCATCGGCGTAACAAAGGCAGCCAACAGCCCATGAAGCCAGTTTCGGAGGGAAAAAGGCGAGGCTGCCATAACTGGAATTATGCTATCAATGAAGAAGTTGTAAGAGTGGAACTGCAGGCAGGGAAATGAAGAATGCTTCCAAATCTTCTGTATTTTTGAAGATCTTTCTATTTTCTTTCCATAAAATCATCACTTTTGCAGGGAAAAGCAGCCTTGGCTTTAGGTTCCGTTCAATAAGTGTTCCAAAGTATTTGTTCCACCTCATTCTTTTTCTAATAGTCTCAGCTGCATAATCAGGAAATGTTTTTACAGGCTGTTGTTTAAAAGTTAGCTTTCTCTTTATTCTAGCCTTCTTTAAAATCTCTTCTTTTACTTGGTAACTTGTAAACTTGACCACGATGGGGCGAGGAAAGTCTGCCCTCCTCCTGTCTGGGGTGCCCGGTTCTGTGGGCTCTATCTATTCCCTCTTGATGGAGTTGTGCGTCCTCAGGAAAGTTCTCCTTTAACACCGCCCAGACCAGCTCTCTGATCTCCTCCATCCCAGCTGCGTCTTCTACTCCACTAATGCACAGATTTCCTCTGCTTGAACAGTTCTCTAGGTCTTCATATTTACTTTACAGAAGGGATGTCTCACCTTTTAGTCAGTTTATTTGCTCCTCAGCTGTGAGGGACTGATCCTCCAGCGCTGTAATTCTACCCTCTGTAACATCCATTCTGCTCACCACACTTTCCAGTTTCTTCTTTCCTTCCTCTATTGAAGAGTGAATCCTTTTCATTTCTGATTTTAGCTCCTTTTTCATTTGTATAAGGAGCCTGTGCAGTGAACTATGCCTCCCTTCCTCCCGGTCAGTTTCCCAGTCAGTTTCCTGGTCAGTTTCTGATGAAGCCTGTTCCTCCCCTGTTACGCCCCCTGCCGGCGCCATTTCCCCCCCGCTTCTCTCACTCTCTGCCTCTCTGGGCTCCGAGGCACTCTGTGTCTGGCAGAAATGCTTGAAGGCATTGCTTTGCAATAATTTCTGTTTGTTTTTGTTTTTACCTGCCATACTACTTGTGTGGTGTGAGTTTCCTTCTGTTTTATAAGATTTACAGCTCATTTCTAGAGTAGGGGGAGTGGAGCACAGATGGAGCCCAGCTACTCGTGCTGATGCATGCGCAGATCCCCCTGCCAGAAATGCATTTAGACGTAAATTGCTTATAAAATTGTGACCTTTTATCAAATTCTTCTGACATTCAGCATGTCTAGTAAACTCGAGGAAGGGTATAATACTGCCAAGTTTCATCTAAATCAGATGGTAGACAAAGATGTTACAGCTAGGAATATTTATACAGAATTTTGTAAAATAACACATTTTAACTGCTTATAAAATGGGATCCCTGTAACCATTAATTCTGAAATTTGGCACACATAATGTCCCTTGGTGGTACAATCCCACCATGTTTCATCAAACGTGGATGTAAACAAAAAAAAAGTAACAACAGAAAATGTGTTTTCCATTTAAAGCAATGGAAATAAAAAAATGAACCTAAAAATGAAAACAAAATAAAGACTAATGAAATATAGCGGAAATGAAGGAAAACTAAATTATTAACAAAATGAAAAGAAAGTTACTGTGCACATTCCTACAGAGATCATTTTCCCAGCCTTCTGATACCACTGTTACTGTGGCTATTTGCAGGCACTGCCAAGAGGAAATGTGGTGTGGTAGCCAGAACAGCAACACAAGCCTCCTAAGTCAGCCAAGATGGAGGCACAATATCAATGTGGTGAGGAAAGAACAGGTAGGTGGCCACCAGCAGCAGGCTCAGCACCAGAAGGTGGGGAGAGGAAATGGTAAAGAAGAGAAGTCCCTCCTCCTCTCCATCATCAGCATCCTGAGATGATTATGGGGACCTTCCATATGAGGAGCCCCCTGAGCTGCAGGCTGGAGGGTGATGCCCTGGAGGGTGCAAAGCCTCATGCATATACGGGGTTCTCTGAGGAAGCAGTTCCAGGTTCTGGCATAGAGGTGGCAGAGGGACTTGACCTACACTCAGTACATGAGGCAACAGTGAGTTCCAATTAGAGCCTACTGGACCACTGTGATAAAGCGGGAGAGGGGGCTTGCCATGGTATCGCTCCAGGGGTTGATTTGCAGCATCTGCCCTGTCTCCCACCCTGCCCACCAAGGCTGGCATCATACCCCCAAATTCCCCAGGGACATGCACCTGTCCCTCCAAGGGACCTTCCTGGTCCAAGTCATGATGACCAGAAGGAGTCAGATTCAGAGCAGTCTGTCACCTGAAGCCCTGCCACTTGGGCGTTGCAACCCCTGCAACCAGGGGAGGATTGGTAAATCAAAGTGACCCAGGAAAATATAGTCTTAGTGGTCCTGTGCCGGTGGCTTTGCCGGCACAGGGGGGCTAGTGGGTTAGAACCTGGGTGGGTTCAATGGCAAATCCTCCCCTGCCTGGAACTGGGGCACATGTGGAAAGTTGAAGTCTTTACACTCAGGCACATGCTGCAAGTTGAAATCTTTACATTGGGGCACACATGGCAAATTGAAGTCCTGACACTGGGTAAAATGCTACAAATTGAACTGATGCTGCCAGTGCCAGTCTCTGTCTAATTTAAGATACTTTTCCATACCAGGCTCTGTCTTCCAGAGATTATATAGAGGCGCTATCCATGAAAAACGAATATTAGCCATATCTTCTTGCCATGCAATATCAGCTAATCTTTGGACAACCATAACCTTTTCTGCTGGAGTAAACAACCTGTTATCATTGTTGATATAATATCCCAGGCTATCCTGATCAAGGATTATTAACAAATCTCAACCAAGGAGATTGCTGGGAGTAAACGTTACCACTTTACCTACTCTATCCTCCAAAAAGCTCATTTTAATAAAATGAGAAGGGGGAGCTAACAGTAATTTGAAATAGTATCCTATCACTTTTGTGACTATTGTTGATTTTAAATTCATCAAACCTGATTCTAGTCTCAAAAAGGAAGCTGTAATTGAAAGTGGAAGACCAAGTAAAATCCTAATAAATTTATTCTGTGGTACATTGATATTATCATCCCTCCTAAGATATGGCTGTCTAGTATTGTGGTCCCAATTTATAAGAAAGGTGATCCACTGCTCCCAGAGAATTATAGGCCAATTAGCTCATTAAGTGTGGTCGGCAAATTGTACGCGAGGTATTTATTGGGAAAACTGCAGGAGTGGATGGATCTGGAGTCTATACTTGAACCAGAGCAGGCGGGCTTTAGGAAAGCTATGTCCACCGTTAGCCAGATTTACATCCTTACGTGTATCATTGCTAAATATACTGGATCGACATGTCTTGGACGTAGGAAAAAATCAAAGCTCTACTTGTGCTTTGTTGATCTTCGAGCAGCTTTTGACTTGATCAACAGAGAGAGGCTGGGAACAAGTTAAGTAAGACAAGTATTGACCCACGCCTTCTCTATTTAATAATTAAACTTTATTCTGATAACACCATGCAAGTAAGGGTAGCTCATACCATGCCTCTGACACAAAATATCCCAGTTGCTAAAGGGGTAAGACAGGGATGTATATTGGCCCCAGTTCTATTTAACTTATTCCTCAATGATATTGTTGACATTATGAGAGATGATCATTTACATCTACCAAAATTGGGCACCAAGAGTATTGCGATCCTGCTTTATGCAGATAACTCGGTCCTGATTTCCCGAACGCGAATTGGATTGAATAGGTCTCTTCAAAATTTGAGGCTTATTGTAAACAAGAGGGTCTGAGGGTGAATTATGATAAAACTAAAGTATTGGTCACTGGCAGAAGATGTGCTGGTAACACTCATAAACGGAAAATGGGGAAACAATGATTGAACAGGTTGAGAAGTTTAAATATTTAGGAGTATACATAGTAGCATCAGGTTCTTGGAGACAACATTTTAACCATGCGAACCAACAAGCAAATAAATCAATGGCGGCCCTAATATCCTTTTTCTATAGGCAAGGTGGCCAGCTGGTCTCCCCAGCCCTCCGTTTATTTACAGCAAAGACAGTTTCTCAGTCGCTCTATGCAATCCCTATTTGGGGATGGGTTTTTTTAGATAATCTGGACAAGTCTCAAAATAAGTTCTTGCGGAAAATTTTGGTTGTCCCTAGTGGAACCCCGTCAGCTCTACTACGTGCAGAGGTAAAGGTTCCAATGATTAGAGCAAGGGCCTTGATAGCCATGATAGGCTTTTGGTTGAAAATAGTTGTCTATAGGTTGGACAAAACTTCCCTCTTAGATTTGGTTTGGGGAGAGAATATAGGCTGGTGCATAGCAACTGAGGAGGAAGTCCAGAGGCTGGGATTCTCTAGAGAGTTCCTCAACCTATATGATTATTCAAATGCTATGACGATGATAAAAAATAGACCATATTGAGGAAATGGTTGAGTGCCAGAAATTCTGAAGAAGCTAAGTTAGTGGCAAAATTTTGCTTTCTTGCAATGGCTGTGCAAAAGAATTTGATAAGTGGGGGTACTATACTAGCTAATTGAACCTTAGTCAAATGGATACATATAACGTTTATTGGATACCTACGGAACGGAGGATTTGAGGTATTAAAACGCTTAGGAAATTTTCCCTAGTTGTGCAAGAAGTAACCCTTTATAAATATGGGGGTTTATTTTGCCTTATGGATATAAGTCGGTTTGATTCTTTGTGTTTGAGGATGAATGTGTTTTGTTATCTGCTCGTGGCACCAATCCTAAAATTTTCTTTGAATTTATATAGGAATTTTAGTGGGCTGAATTAGATTTAAAGTGGTAAATTTGTTTGTTTTGAAACTCTATGGGAAGGGGACCTGACTAGACTAAGATAAATTATGGGTTATTGTAAATGTATTTTTTGGACATAAAAATGGTCTGTACTCAAAATTTGATTTATTTTAATGGTTTATAGTTGTATTTGTATTAGATATCCGTGTTAGTAATTGTTATGACCTACGGTTAAACAATAAAGTTTTATATATATATATATATATATATATATATATATTATCATCCCCTGCCCAGCCCCATACCTCAGCTCCATATAGGATTTGGGAGATGACATTTGCCCTATAAACATGAAGGGTATCCACCACTGATTTTCTAGCATAAACACTATGAAATTTCATTATGGCCATTTTTCTGCCAGTCTCTGACTCTCCCTCTCCCTCCCATAATTGGGTCCAATGTTAACCTGGGGAACTCTGTGCTTGTAACTTAAGCCCTGCCACTGGGACACTAGCTGCAAGTTGCACTGCTGAAGAGCTTATTACTGGGGTGCCCCACACTGCCTACTATTGTCAATGCCTCCTGCAATTCAAACCCTTGACTTGCGATACAAATTTTTATTTATTTATTTATTTTTAAATTTATATCCAGCCCCTCCTGCCCACAGGGCAGCCCGGGGCGGCGAACAGCATTTCGTTTAAAACAATAATAAAAATTTTAAAACAATTTAAAATACACTACATGGGGAAACCCCCATCCCTATCCCCA
>QEPC01011775.1:514325-535197 GCA_003113815.1 Sphenodon punctatus
GGGCACCCCCCCCTTCATGGGCGCTTCCCCCTCGGGTGCCTGGAAGCGATGTCCCGAAAGCAACCCCCCCCTTGTGTTAGTGGCACCTTGGCCTTGGAGTGCTGATTGGGAGGTATGTGAGGACTCCGGTGCTGTGCAGCTGTGCTGTGTCCGCACCCCACGCCTCGCTCTGTTGTGCTACAATGTTGCAGTCTGTGGCTGCTTTCCCTGTCCTTGGGACCCCCGGGAGGCCCCTCGGCCCCAGAAGGTGTGCGAGGCCCCATGAGCTCCTTGGTACTCTCCATGGGTTCCTGGACCATGGCTGCATGTCCATCCATGGGGCTCCCACTTCACGTGCCCCATGGGGCCCCCTGTATCTGGAGCTACACCGAGACCATGTCTCTGTGTGACCTGTGGCGTAGCCCTGACGTGCAGCTGCTCCTGGGATGGCCGGACAGCCGCTCGGCCACCTTCACCAGCCTGAGCTCTGGGCTCTGAGACCTGGGCCACGCTGTGAGAGCCCAAGACTGCCGGCTCCATGCCGAGACCCTGGGGCTGGGCTGGTTCCCTGAAGGGCATGTGCCGGTGAATAGGTGTTCGCATGTGCCCTGGTCCGGGGCGGAGACCGTGAGTGCACTGTGGGTGTGCAGCCTGGCAGCATTCTCACAGTGCCTTGAGGAGGGGGACCCTGCCTTGGCCGTGTCCTACTTTGTGAGCGTTCACGGGGCGCGTGGGTATCACTGGCTGTGTATCACTGGCTTCTGGGCCTGGGGCATCTTCATTGGCCCCCTGCTGCAGCCTGCTGTGTAATGGAACCTTCCGCAGCGGAGCTGTCAGCACTGGGGTGGATCTGGTCCCGTCCGGCTGTCCAGCTGGGACTGTCTGTGCATGACCCCTTCGAGGCTTACTACCTGATCACCCACCACATGTCCGAGCTGGGATACCACTGGGGCTTGATCCATTGGCCCCACCTGGTTCATCGGGCTGGGCACCCTGGGCCCGGGCCCCTCGCTGCCCCCAACGGCTGCCTGTGAGTCCCTGTGGCCCCTCCCTGGCCCCCTCGTGTCCTGGGCCATGTGGGCATCGGGACCTGCCCATGGGCTGGACCCCAGTGCCTTCCACCACCCTGCTGTCCCTGCCTTGCTGCCACAAGGCCACCTTCCCTGTGTGCTGCTGCTCCAGCTGTGTCACAGGGTCCCTTCTGGGATGCTCTTCACCTGCCTGGGTTGCTTTTGTGCCCCAGAGACCCGGGACCTAAGGACAGCCCCTCCTGAACCCCTTCACTTATGGGGCCACCCATCCTTGGACCTGCTGTGCTGGATTGCCTCTCCAGACTGCCGTTCCTTTGCCCCTCGTTGGGATGCCTGGAATGCATGTGCCTCCTGGGCCCTTCCCGGCCGGGTTCCTGTGACATCTGGCCACCCGCTGTGGCATTTGCCCGAGGTGCAGGGCCCCCCCATTTCTGGGACAATGTGTTTGCTGTGAGGGGTGCCCGTGGGGACCGTTCTGCTGGGGGGGATGCTGTACCTGGTGCCGGTGCCCTGCCCTCCCCCTGTGCCCATTCCTCCCCTCTTCCCAATCCCGCATTGAACCTCCCCCCCCACGGAGCCCGGCCTGCCTTCCCTGGTGTCCCGTCGCCTTTGTCTCCCCCCCTTCCCTGTCTGTGCTATCCTCCGTGCCTGCGTGCGTGTGTGTGTGTGCTTGCTGTGTGTGGGACCTGTGCGCTTGTTCTCCGTCTCCCTCTCCCCCCTCCCTTCCCTTTTCCCTGGTGTGGGCTTTCCTTTTGGTGCCTTTTGGCTTCTTTTGCCCTCCGGCGGCCATGTCTGTGTCCCGCCCCTGCCCGGGGGATTCTGGGTGTGCTTGCCACGGCTGGGGATCGGCGTAACATCTGTTGCGCTGCTCCAGTCCATGATCTGGTGGCTGCATTCCCCTCCGTGGTCCAGGCCCCGTCACATCTGTTCGGGTCTTTTTTTGGCCCCGGGGGGTGGTTGATGTCTTCACCCCCCCTGGGGATCCACTGTGGTGAACCGCCAGCCCGTAACGTCTGAAATCACCCATAGTTTCAAGACATGGCTTTTCTACCAGAATTTCTGTGGTGGGGAGTGGGTGATGGGTTAGGGTGGATTTTATACACAGAATCCTATTTTTGTGATTGTATTGATGTTGTTTGAAATTGTATTTTTCTATTGTTGTATTTTGTTAGCCGCCCCAGGATGCCGGCGGTGAGAGGGGTGGGGTATTAAGTTTAACTAAATAAATAAAATAAATAAATAAATATTTTTTCTTTACAAAATAAAATTATAAAAAACAGTGGCATTGGGATTCATTTTAGGACCAAAAAGAGCAGCTAAATTGCTGCTCATGAGAAATTTCACCATATTGAGAATCAGGATCACTATCCCAACCATTTCCCCATGCTGATGTGACTTTTCAATTCTTGCAATACTGTGAGATAACATCCCAATGTATCAACTTTATACTTACCATTTACCGTATACCATTCATTTATTGATTAACAAATTGCTGAGGTTACCATTTTACTTCCAGGTTTTTTGTTTCTGCATTTTTAAGGCAATCACTGTTTGAATACCCTACCCATTAACTAGTGTGGTGCACAGAGACTTCATTCCTTTTTGTCTATCCTTTCATTCTTGTTTTTAAAATGTAATGAATTTTCATTTCCCCTTTTGTTTCCCAAAATCCATTAATTTTTGTTTCATTTGTTTAAAACCTTTTGTTTTCATTTTATGTTCATTTCTCATTGAAATCAAAGGGAATTGTTTGCCAGGGCTTCCATGCCTTTCAATAGTGACTTTACTGTCCTTCTATGAAACTTTCCCTTTCTCCAATCCAGCACAGACTGCTCTGAGAGGCAGTGGACAAAGCAAACACTGGGAGGCATCAGGCGCCAGGCACTTAAGCTGCAAGCACTGGAAGAGACGGTGGTGTCC
Source organism: Sphenodon punctatus (assembly GCA_003113815.1). Lineage (NCBI taxonomy): Eukaryota > Metazoa > Chordata > Lepidosauria > Sphenodontia > Sphenodontidae > Sphenodon > Sphenodon punctatus. The sequence goes on from QEPC01011775.1 coordinate 517,256, forward strand.
CAAGCATGACAAGGCTTCAAGCTGCACAAAATGTCCCAAGGAGGCAGAATATCAGACAGAGACTGGCATGCAGAAGGTGGGCACTGAGAAGCAACAGGGACAGGCAAAAGAGACATAGGCCACTTTTAGACGAGCAGGTTGCTGTCGCCGGACCCGCTTTTTCAAAATCCCACGAGGTGAGCTTACACAAGACGCCCGGAGGGGATCAAGCACATTAAAGGTGGTTGATTAAATGGCAAATCAGTGAACGAGATCCTGGTAGGAGGAAAGTCGGTAAATTGAGAAATGAAATGTCATTCAAGACTTTAGTACCGAGAGATTTTCAGTTCGACAGAGGGGCTGATCTCATGCCCTGTGTGCACCATGCACACCCTGCATGTGCACATGTGCAACCTGTGCACACATCTATTACAGGTGCATTGTGCCACATAGAACCCACATGGAAGGGATTTGGGATTGTGGCCAATGGAGCCAATCCCAAGCCCGTGGATCCAGTGTACAGCCTTGCAGGTATGCGATTTCCACAAAGTACAATGTGCCCATAATGGAGGTGTATGTCATTTCCTCACAGGTGCATGTGCAGGTGGGTGTGCACAAGATCCATGGGGCATGGGATAGGCCTAATCGACAGTATTGGGAATGGAGATTTCAATGAGATTTTCATTTTTGGTGAAATGTTGTTTAAGCCTTAGTTTGGTGGGGGGGGGGGGGGAACAACTGTGAGTTGCTGTTTATCACAAATAATCTTAAATTTAATACAGTTTATTTTTTAAGTAGTCACTGCATGTTATTCAAATAATTGTGTCCTTGTCATATAATATTAGAAGAAAGAGCAAAGGTCTTTCACTCCATAAGAGACGCTGAATTAACTGAGAATTGGACAAGCAGAATAGTCTGGTGGAAAGGGAATCTGTAGGGTACTCAGAAGATCATGGATTCATATTCTAGCTCTGTTACAGCTTGCCACTTATGCTAGAGGAAAGTCACTTGGTAGGGCTAGATTGCCCATCTGAACTAGTATGTATTTTCAAAGGCAAAGAGCACAGTTTCAGAGGAAATTGTATAATTAAATGTCACTGTCAGCTTTGGAAATGTACCCTTTATCCTTTCTGTGGTTCAATTCCTACAGTCTCCAAATGGAGATCATGTTACTTTCTACCTCACAGAGATGGTATGAAGTTAAATTGCTGTATTGCTGCAAGGATGATCCGAGTGGTCATCCAGGGGTGCCATGTTGGAGGTCCCCTGGGTTTCCTGGGGGGGAACGCAGGACAGGACGTTCTCGGTGGCCGCAGCATGCCTTTGAAACTCCCTCCCGGTGGGGGTCCATCTGGCTTTCTGTAGGAAATGTAAGACTCTGGCTGTTCCGTCAGGCATTTGGCAAGGTAGAGGGGTAGGGGTGGGATGGGCGGTGGGTGGAGTGGACTTGTGGCATTGCATTCTCTTTTTTACAGAAGGAAAGAGGGCTAGATTGCCCATCTGAACTAGTCACACTGGATTGGGCCACTCTCCTCCTAATTGTATAAAATGAGTTTACACTTTACTTTGATGCCAGACTAGCAAAGCAAGTATTGAAAAATGACAATATATTTATAAATAAATGGAACATGAGACTTTTAAATATATTAAAAATATAGGCATAATTTACTTAAATTTAAATAGAAAATATCAGTAGCTTACATAGAATGGTATTGATAGCCAATCAAAGTTACATGATCTTAAAACATTTCCATTTTAAGAAAAAAGTTTCTAAAAACTTAACATATGCTCAATTCATTGGCTCAAAGATATCAAGATAATACATTACATTCTTCCCAGTTCTTCCCTTTGTCTGACAAGATGGTGGAGAGAGAGAAATTCCAACATAGTGTAGGATTTTCAATCTGAAAAAGCCAGATTGTGTCTCCCTTCTAAAGCTTGCCTGCCAGGAGAGTGACATTCCTAAGGACTGATGTCAGTTAGCATGAAAATATACAGGGCTCTAACTGGCTCTCTTAAAGAAACCAAACAGTGTTAGACTTCCTTCAAGGTTTGAACAAACCTCATATTTCAATCAAAAATAATTGTCAGATTACAGAGAGACTGACCAGAGCTTCAAGGTTTTTTAACTATTTATGAAAATAGATATGTTAGCTAGAAAAAACTAACTTAAATCTTCTTCACAATTTGGAGATGTTTATGGCTTGGAACCATTTGTCATTTAGACATACAGACTGATAAGTCCCCAGACACATAGACTGGTAAGGCTCCTTGATAGCCTCCCACATATAGCCATTTGTTTCTGTTTCCTTGGATACAGTGAAAAGTTCATTCAGTTTAGAAAAAAACTCCATTGGAATGCAGACTAAGGGGGCCCAGTCTGGTCCAAACTAATCACAGAAGCTGATATTAAAAATCAATGCTGCAAAATACAAATCCAATACATTGAAACAGAAAGTTAACATATAGAAACTCAAAATTAATACATTAGGAACACAGATGGCCAATATATATGCTTATAATACATGACAGGCTGTGTTTTTCTCTTGTTTTATTTGCTTGGTTTTAAATTGTTTTAAATTATTTTCAACTATATTTCTATATTGTATTTTTATTTATTTGTTGTTAGCCGCTCTGGGCTGCCATGTGGCAGGAAGAGCGGGGTAGAAGTATGTTAAATAAATAAATATAAATATAAATAAATATTACCAACAGAACTTGATCTAATAAAAGGCATTATCTAGAGCTGAAATGAGATTTCTCTAAAGAGAGAAATCTCATAGAAAATCAGATCCTCGGTTCATTGTTGGACGATCTGAGAATCTTCAATGCCCAATTAATTCTCAGGAAATATATATATATATATATATATATATATATATATATATATATATATATATATATGCATTCTTAGACAAAAATAATAAAAATAAGAAATTCACTGCATATGCACAAAATGGCTACTGTTCTTAACCAAAATGTCAGTGATACTATTGCTGACCTTTTGTTTAAGGGCAGCAGCTATTTTGCACATATGCAGTGTACTTGTTTTTTAATGATTTAAATATATATATTATATAAATATATATATATTTAAATCATTAAAAAACAAGAACACTGCATATGTGCAAAATAGCTGCTGCCCTTAACCAAAAGGTCAGCAATAGTATCACTGACATTTTAGTTAAGGACAGTAGCCATTTTGTGCATATGCAGTGGATTTCTTATTTTTATTATTTTTGTCTAAGAATTCATACTGGGATAGGGAAATCACCGAGATATTGATCCCAGTCCCCCAAATCCTGATAATTCTCACAAGCAGAAAAATTGCTGATAATTTCAACCCTAGCATTACCCAAACTACTTTGTCTCCAACTCTTACATTTGGGATGGATGTTGCAAGCATGCTCTCTGTATTACGAGGCACTCAAATAATATAGGACTCTGATAACTACCTTGAATTTCTAAGCACCACTGAGTTCAATGAGTTTCCAAGTATTATTTGCAGATGTGGCCACTGTCATTTTCATTATTGTTATTGCAATAATGAAAATGTCAAAAAATAATAACAAAAATAGAAAAAAACAACATTTTGTCTTTGAAATAAAAGGAAAAAACTGTAAAATGTATTTCTGGCTATGACATTTTTGTTTCACATTCAATTGTGATGAAATTGAGGGAGGGTTGAACCCAAAATCAAGGGAATTATGTGAACCTATTTTTTAAATGATTCAAAAAGGAAACAGATTTTAGAAGCAATTGAATATTATGATTTTAAGAAAAGCTCCATACACATTCATGGATACACCTCCTTTATCTTGCATCCAATTTGCATGAAAACTGTTAACTTTATGTCTGTCCACAATCTTAACATTCCTGCCAATTTTCAGAAAGATTGGATAAAGGGTCCTGATGGTATAAGACATGAACTTGAAAATACATTGTCAGCTGTAACACTTGTATATTCCATCCTGTTTACAAGATATTTGGCAGGAATGTATCACATAAAATCCCTGTCATCTTTTCCAAGCTACAGGACAATTTCCTAAAGGGACACAATTTTATAAGCAATTAAAGTTGTACCCTTGAAGACCATTATTCAGATAAATAGCAGCACATGTAGTGCCAGTCAGAGGCAGGCAGCTGGCATGGCAGGGGGAGAGAGGCTGTAGGAGGGAGGATGTGGAGCAACCCAAAAGACTGGCAGACACATTCACTGGCCATTTACTGCATGCTTCTAGCTTTACAGGACCAATCAGTAGTGGCTTCGAGGCGGGCATGGGGGGCGGCACTTAGGCGGGCATAGAAGGAGCATAACAGGAACTTTGGGGATAGCATCCCAGCAATCAGGAGACAAAGGGTGTCTTTTGACATAACCTCAACGGGTGTCTAAATGTGTGTTTTGTTTGACCTTGATACGAACACCTGTTTGGCCCTGTGTTTGGCACTGCTTAGACACACATCCTATCTTGGGGCAAATCAGTGGGTTTTTTGCCACTCAATCTCAGCACTCAAGTGCTGCTGCCTCATTCCCTGTGTTGTAACTGCTAACACACCACACAATATCATTAGACACAATGCTGGCCACATGTTCAGCCGGAACACGCAAATTGTCCTTGTGATGCAATGGTTTTCAGTTCCAGGAATTCAATGGGTGGCCAAATGGGTGTTGGGATTGTTATGGTGCTTACACACAATGGCCAAATATGTGCTTATGGGGTTTGACACCCAATCTTTGTTATGTATAAAGATGACCACAGTTTACACATCCAGGCTGGTCAATTATCATCACAATCCCATCCTGCAGCACTGTGACAGAGGACATAAGAGTTTCTCTATTGGCTCTTTCCTAAACAGATGCTTCTGACTTCCCAGTAACAAGTGGGGGAGAGATTTTGGGATGGTCACAGCACAGAATGAGGATATTTGGTTGACATTTCTGTTGGCTAATTGGCATCACAAACTGATCTTATACCATAGTGACACGTAAGAGAATCCCTGGCATAGGCTCCTTCTCTGCATATACTGTGCAGGCATATACCACTGGTACCCTTTATAACATCTTTCTGATATTTGGCACAGATAATCGTGAAAGTGTGTTTATAGATCCAGGCCAAATTTCATGTATACTGGTTGCACAACAAGTATGTTACAGTCAGACATACATTTATACGTTAATTGCTAATACCACCAGGACCCTTTATCCAATCCTTCTGAAAATTGGCAGAGTTAATAAATATGTGACGGGGTATACAATTCCCAAGTTTCATCTACATTAAAAAGAGGGAAAGAAGTCACACCTCAGAATGTATATGAATATTTTTTGTGAAATAAAATAATTAAACTGCTTCTAAAATTGGATTACTTTATCCAATCTTCTTGGAATTTGGTACACATAATGCCTTCCATTGGGGGTATACTTACTCCATGATGCAGCCATATATAGTGAAAAACAAAAACGTTACAGCCAAAAATGTGTTTCCTATTGAAACCAATGGAAAACGAAAACGAAAGCAAAAACAAAAATGGCAATTTGATATTTAAGAAAATGAGAATGACAGATTTAAATAATGAAAATGAGAAAATGAAAACAACATGAGCCTCTGGTGCACACCTCTAGCAGACATCATGTGCACATGAGTTCTCAATTGTGTCAAATGTGTGTGCAAAGGTTTGGACTGGGGCCACTGACTAAATGTAAGGACTAATTGTGGAGGATGCTTAATTGTGGCTAAGGCCCTTGTCACACAGACACTAACACTGATAAAATGGATGTTACATTAATTATACATGTTGCAGGGCACCCATAGAGCACACCAGCAGCCCTGCAACATATATAATAAAATGTAACACCCATTTTATCAATGTTAGAGTGTCTGTGTGAAAAGGGCCTAAATCACAGGCAGGGAGAATATTTGTGCTTTTTAAGAAGCGCATTTGTTGTACTTCTATTGTTTTTGTCCTAACACAGTTGTTTAGTACAGTGTATTTCATACAAATAGGCTGCTGATTTATTTACCATATTTACATTAAAGTACTCTCCATCCAGATAAATATGGCAGAATCAGGACATTAAGTAGCTACTCAGTGTGTATACAGTAGTAATAATTCAAAAGATAACAGGAATAGAGTCATTCCTTCAGATGTTCTTAACTTTCATTTAGTACCATTTTTTATTGTTATTATTTGCACTGACCTTCCCCTTCTCAGCACAAGCCGGCATTTCTTGTGGCTAACATGCTTCTGGAATATAGGAAGTGCTATACTAAGTGAAACCAATAGTCCATTCAGCCCAGCATTCTGTCTCCGAGTGTCCAACTTTGGTTGGGTGCTTCAGAGTAGTGCACAACAGATCATGATGGACTAATCCATTTCCTGTTATTTACTCCCAGACCCCAACAGTCAGTTTCACCCACTGACTAACTTGAGTAATAGCCATTTATTGACCTACCTTCTAAGAATTTCTTCAGTCCTTTTCAAAAATCAGTTATTCTACTGGTCTTCACAACGTCATCTGGCAACAAGTTCCATAAGGTTTATTCAATGTTGAGTAGGAAAAATACTTCCTTTTATTTGTCTTAAACCTGAAGCCAGTTATTATTAATTATGAATTATTATTATAATTATTAGCAAGGATTTATATAGCGCAGCAATGTACCTGGTGCTTTGTAATCTTTGAACACCACACACATTGAAAAGAAAACGAAAAAGGCTTCCTTTTAAAAATATCATATGCTCGCTCTCAGTGGCTGTCAGCTACTGGACTAAGGCCCTTTTTACACAAGGTGGAACCACGCATGCACACACAGATCCACTGCACATGCATGTGTGGGTGTGACCGCTGCGGTGGGTGTGCGGGCGTGCTCCTGTGACCCACCCATCTCCACCACCTCTACTTATCACCCACGTATGGAGCAACCAGCAAAAAGGCAGGTTGCTCTGTGCGTGTAGATGGGTGGAAGTGGGTGGAGATGGATGTGTGCCTGTCTTCCCCCGCCCCCAAAACCATTGCTCCCGCAGCACGCTCCGCCTGCTGCACACTGATCCCTTCCACCCATTTGAAAAGGAACTTAGTAAAAAAAATGGGAATGACTGGATTTGCTGAAAATAAAACTGACTTTTCCTAGTAGAAGGTAGGACTGACAACTATTTTGTCCTACCAATACCAATAAAAATAAGTATGCAAATGAAAAGAAAGCCTTCCTACGTCTATATTAAATCTCAATTTTTATTGTCTCTGCTATTAAATTTGCCCTAGCTTTGTGTTGTACCTTCATATAATTTACATTCAAACTCTTACTATTCCAATTGAACAATACATATGCAATGTTGCATTCTTAATTAGGTGCTTTCACTTAGGAAAATGTTCTTGCAGTCATGGATATTTCATTGAAAATATCAGTTCACTGAGTGTCAGTGGTCAAAAAAACAAACCATATGTTACAATTATTGGGAATGGGATAGAAAATAAAATAGAGATTATTACAATATTGTTATGAAAATCCATGCCCTCCATGAATATTGTATGCAGTTCTGGTTGTTCCATCCTGAAAAGGACATAACAGAATTCGAAAAGATACAGAGAAGGGCCATAACACAATCAAAGACATGGAATGGCTTTTGTATGAAGAGAAGAAGCAATAGACTAGGGCTCTTCAGCTGAGATAACAGACAAATGAGTAGGGATGTGTGAACGTGGTTCAGAAGTTCAGAGTTCGGACCGAACTAGGACCGAACCTGAACCATCCAAACTGAACCCGATACCGAACTCTGAAATGACCGAACAGTTCGGTCGGTTCGGATCAAGTTCAGATGAGTTTGGGTGGCAAAAACGTGTCACTGAAAGGCAAAATGTGACAGGGAGGGGGAGTCAGCTGAGGAGCAGACTTCCAGGCACCAGGGGTGGAGAGGCTTAAAATAGAAGTCAGCCTGCCTAATCACCATCCCTTTTCTCCTCAGACCACTGGCTTCGCAGATTGCGATTGGCCACGAGCTAGGATGCACGGAGCAAATGGGGCTTGTGGTGAGGTGGGCACAGCAAGTAACAAAACTCATTGCTCTCCCCCATTCCAACACGTTCTGAACTAGTCACTGTTCCTGAAAGCAGGTGTTTTCAAAAGGCTCCCTCTCCCAGCAGTTTGTACCTCCCAGCTCCCCAATCCATTGCTATTCTCCTCCTATTTCACCCATCCAACCCATTTACCTCTATATTATGGAGGTAATGGTGGGAATGGGCACTGGAAGTCAGGCACAAACAGTAGGCATCAGTGGGTGACTGGCAGCGGATGTCTGTCACAGAGAGAGAGAGGGTATGGAGGGTGGCTCTCTTCTAGCCGGCACGCATGAGCCGAAGAAAGCACCCACCACCCAAACACGTGCCAGGCTGCCAACCATCCATAGCAAGGGTCTCCAGTTGCCATCCCAACAAGCACCCAAAGAAGGGGAGGATTTGCATATGCTAGCCAGGGGGGTATCTTCAGCTGCCAATGACATCCCTACTAGCACCCCAAGGAGGGAGGACTAGAGAGGCATCATTAATCATAAATCATCTTTGACTCACCCCTTTCTTTTAAACCCTACATTGACTCTGTTGCTAAATCCTGTCGCTTCTCCCTCCATAACATTGCTAAGATTCGCCCTTTTCTCTCTGTCTCGTCTGCCAAAACTCTTGTTCATGCTCTGGTCATCTCTCGCCTCGATTACTGTAACCTCCTTCTCACTGGCCTTCCCCGGTCTCACCTTTCTCCCCTCATCTCTGTCCAAAACTCTGCTGCCAGGGTCATCTACCTCGCCAGTCGCTTCGACCATGTGCAGCCCCTCCTCTCTTCGCTTCACTGGCTTCCCCTTCCTGAACGAATCCTGCACAAGCTCCTAGTCTTCACCTATAAAGCTCTTCACAACCTTGCTCCCCCCTACCTCTCTGCACTTATCGCCCTCCATACTCCAGCCCGTGCACTTCGCTCCTCCTCTGTCCCTTCTCTCACCCTTCCACGCCTTCCCTGCTCCCCTAAGCGCCTTCGTCCCTTCTCACTTGCTGCCCCCCATGCCTGGAACTCCCTCCCTGTCCACATCCGCCTTGCCCCCTCCCTTCATACCTTCAAATCTCTCCTTAAAACTCACCTCTTTCGCTCTGCTCTGTCTGACTCTTTATCCTGCTGAGCCACTATTCCTATACCTACGATCGGTTTACCCTTATCCTTGCAACATGGACCTGCCTGCTGTCATTCTCATCGTAACCAAGCCAAGTACGTGCACTTGAGACCTCGCATCTTCATGAATGTTAGACCCCTTGTCTCTCCCTCTGTTCCCCTTCCTAAGTCTCTCCCCCAGCTCCTGTCTCTCAGATTGTAAGCCCTAGGGGCAGGGACCGTGTCTATTTTATTACTTTGTAAAGTGCCAGGTACACTGCTGGTGCTATATAAATGTTTGTTAATAATAATAATAATAATAATAATAATAATAATAATAATAATAATAATAATAAATGCATGATATTATTTAGGTGTTGTTTATGTGTTCCTGTTTCAGAGAGGGTGATGCTTCCCCTGCTGCCGCTGCTAGAAACCCCAAGGTGCAGGTCGAAGGACAGAAGGAAGCTATATGGAAGCTATGCTGCCAGACAGAAGGAAGAGGTCCGATGTCTGGCGGTGGTACAACGTCATGAAAGGCGGATTAATTTCCATATGTACTGTAAGGCATTAAGGCAGGGGGGCTGGTACAACAGGGAATGGATCGCCCTATGACCTGTTAGGAAGTCCCCTGTAGACAGAGATTGGCCAATGGCCACCCACCCACTTGTTGAGACAGAACGAAGGGAGGGCTTGACAGACCATTAGTCTGACACAGTATGGCACTTCTTATGTTCATCTTTTATGTTCTTTAAACCTGCAGAAAAAGAATAAAGTTGGCAGCCAAGGGACAACATTGGGGCTGATAGCCCATTTAGAGAATGTCCACCATATCAAGGGGATGTGTGGTGCTGCCTCTGAGGCTGGAAGGCACAGAAGCAGCAGCAGCAGCAACAGTAGCAGCAACAGGGACTCTGGAGTGGAGGAGCAGTCCCGGAAGCAAGGGAGGAAGGCCTGGCGGAAATGCCACCACGCCACCTGAGCACTTCCCCCTCCAGCGCCGCAAAGGAGTTGCAAGCCCCCCAGGAGGAGTCAGAGGAGGAAAGGGCCTTCCAGACCGAGCTGGAGAGCCCTTCCCACAAATATATGGAAGCTATGCTTGTCCAAACACGCTGCATGGCTGACCGGCTGGTGGTGTGGTTCTGGAAGATCTGTGGAAATGAATGGTGCATGGCGGCTTATGCTCAGTACCTCTGCTCAGAGAGGGAGGAACTCGAACTGCACCACCAGTCGGTCAGTCAATGGAAGGCCTCCTTGAAGGGGGCTGTTGAATTTGCCCGGCAGCATGGGTATGAGGTGGAGGAGGATGTGGCCGCCCCTCGGTCCCGTCCACCCATTTCCCCTTACCCCCACAGTCCCCCAAAGATCCCTAAGTAACTTTCCTTTGTTTGTATGTTTGGTTTTTGTTTTCTAAATTTGTAGAATATTTGTATAGTTTAAAACGTTATTATAAAAGTTATATTTGCTGTTTCCTGCTTTGTTTGTACTGCCCAATCTTTTATCCCTCTGTGCTGTTTCTGGCAGGTGGAAGAATCTCATTGTATATAGAGCTTGTCTTTGACAGCAGCAGCACAGGTAGCGTATTAGCCCCAAGATGTGCCAGCAGGGTCTCAACGTACAGACAGCCCCCCAGGGGGAGCAGGACTTGTGTCTGTGTGGGTGTGTTGGAGAAAAAGAGAGGCTCCTCCCCTCTCTCTCTCTCTCTCTCTCTCTCTCTCTCTCTCTCTCTCTCTCTCTGTCCCTCCCTCCCTCCCTCCAATGAACACCACATTGTTAACTCGTAAAGAAAAGGTGGGATGACAGCACCCCGTGAGCAGAATGACGGGCCATAGATCCCTGAGGGGGTCCTGGGACAGGAGTGGCATTGGTGGAGCAGTGGCAGAGGTCCGACCAGGGCTCGATGGCTGGCTGAGTACCCCGGCTTGGCTTGCTTCCTACTCTCAGGATCACAACAAAGTAATCTGCCAATTGGTCAGATCTTGCCCAGTGGTGAGTCACGTAGCCACACAGCATCAGACATTGGGTTGCCTGGATACAGAACCCATGGCATGGACTGCATAGCTGGCATTGGCAGCTGCAGCACACATTGGGTGGGTTGCCTGGGTACAGAACCCATGACAAAGAGAGCATAACCACTTAGCCGGCAGCATTGTCAGCTGCAGCAGACATTGGGTTGCCAGGGTACAGAACCCATGGCACAGACCGAATAGCAGGCATTGGCAGCTGCAGCAGAAATTGGGTGGGTCGCCTGGGTACAGAACCCTTGGCAAAGACAGCATAGGCGGCATTAGCAGCAGGATTTGTCTCTGCGCAGCACCCATGGAACCACTGCCAGCATAGTAAGATTTGCCAGGAAAGAGCTCCCATACAGCTGCAGATGGCAGTGGCAGGATTGCGTGGGACTGGACACATTTTGATTTGCCAGAGCAGAGCACCCATGAACACATTTCCCAATGACACCCTTCATCATGCGTTCAGTCAGATAAGCCGGCCGAGGCTAGTATGAGAGAGGGGGGGAGGGGGAGGGGCAGGGGGAGGGCGGGCACCACTGCAGCATTGGGCGGGAGGGACAGCACCTCAGCACAGAAGGAGCAGCCCTGATTGAGGAGGAGCCCCTTCCCAAGACTGCCTCTGGAATAAGATGGCATGGCATGTTCCACTCCACCATCAATCCTTGGCAGGGGCAGCTCGGGGAATCTCAGCGGTGGAAGATTGACCTTTAGGAACAACAACTGCTCCACCAACTTGGCCCACAGTTTCAGGAGGTGTGGGGAGCAAATGTCCCCCGCCATCAAGAACACCCACTCACTGGGGACACTGGTTGGTGGGCAGGACAATAATCCCTTGGCCACTTTGGACCACACGTCGGTCTTGCCGTCCCAGTAGGCCAAGGGATCACTGGGTTCTATGAATCTCTCCTCCTCCAGGTAGGTCTCCACTGCTTCTGAGGCGCCATTGTAGTCCCTCTGGTAGCTATCCCTTGGCACCCCCACCCCCACTGCCCTCAGCCACACTGCTGGTCTTGTTGTGCTGGGCCCCATGCTCCCCAGAGTGGGCTGTGCATAGGAGGAGCTGCTGAAAGTGGAGGTGTTGCTGCTGTTCATTCTGCTGCTGGTGCTGGTGCTGGTGCTACCACTAGGCCTGGGGGCAGGGATAGACCCCACTGGCTGAAAGGGGCAGCTGCTCCCACTCCCACCATTCCCACAGGCATCCTGATGCTGCTGCCACCATGAACTCTCAAGAGCCCGCTCTGTCTGTCGGACCCTCGCCACAAGCTCACCCTTCCAGTGGCCATAGAGGGCTGTCTGGTGTGCCATACTGCCCTTGACCCTGGGGTCCAGCATTGTTGCAAGGACATATTCCTCCTGCTGCAGGAGCTCATCAAACCTGACATTCAGCCCTGTCTTCAGCTTCTGCGCCAGGCTAACCACCTCAGCCCCCATCTTCTTGCCCAGAGGGCCACAATCCCGCCCTTGCAGAATCTCCTCAAGACTCCTGTGGAGACTCTGCACCAGAGGGGTCATCTGGCTGATGGTGGCCGTGGCCGAACTCACAGTCTCTGTCACTTCCAGGAATGGTTCCAGGATGAAGACCATTTGGGAGAGGACCTCCCATTCTGCCCCATTGAACCCTGGAGGTGCCGCGATGTCGGTGGCCAATTGCACCTGATGCAAGGCAGCTTTCTGCTCAACAAGCTGCTCGAGCATCAGGAGGGTGGAATTATACCGGGTGGACACATCCTGTACCAGCTGGTGCATGGGGGAACCTTGCTCTGCCTGCTTGGCCTGGAGGAGCTCTCTGCGCTTCATGCTACGGTTTAAAAAAATGGCCAGCTTTGTCGCCCGCTCGATCAGGGAGTTAAGGGTGCCTTCCCCAATCCCCTTCTGCCCCAAGCCCAGAGCATCCCTGACCACCAGGTGGAGGGTGTGCTCTTGAGATGCTCTTGGAGCCCCCATCACGGACTCCCTTAAGCATATTTGTCGTGTTATCAGTCACCACACACCCCATGGTGAAGGGTGTGCCTGGCGTGACCCACTCCCTCACCATGGCTCTCAGGGCTGCCTCTATGTTCCAACAGTGTGGAGGCAGTCCATTACTTCTGCCTGAAGCAGGGCCCACCTATACCCTACTTTGGGACCCCTGCTGCCACTCCCCAAAGCTGACTCTGGGTCCTGCCACAAGTGCGCGATTACCGCCAGGTAGGCATGCTGGGCGTTCCTGGCAGACCACAGGTCTGTGGGGAAATAGAAGGTGACACCCCAAGCCCCCTGCCAGCTGCTCCCTCCCTCACTCCTTCAAAGCCCCGTACAGGGCTGGCACCACCTTACGACTCAGAGTGGTTCAGGTCGGCACCTCAAATTACGGGGGCAGGAACCCAATCTAATATAATCTAAATAAATGGTAGGGAGGTAAATAACTAAATAAATGTGTTGGATGGGTGAGGAAAGCCAACTGCTGGGAGAGGGAGCCTCTGGAAATGCTGCTGAAAGGATCAGTGGCTGGATCAGAAGGTGTTGGGAAGGGGGGAGGGCAATGAGTTTTGTTACTTGCTGTGCCCGCCGCACCGTAAGCCCCATTGGCTCCATGCAGCCTAGCCCATGGCCAATCGCAGACTGCGAAGCCAGTGGTCTGAGGCGAAAAGGGATGGTGATTGGACAGATTGGCTGCTACTCCAAGTCTCTCCACCCCTGGTGCCCGGAAGTCTGCACCTCAGCTGACTTCCCCCTCCCTGTGCCTGCCCTGGGTCTGGCAGGGGTCGTGTTTGCATTTCTCCCACCCAAATTCATCTGAACTCGATCCGAACCAACCAAACTATTAGATGGTTTCAGAGTTCGGATCACATTTGGTTTGGTCAGTTCAGGTTTGGGTTCAGTCGTCTGAACAGACCGAGTTCGGGCCGAACTCCAAACTTCCGAACCGCGTTCGCAAACCCCTATTCCCTATCATTGAGGTGATCCCCAGAAGTCCAGGCCTGGTGGATCCCACCCTGTCTGCTAGAGGCAAGGCCCGAGCCCCGGGCAATGGCAGGAAGGAGAGGAGTAGCAGCAGCAGCAGCAGCAGCAGCAGCAGCAGTAGCAGCGCTAGCAGGCACAGGGAGGAGAGTGGCAGTAGCCTGGTGAGCAGTCAAGCCTCAGGGTCCCAGGACTCCCCTTCACAGGACATCACAGTGATTGAGGACAGTGAGGCAGAAGTAGACACTGGTCCCAAAGAGGAGACGTCTGGAGCTGAGACGATGGCTCAGGATGTCCCTCCTCCCAGAGCTGTTTCACCACCAAGTTCTGGCCCTCCCAGCAGCGCTGGCAGCAGCAGTGCATCACCTGGGGAGAGCCAGAAGGAAGGAGGGGGGAAATCCTCTGTCTGGGCACATTTCATGCTGGTGCAGGTGGATGATCCCAGGGAGGTGCAGTGCACTGTGTGCCAGAAGCTGATGAAGCGTGGGCAGGTGCTTGCCAACCTTGGGACAACTGCCATGGCGAGGCACCTGAAATCATGCCACAGCACTCTGCTGCTAAGTGGGAAGGCACGGGAAGAAGATGACAGCAGGTTCCCGACTGCAGTGGCTAGTCACCAGTCTCCTTCAGTGGGCAAGCGTCCTGCACCAACTGCTGCCTCTAGCAGCAGGAACAGTATTCCTGCTTAGGGGAAAGACCAGAAGAAGGAGCCTCGCCAGCAGCATCAGCCCATCATGGAGGAGCTGGGGTGGGGGCACTTGCCAAGGCCATTGGCAGCTGGAGGGCGGCATGACTTTCAAGAGAAAGACAGATGCCCATTGGGTGAAATGATTGCACTGGATGGGCAGCCCATTGTAGAGGACATGGGCTTCAGGCGGCTGATTGGGTTCCTGGCCTCCAGTTTAAGCTGCCATCTCACTCCACCCTCAGTTAGAATGTGGTGCCAGAGCTGTACAGGGCTTTGAAGGAGCAGGTGAGGGAGCATCTGGCAGGGGCTGGGGGGACCACTGTCCACTTCACCATGGACCTGTGGTCCACCAGGAACACCCAGCACGACAACCTGGCGGTAACAGCACACTGGTGGCAGGACCCAGAGGCAGCTTTGGGGAGTGGCAGGAGGGGTCCCAAAGCAGGGTATAGGTGGGCCCTGATTCAGGCACAAGTAATGGACAACCCCCACACTGCTAGGAACATCAAGGCAGCCCTGACTGCCAAGGTGAGGGAGTAGGTAATGCCAGGCGCGCCCTTCACCAAGGTGTGTGCAGTGACGGACAACGAGGCCAATATACTGAAGGCAGTCCATGATGTGGCTTCACCAGCATCCCTTGTGCTACACACACCCTTCACCTGGTGGTCAGGGATGCTCTGGGCTTGGGAGAGAAAGGGATTGGGACAGGCACCCTTAAATCCCTGATCGAACGGGGGAGAAAGTTGATGGGGTTCTTCAACCGGAGCATGAAGTACAGCAAGCTCCTCCGGGAGAAGCAGACTAAGCAAGACTCCTCAGTGCACCAGCTCGTCCAGGATGTCTCCACATGGTGGAATTCTACCTTCCTGATGCTGGAGCGGCTTCTTGTGCAGAAAGCTGCCCTGCATCAGGTTCAACTGGTGATGGACAGTGGAGCACCTCAAGGGTATGATGGGGCGGAATGGGAGATCCTGGCTCACATGGTCTTTGTCCTGAGACCATTCCTGGCCGTGACAGAGACCATGAGCAGCTCCACCGCCAACCTCATCTAGGTGACCCCTCTGGTCCATAGTCTCCCTAGGGGTGGGACACCGAGGAGAATACCAGATACCGGATGTACCGGTATCAGATCTCCCTGGTACCGGATTTACCGGTATCGGCATACCTGATATTTAACATTGGCTGCGGTACCGGATTTTTTACATTGTGGCTATTGACTTCAATGGCCGCAATGTAAAAAATCCAGTACCGCTGCCAATGTCAAACATCCGATATGCCGGTACAGGTGAATATTGGATTTATCGGATTAAGCCGATACACCATAATACCAGCAATATTGGATCTCAGGAGAACCGGAATTCCCAACCCTAGTCTCCACAGGAGACTGGATGAGATTCTCGGTGGGCGGGATTGTTGCCATGAGGGCAGGAAACTGTCCGGTGAGACGCTTGACCTGGTGCAGAAACTGAAGGCAGGGCTGAGGGCGTGTTTTGAAGAAATCCTAGAACGGGAGCAATATGACCCTGGCAACAATGCTGGACCCCAGGGTCAAGGGAAACATGGCATGAGAGACTGCACCCTATGGCCTCCAGAAGGGTACACTGGTGAACAGGGTCTGGAAGGCAGTGCGGGCTGTGCAGCAGGATGCCCCTGGGGATGGTGAGCATGGGAGCAGCTACCCCTTTCAGCCAGCTGGGTCTATCCCTGCCCCCAGTCCTAGTGGTAGCAGCATCAGCACCCCTATTGGCAGCAGCAGTAGAAGCAGCTCGGCCTATGTGCAGGCCACTCTGGGGAGCATGGCACCGTACCCATTGGGGCAAGCAGCGTGGCTGAGGGCAGTGGTGGAGGTGGTGCCCAATCAGCTACGAGAGGGAGTAAGATGGCACCTCAGCAGACGTGGAGACCTACCTTGAGGAGGAGCTCTGTATCGATTCCAGCAGCGATCCCTTGGCCTACTGGGCCGGCAAGGCCAATGTGTGGCCAGTCCTGTTGAAAGTGGCTAAGGGTATACTGTCCTGGCCAACTACCAGTGTCCCCAGCGAGCGGGTGCTCTCCATGGCAGGGGGCATTTGCTCCCCACACTGCCTAAGACTGGGGGCCAAGTTGGTGGAGCAGTTGCTGTTCATTAAGGTGAACCTTCCACTGCTGGGATTCCCTGAGCTGTCCCTGGCCAAGGATTGATGGTGCAGTGGCACACGCCATCCCATGCCAAAGGCAGTCTTGGGACGGGAGACTCCTCCTCCTCTATTTGGGCTACTGCTGCTGTGCTGCTGAGGTGCTGTCCCTCCCTTGCAATGCCTGGCACCCTCTCTCTCTGCACAGTCTTCACCAGCCTATCTGAGTTCCTTGACAAGGTCCCAGCCTGCCTTCCCTACTGCCTCTCATGCCACGCTGCCTTTTTGTCTGCCCAGGTTGCTGCCAAACTCAAAGTCTGCCTCAGCCCTCCTGCCTGCCTCTCATGCCAAGTTGCCTCTCTGCCCGCCCAGGTTGCCACTAAGCTCAAAGTCTGCCCCAGCCCTCCAGCCTGCCTCTCATGCCACGCTGCCTGTCTGTCCACCCAGGTTGCTGTCAAGCTCAAAGCCTGCCTCAGCCTGCCTGCCTGCCTCTCATGCCAAGGTGCCTGTCTGCCCACCCAGGTTGCCACCAAGCTCAAAACCTGCCCCAGCCCTCCAGCCTGCCTCTCATGCCACGCTGTCTGTCTGCCCACCCAAATTCCCACCAAGCTCAAAGCCTGCTTCAGCCCGCCTGCCTGCATCTCATGCCAAGGTGCCTGTCTGCCACCCTGTCAACCCTGGGTTATGTGACCCACTTATCTGGTAATCCCGCTGCTGCTGTCTGGTGGTCCGTGGGCGCTCTGCTCTGGCAAATCCAAATGTGCCCATGCAATCCTGCTGCTGCCATCTGCTGCTGTATGGGAGCTCTTCCCTGGAAAATCCTGCCACCCTTGCTCGGCTCCATGGGTGCAGAGCACAGGCAAATCCTGACAATGCTGTCTATGCTTTTCCCCAGGTTCTGTGCCTGGGCAATGCAATGTCTGCTCCTGCTGACAATGCTGCCTCTGTGCAATCCAATGTCTCCCTCCCTGAATCGACCTCCTCCTCCCTTCCCCTTTTGGTTGGGGTCCCCCAAGGTTCTGTCCTTGGCCCTCTCCTCTTCTCTATCTACACCCTGTCCCTTGGCAAAATTATTGCCTCC
>QEPC01011775.1:536651-564191 GCA_003113815.1 Sphenodon punctatus
CTACGTTACCAGCAGGGAGGGCTGTCCAATATCCAGAAGCTGCCACTCTATCCCAAGGACCCACCCTCAGGGTTATGGGGATGTCATTCCGCTCAAAGAGAGCCATCAGTCAACAGCATCAAGAAACAGCCACTCCATCCCTGGGACCCAACATCAGGGTTCTGGGGCCTACGTTACCGGCAGGGAGGGCTGTGTCCAGTATCTAGAAGCTGCCACTCTACCCCTAGGACTCACCCTCAGGGTTCATGGGCCTCTTATTCCGCTCCCAGGCACTTGTCATACCACTGTCTAAAGAAGCAGTCACTCCAGTCCCAGGACCCACCATCAGGGTTCTGAGGCCTACGTTACCATCAGGGAGGGCTGTCCAATATCCAGAAGCTGCCACTCTATCCCGAGGACCCACCCTCAGGGTTATGGGGATGTCATTCCGCTCAAAGAGAGCCATCATTCAACAGCATCAAGAAACAGCCACTCCATCCCCGGGACCCAACATCAGGGTTCTGGGGCCTACATTACCGGCAGGGAGGGCTGTTTCCAGTATCTAGAAGCTGCCACTCTACCCCTAGGACTCACCCTCAAGGTTCTTGGGCCTCTTATTCTGCTCCCGGGCACTTGTCATACCACTGTCTAAAGAAGCAGTCACACCAGTCCCAGGACCCACTGTCAGGGTTCTGAGGCCTACGTTACTGGCAGGGAGGGCTGTGTCCAATATATAGAAGCTGTCTGCCACTCTAGCCCCAGGCCAGGACCCCCCTGCAGGGTTCTTGGATGTGTCATTCCACAGCTTCAAGAAACATCCACTCCAGCCCTGGGACCCACCATCAGGATTCTGGGGCCTACGTTACTGGCAGGGAGGGCTGTCCAATATATAGAAGTTGCCACCCTACTCCCAAGACCCACCCTCAGGGTTCTAATCTGGGGTCCATCATTCAACAGCGTCAAGAAACAGCAACCACTCCAGCCCCAGAACCCACCATCAGGGTTCTGGGACTTATGTTACAGTCATGGGGAGCCATCATTCCACTGCATCAAGAAAAAGCCACTCCAGCCCCAGGACCCGCCGTCAGGGTTCTGGGGCCAAGTTACAAGTAGGGAGGGATGTGGCCAATACCTAGAAGCTGCCACTCCCAGCCCAGGACCCACCCTCAGGGTTCTTGTGCCCTGTGATTACGCTCATGGGGTGCTGTCATTCCACCTTTTCTTTATGAGTTAGCAACCTGCTGTTCATGGCAAGAGAGAGAGAGAGAGAGAGAGAGAGAGAGAGAGAGAGAGAGAGAGAGCGAGAGAGAGAGGTTCCCCATTAGAAGGAGAGAGATGGGTGGAGGGGGAGATGTGTATCCAGCTCCAGCTGCCTGCCACCTGCCAGAACCAGCGAGAGTTCTCAGCTGTGCCCAGATCCACCAGCAAACCTATCAGAATGAGATGGAAATAATAACACACAACCAATTATAGGTATCTGCCTGCCTGTGTGCATTTCTGTACCTGCTACCACCTATCACATGATTGAATGAAGTGTGCCCAACCATGCACTGATTCTAGGGACATTATTCAACTCCCATAGGCTGTCATTCCACCGTACCTGAATCAGTCATGCAAGCCCATCCCAGGAACCATCAACGAGATTCTGGGGCCATCATTCCAGTCACTGGGGGCTGTCATGCCATTCCATTGAATCCAAGAGCCTGGTGCCCACATGCCAACTTGCCCACCTCCCAGCCTACTCGTCCGCATCGACCCATGGATGCCCACTGAAGCTAGCTGCTGAAAAAAGCCCCTCTGACCACCAGCACCCTCCACCTGCTACCGGCTGCCAAGGATCCTGTCTCTCTCTCTGGCACACACACACAGACACAAGCCCTGCCCCTCCTGGGGGGCTGTCTGCAAGTTGCTTGAGACCCTGCTGCTGGCACATCTTGGGGTTAATACCTGCTATGCTACATGTGGTGCCAGGTGCTGCTGGTAGGGATCGACAAGCTGTATGAGATTCTGTCACCTGCCAGAACTTTAGCACAGAGGGATAAAAGATTGGAACTTACAAACAAAGTTTGTAACAACAAATATAACTTTTTTGAACACTTTTTAAACAACAACAACAACATTATAAAACCAAAACCAAACATATATAAAAAGAAAGGAAACTTTTAACTTAGGGGTCTATCTACTAGTCTTTGGGCCTGTCCCCCAGAACGTAGGGGAAAGGCAAAAACCAGGGCACAGTATAGGACCAAGGGGTGGGCACCCTGTGCTCAAAGTCCATGGCCCCTGCCACAGCTGCATGCCACCTGGAGACTGACTGATGGTACAATTCCAGGTTGTTCATCTTGTCAGAGATGTACTGGGAGTACGCCTCCACCTTCTTTTTCTCCACCTTGAGCTCCTGGAACGTTTCCACCAGGTGGTTCTTCATAGTGGCTGCATGCAGCTGTAGGGCATCTACAAAGTCCCGGGTAGGCCTCGCCACTTCAGCCTGAAAGGCTCTTGCTGCTTCAGACTCCTGGGGCCCGGGGGACTCCACATTGGACCTGGAGGAGGGGGAAGGGTTTTGATGGCATCCCTTCTGGCGTGCCTTCTCCCCTTCTTCTGTTGCTGATGCTCCAGCTCCATGGCCACGCCAGAGTCATGCCACCTCACTGTCTTGCCATGGAGCTTCTGAATATGGGCTATCAGCCCCGATGTGGTGCCCAGGCTGTGCCTTTTAAAGCTTCTTCTGCAAATCTAAAGAAAATAAAAAGATAGGAACATAAGAAGTGCCATAATGTATCAAACCAATGGTCTGTCAAGCCCTGTCTGCATTCTGTCTCCACAAGTGGGTGGGTGGCCATTTCTCTCTCTGCAGGGGACTTCCAGTCCTAACAGGTCATAGGACAATCCGTTCCCCCGTGCCTTACCTTGCAGATGGCATATTTGTCACCCTTCTCATACCACCACCAGACACCAGACCATGGGTGAAAAAAGACATGATGCTAACTACCCTTTAACCACCCTTGGTGGTTAGTTATACATATTGCAGGGCTGTATTGGTGCCCTATGCTACCCTGCAACATGCATAAATAACCACCAAGGGTGGTTAAAGGGTGGTTAGCATCATGTCTGTTTTCACCCCATGTACACCCACTCTCTGGGGGTGCCACTGGTGACCTCCGCCTTGGTGTCCTACACCTGGCACCGACATTGGATTCCTCATCCCCACCCTCTCTGAAACAGGAACACATAAACAACACTTAAGTAACATGCATTTATGATGATGCCTCTAGCCCTCCCTCCTTGGGGTGTTAGGGATGGCAACGGGAGATGGTGACCCTGGCTGCCACGTGGAAATCCTGCCCTTATTTGGGTGATAGGGATGGCAACAGGAAAGACCCTGGCTGGCATGTTCAAAACCTGCCCTCCTTGAGGAGCTAGTAGCAATGGCTACTGGAAAGACCCTTGCTGGCACGTGCAAATCCTGCCTGTCTTGGGGTGCTAGGGATGGCGATGGTTACTGTAGACCCTTGCTAAGGATGACTGGCACATGTTTGGGTGGGTGCTTCCTTCGGCTCCCCACGCCCTCTCTCTATGTGGCAGACATCTGTTGCCACCCGCTGATGCCCACTGTTTGTGCCTGACTGCCAGTGCCCACCACCCACGCACCCACCCGCACGTCAGTGATATCGCTCTAAAGGAGAGTATTCTTCTTGTCCTCAAAGTAAAAGTTTACAAACGTGGCAGCACCTCCTGTGCCCTCTTGCTCCTCTGTGGAGGGTCCGACCTTCACCAATGAAGGTCCAGCAGCAAACCTCTTCCTCCTCCTCCACCGGCTCCACCACCTTGGCCTTCACCCAGGACCAATTAATCCTCCTCTTCATTTTTTTTCTTCAAACAACAAACAGCCAAACAGACACCCACACCAACCAACCAGCCAAACCAACACAGTCAAACCAACACACAGTCCAACACAGCCAAAACACACCAAACAAAACCAAACAGTCAGCCAGCCACAACACACATGCTATCTCACCACACAAGCTACACACACACTCAAATTTCCGGTTTCCGACGTGATCATGGGACCACACGATACCTAGACTGAAACCGAAACCAATTTCTGAAAGTTTGAACTGAACCAAACGCCACCAAAGCGAATTACTGAACCCAGTCCCCAGACCAAATGAACGAACATTTACTCAGCTCCCGAACCAAACAACCGAACGACCAAACCGTGATCTGTTCACACATCCCTGGTGGAACTGCCTGGTGGAAACAAATGAGGTGGGGTATGATAGAAGTTTACAAAATCTACTTAAGACGTTCTTTACTCTTGATCAAATGTTCTTTACTCTTGCTCAAAATAATAGACCTAAGGAACACCCTATTAAATAAACTTGTTCAAAACAAATGAAAGTATTTATTTCACTCAACACACATTTAATATGTGAAACACATAGCCAAAAAATGTTGTGAGGACCACAACGTAGCTATCTTCGGCCCACCACGCTGAACCCTTGGCCAAGATCCATCTCAGATGCCGGTCTGTGATTAGAGCTTCTGTCCTTTAGATGTTCTGACCTGATCGCAAAGGGGAATCGGGTGGGGGCAGAGCTTCACAGCGCAACATGCGGCCGCTCAGCCCCACACCCCACGATCCTCTAGCCACCCGCCCTCAGGGAGACAGGTAGGTGCAGCATCCAATTAGGCCACTGCGCCCATTCCTGTACAGCGGTCGGAACCATGGTCCGGAATGGGGCGAGGTAACAGATGATACCTTTGCCCCATTCCTGATCGTGGTTCAGCTAACCACGATTCTGGAGGTGAGGCTGGCCTCACCTCCAGAATCATGGTTAGCTTTTAACCCCACCAGGAATTCACCATGGTGAACATCTGTCAGTGCTCAAACAGACATTTGCTCGATCATAACCTCCACCATGAATCCACTGTGATTCAGCGTGGTTGACTGTGATCTCATAACGTCTGAAATTACCCATTGTCTCTTTCCTAAACAGATGCTTCCAACTTCCTAGTAACAAACAGGGGGCCTTGACATTTCTGCTGGTCAATTGGCATCACAAACCCATCTTGTACCACTGTGACAAACATAAGAGGATCTCTGGTATAGGCTCATTTTCTGGAGATGCTTCCCAGGCTTCCAACTTTCCAATACCCAATAACTTCAATCAGGGAGGAGTGGGGGTGGGCACTAGGGAGCAAACATAAGCTTCAGAGAAGCTCTACAGCTCCCACCATGGCTAGATCTTGTGTGGCTGGTAGGCTGGCTCAGTGGTCTCTGTGTGTGACTGACTGTGTTGTAGTCTTCACCTCCACTTCAAGTGCTCAAAAAATCAGATATATGCACCTACTCTCCCCCACATATGCCCCCACAGATTTTGGGGTGTCAATGACTGAAGCTTGTGCCAGTGCCCCTGCCACTTGCTCCTCCTCTGCTCTGCCCACCTCCTCCAGTCTTCTTCAGTCTCTGTACAAATGATCCAAAAATCAGATATCTGAATCTAGTAAAACTTCTATAGTTTAAACAGAAGCCACACCTGCAAGAGATTTAAGGAAATCTACAAGTTCTGTTAAAATCATGAAACTGATATTGCTTATAAAATTTAGACCCTTTATCCAATCCTTCTGAAATTTTGCATGGATGCTCCTTTGCATGAGGTGAATAATCTGTTCTACATTCATCCAAATCAGTAGAAAACAAACATGCTACACCTGGAAATGTGTTTACAAACCATGAAATAATTAAATTGCTGATAAAATAAGGACCCTTTATCCAATCTTCCTGAAATTTGGCAGGTATGATCCCTTTGATGATGGGTACAATGAGTAAATATTTCATCCAAATTACATAGAAAAAAAAGGCATTACAGCTGCAAATGAGTGCTGAACTACAAACTTCAAGTGCTAGCTGAATCGGGCCCCTTTATCCAGTGTTTATGAAATTTGGCAAGGATGATTCCCTGAAGGAGGGTTACAATAACCCCAAATAGGATTAAAATGATGAAGTTAAAGCCAGAAATCAATTTCCCATATAAATTAATGGGGGGGGGGGGAACAAAGTTTAATAATAAAAATGAAATTATATATTACAAAATTATGAATTCCGAAATGAAATCATAACAAAATAATGAAATAAAAAATTCAGTAATGGCTCCCTGGTGCACACCCCTAAAGCTAACTGGACCACTCAAGTTATTCATAAAAAGCTCAACTACATTGTCCTTTGTAGATACACCTTTTCTCCTTAAAGTATACCTTGACAACAGCCTTCTAAAGGTCACAGTAAACAGGAGAAGTCTGGCTCCGTTTCTCTCTGGTTCTATCATTTGACTTAACTGCTACATTTATTCCACACCTTACTGTTGAGAATAAGCATTTGGTCAGTTATAAATCATAAAGTAACTATTGCCTGTATCAGGAACATATTAGAAAATGTTATTGTCAGCAGTTAGCAGCAAGATTTAGATTGCTAAGCAAATGTGACTAAATGCAGAATTGCAAGTAGCAGAGCTGTAAATGTCCTTCAGGCAATACCCTGTCAATGTTTGTCATTAATTCATTGACTGTACAACTCAGTATGGTGCCCTCCATGCATACCTGTTTGAGATAGCAAGCTCTAATCACCACTTGGCATTTCAGGGTTCCAGGAAGAAAAGCATAATCTCTGGTAATAGGAAATTCAATCTTTGACTCCAATATGGTATACCTTGTTTATCCTTCCATGTAGTGGATTAACTGTTTCTGTCAATTCTGGATGAAGTTGAAACTGTTAGCTCTTTCTCTCTATGTAAAGGAAGTAAAAATTTGGTACAATGCTATGGTAGCTCTGCAGATGGTTGGCATTTGTAGGGAAAAACTATAGTAAAAACAAGATGTCTTATATCCTGCTGTTCCCATATGGAAATGTCACTTGCAAAATTATGTATTTTGGTGTTAAAGGCTAGGAAAGAAAGAGTAGCACTAAATGGTCAGTTTTCACAATAGAGAGAAGTAAGTAGTGAAGTGCCACAGGGTTCTGTACAGGATCTGGTGTTGTTTAAAATCTTTATCAATGATCTGGAACATTTATTTTATTTATTTTACAAATTTGTATCCCGCCCCTCCTGCCACAGGCAGCCCGGGGCAGCAAACAAAATAAAAAATACAATAACAATTAAAATATACCCCTCCAATAAGATAACAATAATAAAAGCATAGAAAAACCCCACCACCCTCCTGAATCCCCCCACATCCCAACCTCTCCCTCGCCAAACACCTGATGGAACAGCCAGGTTTTACAATTCCTGAGAAAGGTCAGGAGGTCCGGGGCCATACGAGTCCCCACCAGGTGGGAATTCCAAAGGTACGGTCCGGCCACCAAGAACGCCCTATTCTGCGTGGCCCCCCGGGAAACTTGAGGGACCTCCAATACAATGCCCCTGGATGACCACAGGGGCCGGTATAGAGCCCGGGGCATGAGGCAATCTCGCAAGTAGGCAGAGCCCAGTTGGTATAGGGCTTTATAGGTCAAAACCAACAGTTTTAATCAGGCCCAGAAGACTATTGGCAGCCAGTGCAGAGAATGGAGCACTGGTGTAATGTGCTCCCAGTGACCCAGCCCCAAAAAGAGGCGGGCAGCTGCATTCTGCACTAGCTGCAGCTTCCGAGCCATCACCATAGGTAGCCCCACATAGAGCACGTTATAGTAGTCTAACCGAGAGGTAATAAAAGCATGGATGACCTTGGCCAGGTCCATAACCAAAATAAGCAGCCGAAGTCACCGCACCAGATGTAACTGGTGGAAGACATTCCTCGCCATAGCCTCCACTTGGAAATCCAGGCAGAGCTGCACACCTGGGAATTCAGTGGAGGACAGATCCCATCAATCAAGGCAGCTGCCACATCCACTGACTTGCCCACTGACATCACCTTCATGTTGTCAGGATTCAGTCGCAGTCGATTAGTCCTCATCCAGTCCCCCACAGCTGCCAAACACCGGGTAAGCACCGAGACAGCCGGACCTGGGTCAGTTGAAAATGAGAGGTACAGTTGGGTGTCATCCGCATACTGATGACATCTCACCCTGTACCCCCTGATCACCTCAACAAGCGGCTGCATATACACATTGAACAGGAGAGGGGACAAGACAGAACCCTGCGGGACCCCACACAAGAGACCTTGGTATGATGAAAAGCAATAACCGAGAACCACCCGCTGAGTACTCCAGGTCAGGAATGAACGGAACGATTCAAGAACGATCCCGCCCACCCCTGAACTGTCCTTCAGGCACGTCACCAACATCTTATGGTCAACAGTATCAAATGCAGCCAACAGATCTAACAGGACCAATAGGGTTGAGCAACCCCGGTCCTTTTCACGGCGGAGATCATCTAGCAAGGCCACACGTGCTGTCTCAGTGCCATGACCTGGATGAAAGCCAGACTGTGAAGGACCAAGATAACTGATGTGGTCAAGATGCCCCTGGAGCTGCTGAGCCACCACCCATTCAATAACCTTTCCTAAAAAGGGAAGGTTAGAGACAGACTGATAGCTGGCAGGGGAGTCAGCATCAAGCGATGGTTTCTTGAGCAGAGGCGGCACCACCACCTCCTTGAGGCAGCTCGACACTCTACCCTCCCACAGGGAGGCATTGACCACCCTGGCCAGCAATGACCCCCATTGTCTCCCAGTCGCTCTTAACCAGCCAGGATGGGCACGGATATAATTCACAAGAAGTGTCTCGAACCAACCCAAGCACATCCACCACATCAGCGGGTGTCACTGACTGAAAGTGATC
The DNA here is from genome assembly GCA_003113815.1 of Sphenodon punctatus. Classification (NCBI taxonomy): domain Eukaryota; kingdom Metazoa; phylum Chordata; class Lepidosauria; order Sphenodontia; family Sphenodontidae; genus Sphenodon; species Sphenodon punctatus. The sequence goes on from QEPC01011775.1 coordinate 545,410, forward strand.
CCACAAAATTGGACAAAGCAGGGCTTCTACAACCTCTACCTCCTCCACTGTATTAAGTGCGGCATCAAGGTCTTGGTGAATACGAGCAATTTTCTCTGCAAAATAATCCACAAAAGGTCACAGTGGGCAGATGATGACTCAACCCCAGGGTTGAGGGAGGCTGGACTGACAAACCCCTGCACAACCCAGAACAGCTCCACCAGATGGGATTTTGCAGATGCTATGAGGGCAGCAAAGAACTCCCTCTTTGGTGCCAGCATAGCCATGGCATAGGCTCATAAACTCGCTCTATGTCTCAATCTGTCAGCTTCAGCATGAGAATGACGCCACCATCGCTCCAACCGTCGGTCCTCTTGCTTCAGCATCAGCAGCTCCTTGGAGAACCAAGGAGGTCTGTGGAGCCTTGGCTTGGACAATGGAAGCCTGTGAGCTGTTTGATCAATGGCCTCCATCAGCAAGGTGTTCTATAGCTTGACAAAGTCATTGATGAGACAGTCACTGAAGTCAGAGGGTAATTCCTCCAAAGCACTTAAAAACCACACTGGGTCCAACAGCCTCTGGGGGCGGACCATCCTAATAGGTGCCACATCCTTCCGGGGGTAGACGTGTGCTAGAAGGGAAGTATGCAGAAGGTAATGATCCGTCCATGACAAGGGCACAGTTGATATCTCTCCCATTAACGGAGCACTCACCTCAAGGCCAGTACAAAACATGAGGTCCAAGGTTTGTCCTCCAAGATGTGTCGGGCTGATGACCCTCTGGGACAGGCCCATCTTTGCTATGGCAGCCATGAACTCATGCTCGGCTTCCCTGAGAACCGCATCGGTGTGGATGTTGAGGTCCCCCAAGACTATCATCTTTGGGGACTGCAACACCACCTCTGACACAGGCTCTGGCAGAGCATGCAGGGAGGCCGCCGTAGTGGTAGGTGCATGGTATACCAGCAACACTCCCAAACTGTCCCCCACCAAATCAAACACAAGATGGAGACCTTCAATGCATACCATGGCTCGCACTGGATACCTCCTCACAGACCACTCCTCTTTAAAATCACAGTTACACCGCCCCTCCATCCCTCTGACTGCGGGTGGTGTTGTACAGAATACCCGGCCAGAACAAGATCAGCCAGGATAGACCCTGATTCATTGTCCAGCCAGGTTTCCATAATGCATGCGAGATCGGCAGCATAGTCCAGGATTACTTCCTGGACCATTGTTGCCTTATTTGTCACCGACCTCGCGTTTAACAACACCAAAACCGGGCCGGGGGCCCCCCGACCAAGTTCCACCTGTTCACCTGCTGGTGGAGGGGTGAGTGGGACGTGCACTAGGCACCTATCCTGCGTCACTACTCCTACACCCCTCCACTTAAGACCATATCTTCCCTGACCTGTCACGACCCCAATAGCCGCACCCTCCCGGCTGCCCCTCCAGCCCCCTCTCTGGCTGTCCTGCCCAGGCTGTGAGGGAGATCCCACATCCCCCCTATCCCTTTTCCCCAATATCCCTCCCCACGCCCACCCCTTCCCCCACCCCTCCCCCTGGAGCTCCCTCTCTCACAGGGAGTCCCTCCTCCCTGTCATTCTGGCAATGCCCCCCCATCTCAATGGGAGACAGCGCCCATCTCCCTCTTGCCCCCAATCCTCCTGTGACTTCCTCTCTCACAGGGAGACCCACCTCCCTAATATTTGGGCAGTACCCCCGTTCTCACAGGGAGGTCTCACCGACCTTTCCCAAGCTTCATCTCCTGTCCTCTCACCCAGGGGATTAACCCTTTCCTCCCTAACCCAATCCCATTGTCCCCCACCCTCATAAAACACATGCCTCATTCCTCCCTGTACACCTTAAAAACACAACTAAAAAATAACTATGACAAAGCTTCTCGCCCCTGGTCCCCTTGGTCCTGCTAATGGCCATGCCTAAGGGCCCTTGGGTAAGGCCCTTAGGCATTCTGCCTGTGGTGCCCGCCTGCAGCACCCACTGGGTGGCAAGCTGTTTTTGGCCACTCCTGCAACCCGGAAGTCCAGGTCGTGTGCCCAGGCCCCGCCCCCCTCCTCCAAGTGGGGGAGGGGATAGATGGTACCTGGAGGGGGGCAGGAGGCACAGGTCCTCAAGGCTGGGGTCCAGGTCAGTGATGGTAGCAGCAGTGGCAGCAGTGACACCAGTGGTGGTGGTGACAGCCCTCCCAGTAGGCCCCTCAATGGTGGTGGTGGGAGGGGCAGCTTCTACTGGGCCAGGCAGCAGGCTGCTTTTAGCCATGCCAGCAACCCAGAAGTCTAGGCCGCACACCCAGGCCCCAACCCCTCCTCCAATTGGGGGAGGGGGTAGATGGTACCTGGAGGGGGCTGGGCAGCACATGTCCTCAAGGCTGGGTTGAGGTCAGCGGCAGCAGCAGTGGCAGCGGCAGTGGTGACAAGGATTAAAGAGTGAGATAATCAAATCTGAAGATGACATAAAGTTATTCAAGGTAGTTAAAGCATGAGCAAACTGTGAAGAATACCCTCGGTCTGCGTTTTGCCAGCAACCTCAGCTGACGGAAACATATCCAGTTGTCTAGGCTCAAACTTCAGCAGGCAGTAATGGGCCTGCTGAGGTTTTGGAGACTCCATGGGGGCAGACTGATTGCCCCAGCATTGAAGTTATTCAATGTGAAATCCAGGCCACGCACTCTATATGGCGCTGAAATCTGGGGCTTGACCCCAGTTGAGGGTCTTGAGCTCCCTCAGAACCTGTTTCTAAGAACCCTCGTTACGGTCCCCAAGAGTGTTCCAACATGTCTATTGAGGCTTGAGATGTGTATTTTACCCATAAAAGTAAAAATCTCTTATTCCAAAATTACTGGAATAAGTTGGAAGGCATGTCTGAGGGCAGACTGCCCTTGTGTTGTTATGCTGAGGCACGGACCTGGTCTTCACCACACTCATGGTGTCAAAGGGCAAGGAATCTGCTCTACGATTTGGGCCTTTCTCCAGAGATGTTAGGCAATATTCCTCTACTAAGCAGGAAAAGAATTGCCCATAAGCAGCTTGTGGATCAAGCTGTCCAATTGGATCTGGGGGAAATGTCAGCTCTTAAATGTGCCCCATTGTATGGGGAGTTTAAACACTCTACTGGGCTTGAACAGTACCTGGATATTCTAGACGATCCCAGCCCTGACGTTTATGAGATTTGATCTATTGCCTACCAAGGATTTTCTGGGGAGGCGTTCTGGAATTCCCTACAAGGAAAGATTATGTCCCTATGTGCATCATTATGGCTGTGTCGGGGACTTGTTTCATGTTCTATTTGCTTGCCCCCTCACACAGTGTGTGAGAGAATGGTATTTTCCACCCGGGTTTTTCCTAAGAGCATGCCTTTCCCCAGTGCAGTTGTTGACATAGCTTGTCTCATCTAAATCTGCTGACCATATTACCAGTCTAGCTCTGATGGCTCGTAAGATCCATAGACACCTCTCCTGATCCTTTTGTTAGCTACCATCTGGGAATGCCTTGGCATTTAACCAAGGAATGTGTAACTATCCTAGCAGGGATTAAGATACTTATACAGATTCCTTACTGCCTGACCTACAGGGGTCAAGCATTGCCGCCGGAAGCCCCGAGAAAGGTAAGGCATAGCACGAGGTGGGGTTGGTGCTCTGGAAGCAACTTCACCTTAGATAAAATCTTTCATATTGCGGGAATTGGTTGCATGGTTCTGCCCCGATAAAAGTAGGTAATTAACTGATGGTTTTGTATTTTTGTCATGTATATTACTTTGTTATGTTGAGTTGGTGTCAAATATGTATGTATATATATTATTTTCTTAAAAGGCTAAGGCAAAAGCTAATGCCAAATAAATATTATTATTATTATAGGTAGTTAAAGCATGAGTAAACTGTGAAGAATTGCAAGAGGATCTTGTGAGGTGATTGGGCATCTAAATGGCAAACTAAATTTAATGTGGACCAGTGCAAAGTGATGCACATAGGGAATAATTATCCAAACTATGTGTACAAAATGCTGGGTTCAAAATTAGGAGTAAGTACTCAGAAAAGGACCTTGGGGTCATTGTGGACAATAGATTGAAATCCTCAGCTCAATGTGTGGCGATGGTAAAAAAATAAATAAACAGAATTTTTGGAATTATTTGGAATGGGATAGAAAATAAAGCTGAAAATATCATAATGCCCCTATATAAATTGATAGTGCGACTGCACCTTGAGTTCTGTGTGTAATTCTGGTCACTCCATCTCAACAAAGATATAGTAGAACTTGAAAAGTTGCAGAGAAGGACAATGAAAATGATCAAGGGTTTGGAATGGTTTCTGTATGAAAACAGGCTTGATAGGTTGGGGTGTCGAGTTTCAAGAAGAGAAAACGGAGAGGGGATATGATAGAGGTTTATAAAATCTTGAGTGGAGTGGAATGAGTAGATAGGGTATGTTTATTTACCTTCTGTGACAGAGTGTCTACCTGAAGTCTAAGGCAGCACATGTCAGTCCCCAAAACCCAAGAAGTTGTGAAGTGACTGCTGCTAGAAAACTGCAGCATCTAGTTTATAAAGGGTTGTAGTTAGAGTCTGCAGAAACCTAATTAGCCTGCAGGGTGCTGACACACCAGAAACCAGCAGAGGGTGAACATGTGATTCCACTGACCAAACATAGTCAAGAGGAAGTAATGGGACATGGCTACCAGCTATATAGAAATGGAGTCGGGTCTGCTACCCGTAAGGCAGGCAACAGGGCACATGACAGAGGTGGCAGGGGCTGTTCCAGTGGAGTGGCAGGCATCAGCAGCAGCCCGAGCCCAAACTGCACAGGCCTGATTTTGGGAGACAGGTTTCAGAGGCTCCCAACGGTCTCACTAGGGGTGCGGTTTGGCATCACCTCCTGCCAGCATCCTCCACTGCCACGCAGGGCACTGGAAGGCCTGCATTCCAAGAGGTTGCGGCTGTCTCTGCTGCAGGAGCAGGTGCAGGTGCTTCCAGGTTGGATGCTCATCATGGGCCACCATTGTCCCCCATTATTGATGTGATCTCCAGCAGTCTAGTGTTGGTGGATCCCACCCCAGATGCTAGAGGCAGGGCCCGATCGCCGGGCAATGGCAGCAGGGAGAGGAGCATCAGTAGCAGCCGCAATAGCAGCAGCTGAAGGTATAGGGGGCACAGGGAGAGTGGCAGCAGCATGGGCAGTCAATCAGTCTCAGGGTCCCAGTACTCCCCTTCACAGGACATATCTCAGATTGTGGACAGCGAGGCAGATACTAGTCCTGTGGAGGAGATTTCTGGTGCTGAGGCAATGGCTGTCCCTCTGAGAGCTGTTGCCACCATGGTCTGCCCCTCCCATCAACGCTGTCAGTGGTGCAGCAGTAGCATCCAGTTGAGGCCCAGAAACGTCAGTACACCATGGAGGAGATGGGGGGGGGTATCTGCCAAGTTCATCGTCACATAAGGAGGAAGCTGCCTTCCAATTGAAAGCCACGTGCATGTTGGGGGAAAGGTCAGATTGCACTCGATGGACACCCCTTCTCGGCAGTCAGGGACATGGGGTTTAGGCACTTGATTGGCTTCCTGGCCCCCCAGTTTAAGCTGCCCTCGCACACCACCCTGAGGCAGGCTGGCACTGATGCCTGGCAGCCTGCAACGCCTGGCCAAGCAGGAGTGGCAGCCACTGAGTCCTGTCCAGGCCTCTGCCACTGCTAAGTCAATGCGTGGCAGCCTGCAATGCCCGGGCCTGATGGTGACTAGAACTGGAGAACCCAGAGCATAGAACGAGCAGAACTGGAGGCCTGCCAGCACCACCCTGACTCGGCAGGTGGTGCCAGTCGTTTACAGGGCTTTAAAGGAGTGGGTGAAGGAGCAGATGGCAGGGGCTGGGGGTGCCACTGTTCACTTCACCACCAAACTATGGTCAAATAGGAATGTGCAGCATGCCTACCTGGCAGTGACTGATGACACACTGGTGGCAGGACCCAGAGGCAGCATTTCGCAGTAGCAGGAGGAGTCCAGAAACAGGATATAGGTGACCCCTACTTCAGGTGGAAGTCATGGACGTTGCGGCCCGCACACTTTACATGGGGAGGGAGTGGGTCATGCCAGGCATGCCCTTCACCAAGGGGTGCACGGTGACACACAACACAGCCAACATATTGAGGGCAGTCCACGAGGGGGGCTTTATGAACATCCCTTCAACTGGTAGTCAAGAATTCTCTGGGCTTGGGGGAGAAAGGGATTGGGGCAGGCACTTTTATCTCCCTGATCGAGTGGGGGAGGAAGCTGGCCGGCAGTTTCTTTAACTGGAGCGTGATGGTCAGTGACCTTCTCCAGGCAAAGCAGGTCGAGTAAGGTCGAGCAAGGTTCCCCAGTGCACAAGCTGGTGCAGGATGTGTCCACCCGGTGGAATTGCTCCACGTTCCTGATGCTTGAGCTTCTTCTTGAGGAGAAAGCCGCCTTACATCAGGTTCAACTGGTGATGGACAGTGGGGTACCTCCAGGGTACGATGGGGTGCAATGGGAAATCCTGGAGCTCTATTGACACTGGAAGGGTGAGATGGTGGAGAGGGTCCGGAAGGCAGAGAGGGCTAGGCACTCACTTACTGCTGCTGGGGCCTGGGATCCCTGCACTCTAAGTGGGACAGAGACTAGTGCACAAGGAGGGACAACAAACAGGGAAGCACCCAGAGTTGAGCTTAGAGGGAGGTATCTTTGTTATCCCTCCTTGCGCACTAGTCGCTGTCTCTGTCCTGCTTAGAGTGCAGGAATTCCCCAGCAGCAGTGAGCGAGTGCCTGGCTCCTGATGCTGATCCAGGGGATGCAGGGGCAGGGTGAGTGTCCCTGCTCTTCTGTGAATTATCTTGTGTGTTAGGGTGCCAAGGAAAAATTCTTCCACCTTGCTGGGATGGCTCTCTGCCTCATTGTAGCTGCTCTGCACCCCCATTTCTCTCTATGGGGCAATCACAAAGGGGAGATGGAGGATCTGTCCATCCTTCTAATAGAGACAGCACTGAACAACCAACCATCCCACAGCCGAATGGACGCCCCAGAGAAGACTGCCCGCTGTCTGATGTCCTCCTCCCAGGCTGTAGATCCAACCTACATAGAGTGTCATTTTGTTAGAAAATCTCCCCACCACCTCTTTCTATGCTTGGTACACTCCCATTTGTGAGAATGGGAGGAGCCACACAAAGGAAAACAGCAGGTTCCTGCCTTGTAAACAAGTTTTTTAGAGATGTCTCCAAACATTCTCTCAAGAACCCACCCTTCTGACTCCACATGGAATTTTCTTCCTAATTGCTGAGGGTTGGAAGGAACTGTGTTGGGTTTAGGTACCTATAGGGTGGGGGCGTGTGAACATCATGTGTTTTTCTTTTAAGCTAGTGAGCTTGGTATACGCTGGTAAGAGAAGGGCTCACAAGTGAGAATGGAAGGAGCCCCTCAAAGAAGAACTTTGTTTACATGGCACCAAATTCCCCCGCACTATGGTGGCTACGCCCCTGGCTGCAATGCTTCGAGAATCACAAAGCTGCCATGATTAAGGGAAAGGGGAAACTGTGGGAAACCTTCCGCTTCCGCATGAAATCTATAGTGGCAGCAACTGCGGAAAGCCGCGAGTGCAAGGCACGAAAATCACTCCCTTCCTAGGGCTGATGCGGCAGCAGCTTTTACTGCACCGCGATTCCGTTCCTCCATTTCGGAACTGCCCGCGCCACACCGCGACTTTTCTGTGGATATTCCGCTAATTCCGCCGGAATTCTGCAAATCGCGGAATTTGCGGAAAAATTGTGAAAAAATTGCGGAAATCGCGGCAAACCGCTATTCCGCTATTTTTTGGCGCTGGCGGAATTGCGGAAATAGCGAAAATGTCATGTTTCCATAATTCCACTAAGTTGCAGAATTAAATAAGCGGAACCGCAGAACCGCGGAATGAAACCGCAGAATGAAAGCCTCTGCCATGCCGTTCCACTAATTGCGGAAACACTGTTTCCGCCGGAAATAGCTACCGCTGCGATATTCCGCTACAGCCCTATCCCTTCCTAACCGTGCTGCTTGGTGTGGAAGAGCACTTTCTTCTGGTAAATGCATTTCAGTCCTACCAGCAACAGTACCCCTATTGCTTCTGAATGATGTGGATGGACAGCCCTCCCTGCCTGGAAAGTAGGCCCCAGAAGCCTGACAGTTGGTCTTGGGGATGGAGTGGCTGGCTGTTTCTTGATGCCAGAATCGATGCCTATGTCCAACAGGAGCAGAGCTGGCTCTTCCTGGGCCATGCTGTAAGTGAATAAAGACCCTCCACATGGGTCAGTGAACTGATGGCACCAGAACCCTGATGGTGGGCCCTGGGACAGGAGTGGCTGTCTGTTTCTTGTTCTGGTGGAATGACAGCTCCCCGTTAGCGGAAAGATGCCCCCAGAACTCTGATGGTGGGTCCTGAGACTGGAGTGGCAGCTTCTTGATGAAGTGAAATGACAGCCCTCCCTTCCTGGAATGTAGGCCCCAGAAACCTGATGGTGGGTCTTGGGGATGGAGTGTCTGGTTATTTCTTGATGCCAAAATCGATGCCTGTGTCCAACAGGAGCACATCAGGCTCTCCCTGGGCAATGCTGTAAGCGAATAAGGACTCTCCATGTGGGTCAGCACAATGACTGCCCCAGAACCCTGAGCCTGGGTCCTGGGCCAGAAGTGACTGACTGTTTCTTGATGCACTGGAATGACTGCTCTCAGTGAGCAGAATGATGGACCCGTAGTGAATTAATAGGCTGATTGAAGTACTATGGATGCATTATAGAATCAAGGGATATTATTTGCATATGTAAAGAAAAGACATTGTATGCTTGTTTTATGCTTTATAGTAATTTTAGTTTAGGAATATTGAAAATACATATTAGAAAACAGGCTGGCAGGAGGATAAGGAAAGAAATATGTAGATGAAACAGGCTGTGATATTGACAGGGATACATTCTTGTCATCTACAAAGAAAGGGGCTAGCAGGAACAGAACTAGCAAGAACTGACCATTCCCAGAGCATAGCTGCGTATTAAGGTAACCAATAAAGAAGAGAGAGAAGGTTGCAAGCATTCCGGCAGATAGGGATTAAGCAAGGCAAGGAGAAAAGATGGCCTGGTCAGAGAGCAAGATGCCTCAGAGGAAGGGTATGGGCAACTCATGGCCAAAGATCAGGCCTCCCATCTGGAGGGAGGGGTAGGCAGGATCCAACTGGTCAGGACAGCCCATAATAACAGTGACTAAGCAGAAAGTACCCCAAATCAGATTAGCCAATGGGAGAACTTTCTAGGCTTAGCACTGAAAACCCCACACTCTGGATAATCATAAGGCAGTCACTGTATAAAAAGACCAGCCTTAGACAGGATCAGTGTCTTGCACGGTACCTTCTGACCATGCAAGACACCGTGCAAGACACTAGGTTGGACCCAGCCTAGGTGGCTGTTGGTTGATTGGTGGCTGACTCATTCCAATGCTCTCAAAGGCTGTGAAAAGCCAAAACACCAGCAGCTAGATTCCTAGTTAGACCTTGATCGGGTCCCCGCCCTGCCTCTCCTCTTGAGACAAGACCTGAGACCTCTGACACGTAAGAACACATATATATGTATCTGTTTGTGTGTGCTTGCTGTTAGAATATGTGACGTGCTATATGCAAGTGCATTGGTGCTTTATTCCCAGTTCTTTCTATATGATATAGTAATAAACATATGTCTATTTAAGGGGCTTGTGGTCTGTTTTATAGTGCTCCTGCCAAGATCCAGGAATTGGGAACTGCCTACTAGGGGTTTAAATCCTGCCCCTGGAAGGAGATATAGAAAAGAGTTTCAATTCAGAACAGTGGTGGAGGATGTGCAGGTGGGGGGGTATTGAGCTCATTGCACAGAAGTAAAGGCTGAGGTCTAAAGCCACTGAGGTGCACAGAAGTTGGCCTGTGTCTATACTAAGTCTATACGAGGAGTGCTTGATGAACCAGCTGTATAAAAGCGAGTAAATGTGGGACCTTGGGTTAGCTGTCTAATTGCCACTTAGGGCAAGACCCAGCACAACTAGCAAGCACGCTTTATACGGGGATCATTCTAACCACACTTCTAGGGGAAATGGCATATTTGCCAAACTGTTGTTCAGTCTAATTCTGCTGATTGGTCACCAGCGGCTGTACACAGAAATAGCATACATGAAATAAGACACCTTTGTGGTCTAAGAAAAGTTATAGTGCAGACTCATATCCTCCCGGCAGAAGCACTAGGCAAATAAAAGTATATAAATACCAAAAACACTTGACTTGAACTGGCAAAATGACCTGGTTTGGGAAGGGATCGCAGGGAGGGGCCCCCATGGGAGAATGGGATAAAGTAAACATCCTGCCAAAGCTACTAGAATATATTCATGACCAAGGAACCTGCCCATGGACAGACTAAGTTTTAACTTCCCTGGTAACGTGTCAGCAAATTTGTGAAGTATGGGACAGATATGTCTCCCTGTACTCCCCCAAAAAGAAACAAAAAAGTTCTGTCGTGCTATGGTTATTGTGGCAAGCAGTTGAAATTCTGGCTGCTGATGCATGTGAAAACTCTGAGTGCAGATAAAGAAATTTTAGAAACCCAAGTGGCAGATTTACGCCACAGAGAACAAGAGAGTCACAATTGGTGTAGCGAAAATACTGCAAAACAGTTGCTACAGGCTAAAGACCTAAGGCAAACTAAAGATAAAGTTGATCACCTGGCACGACAGAACCAATATTTAACCCAAAGCAATGAGAAGCACAGACAAAGGCTGCAAGAAAACAAAGCAGGCATGAAAATGCTAGTCACACAGCTGAAGCAACAAGCAGGGGGGAATCCACAGGACTACCGCATATGCCAAGCTAAAATACACTCTCTCACACAAAAATTGCAGGGCAAAAAGGCAATAGTGGCTGCTGTCAGCTCAACCTAAAGGGACAGCCCACAGTTCATGAAGGCACCGGTCAATGGTTTAGGGAAAAGGATGGGCTGGTATATGAATCAGACGGGTCTGAATCATGGAATGGGGATGACTATGAGGACATTAAAACTGAGTTTGCATGGTCAAACTCCCGGAAGAAGAATACACCCCGCCACCTCCGTATAACCCAGTTGCTAGTATAGAAACTAAAGAAACTACTGAAACAGAGGAAATTGAGGAAGAAGGGCAGGATAAGGACACTTCGGGTAGAAGCTTAAGATCTAAAAAGGGACAGAACCTCACAGATAGCAGTGCAACCTCTACTGGAATTGAGGAACAGGCAACAAAAGGAGGAATTAGGAAAATGACCATCAGGCATAAACCGATATCCCCTATGGAGGCCCAAAGTGCTACTTCACTGTTGGGCCCATTAAATAAAAACACTGCAATTACACGGTTAACTAAGGCAATTAGCTTCCAGCAGTGGTCCACACAAGATCTCCAACATATTATTCAAGCGACAGCTAGCCCTCAAATATGGGCTGATATACAAAGTATTTTTGAAGATGCTGACGTGGACATACTGCAGATTATCCAACGCATCATGCACATTTTTCTCACCAAACAAGTAGCAAAGAAACTTTATTTATTAGACACACAAGCTCCTGGGGAATTGGTTAAAACATAAGAGCTTAGACACAAGCTTTTGGCCATTGCAGCTGAGGAGGCACAAGCAGCCTCCTATGATGTCATGGATCAAAACATGGGAAGGCAAGGCATGGTCACTCCCAAGACACGAACCTTTGCCACAGTCAATTGGGATGATGAATGGTTCACCAGGGGATTGTATGGAGGATTGTCTTCCACTGCCAAGCTCTTTTTAGGAGCCTATAATGATGACTGGACAGTGGAATGCATAGTTAGGAATGCAAAGCAAGTAGATGAGTTGGTTAGAGAAGGGAAAGGGATAGACAGCATGCATGCTGTTTCATAAGCAACACACAGGGATCCCCTGCTAAAGAGGAAGATAGAAGACGGCTGCAGGGGCAGCAAAGTGAAGTAGGACAATTAAGGACTATGATATGGAGACAGTTGATGGCTTCAGGAGAAGATCCAAAGGTATGGGATAGAAAGCCCCTAAGTGAACTAATAAGACAGCTAGAAATTTTGACCAGACGCAAGGAATTGGCCCAGGGAGCACAGTCATGCAACCACAGTCACGCACAGCCCCAGGCTGCATCAAGGATAGTGGCCGCAACCAGTAACATTGACACATATTAGGAATTTCCCCTTCCCAGACCAGCAGTCACCTACATGGGGTCAGGGGAAAGGGTGGCTGACCTCCAATTTGGTCCAGTCGGCAGGCCACACATTTTGGTTACACTGGGGAGGGGCACTAATACCCCAGTATTAGTCACATATGGGCCTTAATTGATACGGGAGCTTCTATTTCAGTGGCTCACCCACAACAGTTCCCAAATGGGACACTGCCAAGTGTATCTACCCCAATATGCTTGGAGGGATTAAAGGAGCAGTCAGTATGGGCAGACATTATGCCGAACTGCAACTTTGGATAAACAAAAAGGAGTACAAGGACCATTTTGTCATTGACTCCAGCACCCCACAGGATATGCTCCTGCTGGGAAGGCCCATAGCTATACACAACAATTGGTGTATAGATTTATCCAATATGTGCATATGGAAGCTGCCCAACCCAGCACCGGTACCCGTGATTCCCTCCACCTTTCGAGCCAATGCAATAAAAGCACCAGAAAAACTGATGGTCTCCCAGACGGACACCTGGACTCATTTGTTTCCCACCGTTTGGGTTACTCATAAACGAGATTGTGGGATTGTTAAAAATGCCCTAGTCTGCATTGATGGCACATCAGTCCCTCCACAAAAGCAATATCCGTACCCAAAGGCAGCAGAGGAAGGGCTCAAGCCCACCATAGAAGGCCTCCTGCAACAAGAAGTATTAGTGCCTATTCAGTTCACCTTCAATTCTCCAATTTGGCCAGTGTTGAAGGCAGACAGGAAAATATACCACCTAACTGTGGATTACTGAGCCATCAATGCAAAAACCCCTGCTACCGCCCCAGTTGTGGCCAAACTACCCCATCTATTTATTGGCTACAATTCCCCAAAGTTCCAAATGGTTTACTGTCCTAGACTCAGCAAACTGTTTCTTTGCCATTCCCTTGCACCTAGACTCATGAGCCAGATTTCCTTTTACATACCGAAACCAACAATAGACCCTTAATAGAGTTCCCCAAGGCTTCCACAGTGGTCCAGCCATTGCCTACTTCCACGTCTCGTGACTGTGGGAGCAGCTTCCTTTCTGTGAACAAGACAGTGTCTTATCTTATGTAGATGATATGCTTCTCCATGGGGATACGCAATCCTTTGTTTTAGAACTTACTAAACAAGTTTTGGGAATAATGCAGGAGGCTGGATTCAAAGTAAACTGGGAAAAAGTGCAGTTAGTGGTACAAGAAATAAATTATCTGGGAGCCACGCTGGGAAAAATGGGGAAAACCATTCAAAGGCAGAAGGTGGACGTTTTGCTTAACCTCCTCGCCCCTGAAGATCGGCACTCCCTGAGACAGCTATTAGGAGCCTTTGGCTTTGTCTCTGAATTCATAGAAATGTATGCAGTCAAGGCCAAGCCTCTGTGGGCATTGCTCAAGAAAAACAGATAATGGGAGTGGCGCAAGGAGCAGGAAGAAGCATTTGCACAACTAAAAACTGATATGGCTTCTGCGAAGGCACTGGCCTTTCTGGACTTTAGCAAACTCTTCATTATACAGACAGCAACCTCAGAAGTAGTCATAGAAGCCGTTCTTATGCAGGAAAGTGACTTTAGCAAACTCTTCATTATACAGACAGCAACCTCAGAAGTAGTCATAGGAGCCGTTCTTATGCAGGAAAGTGAAAATAGGCAACCACAGCTGATAGCTTATGCATCTAAGGCCTTAGACTTGGCAGAACAAACTTACTCAATTTGTGAGGCAAAGTGCAATGCACTAATATGGGCCCTCCGTCACTGGCAGTACATTGTGGGAGGGGCTCCTATTATAGTTCAATCTGTTTATTTCCCATTAAAGTACATCTTGTCCAGTAAGCTAGCCAAGGGGCATGTGTCCAATGCTCGGTTAAGGCAATGGACCCTTTGGCTGGCAGCAAAAGGAATAACCTACCAGAAGCTTAAACACCCACCACCCATACCATTTGCACTAATAGTCCAGGGAAGCAAGCATGAGTGCCCTCTGCCACCAGACCCACATATCCAGAAATGGCCTGTGCGTACTGCCCAAGACTTCTCACTAATTCCTCCTGCAGAGCAGCACATTTGGTTTACAGATGGTTCTGCTTTTGATTGAGAGGAACAGCCCCAAGCAGGATTTGCAGCTCTTAGCCCTAATACAGTCCAAATTATGCAGGGTAAAGTAAAACCACACTCAGCACAAGCTGCTAAACTTGCAGCAGTTTTAACAGTCCTAGACCAAGTCCCTGCAGATCAACAGCTATATTTGTATATGGACTCACAATTTATAACTCAAGGATTGCAAAGAGGCTGCCCTTCTGGGAGCACAGACAGTGAGTCACATATGATCAACAGCCAATGACATATGTTGTGTCCTGGAAAAGTATCTATGCCAGGGTGCTATCCCAAATGCATCCGCACTTTGTTAAGCATGTAAAAGCACATAGCAAAATTAAAACCCTGGAAAGTAATTGGAATAATAGGGTAGACGCCCTGGCCAAACAGGGAGCTCTAACTGCAGAGAAAACTGATTATGTGTCCATTGCAACTAGGTCCCAGGCTAAACCACACCAAACAAATTCCGGAGGACCTTAAAAACAACAATAAACAGTTTCGGGAAAGGGATCTGACTGTAGTAACCCAGGATCGGTCCATGCAGGTACAAAATGCAGATGGAACAAGCTTGTGGTTCCCATCAACAATAGCCAGACAAGCTATTGTTCAGTACTGCCATGAACTCGCATATCAGGGAATTAAAGCTACACTAGATAGGATCAATAGCTTTGCATGGTGGCCAGGAGTCACCCAAGAAGTGATTGAATGGGTTAATAATTGTCTTCCCTGTGCTAGTAACCAAGCAGATACTAGAGTAATTAAGGGTCCATTCAGGCATCAGGGTACAATTGGACCCTGGCACACGGTACAAATAGATTACATTGATAAATTACTAAAACTGCAAGAGGAAACCAGTACCTCCTTGTTTTAATAGACTCCTTTTCAGGTTGGTTGGAAGCAATACCAACCAAAAACCACACTGCAGACACCACCGCCAAAGCACTGTTCAATGTGGTAATATCCAGATTGGGATTGCCGAAAATTATTGTTAGTGATCAGGGTCCAATTTTGTTGCAGAAGTTTTCAAAAACGTGTGTAAAGCCATGGGCAGCCAGCATAAAACCCACATTCCATACCACCCCCTGTCCTCAGGCCAAGTCGAAAGAATGAACAGCACAATTAAAACAGCTCTGAGAAAAACTGTTTAAAAAACTGGCTCAAACTGGGATCTCAGACTTCCGCGTATCTTGTTGGCTTTGAGAAGTTCAAAGTGCCTTGGCTATCAGTACACTCCGTTTGAAATTCTCACAGGCAGACAGATGAGAGAATGTCAGAACTGTTCCAATGGGGGCTCCCTCAGGGGGGAATTTATGGCCCACCTGCAAGCTTATCCACAGCACAAGATGCTCAGCTTATGTCTGATTGGATCAGAGCCCTCCAAAAGCAAGATGCTGAAATTAACCAAGTCATCACCAGTGAACTATGGATTGACTATCGCACGTAAGCCTACCATGAATACAGATTGTGAGAGAAAAGGCGGGGGGGGGAAAAAATCTCCCTCGCTCTCACCTGTCCCCCCTTATCACAATCCAAAACTCTGCTGCCAAGGTCATTCACTCTGCCCATCACTTCGACCATGTGCAGCCTCTCCTCTTCTATCTTCAATGGCTCCCCCTTCCTGAACGTATCCTGTTTAAACTCCTGGTATTCACGTTCAAAACACTCCACAACCAAGCTCCCACTTACCTCTCAGACCTAATCTCCCTACGCACTCCTGCACGCACTCGCCACTCTTCCTCTGTCCCTTCCCTCACTCTCCCTCATTTCTCCTGGTCACCTAACCACCTTCAACCCTTCTCCCTCGCTGACCCCCATGCCTGGAACTCCCTCCTTACCCACATCCATCTTGCCCCCTCCCTCCACTCCTTCAAATCCCTCCTCAAGACCCACTTTTTCCTCGCTGTTTTTCCCATTGCCTACTAGTTGTTCCCCATATACTTACTGTCTGCCCTCCTCTGCAGACTGCTGCAACCAACCTGATTGTAACCAAGCCAAGCAAATGCACTTGAGACTTCACATCCACCTGAATGTTTGTTTGTCTTCTCCCCTGTCTCTCCCACTGTCCCCTCTCCCTGTCTCCCCCTCCTTATCTTTTAGATTGTAAGCCACAGGCAGGAACCACATCTGTTCCTATGTTCTGTACAGCACCAGGCACATGGCTGGTGCTATATAAATGTTTATTATTATTATTATTATTATTATTAATAATAATAATAATAATAATAATAATAATAATAATAATAATAAACATGTTATTTTATTCACAAATATAGAAAATGTATCCCTCTTTTTGTTGTGTATACTATTCTTGGAACTGCCCTTGCAAGGTGACACACTGAATCCTACAAGGATTAACACCTCCAAAGCCAAGTTTTCCCCATCCTCCGACCATCAAACTTCAGGCGATGAGGTAACCAAACTCCAACTTCTCTCTCTTTGGTTAAGCAGTCCACACGCGCAACAACCAGTGCCAAACGAACCCCCAAATGAACCAGTTGCAGCTAAGATCTTCCACCATGAGGGCTGCTTGCCCAGACTTCAGCACAGATCCAGACCCATTCTTATATGGATTGCAACTTCTGCATTGCCCAGACATCACAGTAACCTGGACCCCAAGATCTGGCTTCTTAAGACTTCAAATAAGCAAAGTACTCTGTCCTTTGCAAATTGCAGCCCAAGCCCATGCTACCATCCAAAACAATGATGTCATCATATTACTACAAGCCCATGATCCTGCCCTAGGATGTAGATGGAACTTAAATTCATCAAGATGTTGCACTATCCCTAACCAATGCCATCGATCAGCCATTCTAGCCAGCACAACTTTGAACTGCTATGCTGACATCTTGCCAGTCATCCCTGCTCAAATTCAGCTGTACTTTCGACCTCATGGCCCATGCTGTCACGGGTTGGAAGGTACGCACCCCCACTTTACCGGGTTTGAGTGACTCAGTTTCCCTTGCACACAGCTCTCTTGAAGTAGTTTCTCTCTCTGGCTAATTCAAGTGTGCTGCAATTAAACTCCTTTGTAACACAAGGGCCCGATTCTTCCCGTTTACAGACTCTTTACTCTCTGGGTTCACAAGAGCTTGAGGGCTCTTTTTGCTCACTTGTGTTCCAATGTTAGGCACAGACACTTCTTCATAAAGATAAGAAGTAAGTTTATTGATTACATAAGCAAGATAGTTGATACAGACTGGTTTTTAGAAATCAAAGGTAAATATAACGCATTCCTGATCTATACTGGTTGAGTTTCTAAATAAGCATAAACATCTTACCCTACCAAGGTCCATAAGTTTCTGGTTCCTCTCAGCCCTTAAACGTAAGCGGCTGAGCATTGGGTTCTTAGTTGGAAAAGAAAAAAATCATGTCTCTCTGCTCATGTTTCTCCAGCCTGCTGCTGCCAGGCTTTTTGTATGCAGGTCAGCTCTCAAGATGGCTTGGAAGAACTTCTCTCAGGTGACTTACTGGCTCATTTAACTAGTTTTTCTCCCTCTTTGTCTCTGTTCCTGCCTTTGGGGAATCGTGGGGTCGGTGTGTAGCCAACCCAGACAAACACAAAGGCCCATCTAAATCTCTACAGGGTTCCATCTGGCAAGTGTTCTGGAATACACATTTTGGTATCTCTTTGTATTTCCTGTAGCCTGGTGATGTGTCAGAGCCCTAATTTGAGTTCTACAGCTCTTAATTGTAACCTTACATACATGGGGAACCATTTGCATTACATATTTACCAGACTTGTAGTCTACCTGTAGTCCCGTGTTACACGTGTGTGAGCCTATGTTTCTCCATGACACATGCGCTGATGGAACTTAGTCTCATGATATAATTGACACCTGTGTACCGCTTGTTAAGTATGACATTTGGGGGGGGAGGTTGTAAATGTCATCACTCTCTCCCCTATCAATCATCGACCGACCTACTTCTATAGATGGCCCTGGCTTCGCTGCCCGAAGGGCCTGAGCCACAAGGATTCCATCCCCACTCTTATCCCTCTGATCCCCTCCCAAGGGGTTCTGCATTGGAAAACATCCTGGAGCCAAGCTCCTGAGCCCCCCCTCCTCTCCTACCTCCATTTGGCCCTTCACCAGATCAGATGCTAGGTGCTCTATATAGCCGGTTCCTTCCTCGCGCTGCCTGATATTGCAATGTAGGAGAGTAGATGTCATTGAACCCAAAGGGGACAGATGTTCAATCTGGGGTGGAGGCACATCTCCACAGTGAGGACAATCTGGCCTAGTCCTCCTTGGTGTCCTCTCCCCAAAAGCTTCCAATTCCCCTCCCTGCGGGGGGACACAGCATATTAATGAATTGTTTAGGGTTATAATGGCCTGGGAGTGAGGTGACATCCTCCTCGTCCCCAAGGCCCTTGCCTTACTTGAGTCTGCCATCACGTTCTTCTGTGACTTCATAACTCTCTCTAGATGGAGGTACATGCCCTCCATCTGATCGATAATAGTGGCCTGCCCCCTCAAAAAGTGTGGATTCTGCTTCTTCCCAAT
>QEPC01011775.1:572290-603065 GCA_003113815.1 Sphenodon punctatus
CGGGGGGCCACGATGGAGAGGGCATTCTCGGTGGTGGGACCGTGGCTGTGGAACTCCCTTCCGGAGGAAGCTCGCCTGGCCCCAAGCCTTTTAACATTTTGGTGGAACTGTAAGACCTGGCTGTTTGCCCAGGCCTTTGGGAGGGAGGGTGGGGAGGGAGGATTTTAGTCCCCCACCCATTTATTTATTTATTTATTTCTAGCCCTGTTTTATATTTTATATTTTATATGTAATATTTGATTGTTTTTAAAATGAATTTTAGTGTATTTTTATTGTTGGAAGCCGCCCCGAGCTGCGTTGCAGGAGGGGCGGGGTAGAAATCTGAAAAATAAAATTAAAAAAATAAAAATAAAAAAAATTAAAAATAAATAAAACCATCCCAAGATCCTTTTTCTGAGTGGTAACTCCTAGCTTAGTACCCAGCATTGTGTATGTATGGTTTGGATTATTTTTCCCTATGTGCATCACTTTGCACTTAAATCTCATTTGCCATTTAGATGCCCAGGCACCCAGTGTTGTATGCTCCTTAAAAGGACATGCCATTGCTCTTAAAAGGCATGTACCACACCCATTGCAGGAAGTTCTTCTGTATCCTATAAGAAACTATAAACTGTGACTCTCTTATACCTAAGTTCTGCCAGTATTATTTTTGCATACACTAGATGAAATCTTCACCCCACTGATATCAGAGGGGCCACACAAATAAACTATAATTTGATTTGATATCAGAGGGAAAACTCCATTTATTTAATTAGAGTTAACATTGTACCTTCAGGTATAAAATCATTGGTGCACATACTATTTTTTCCTTTAGTTATTCAATTAAATTACACCAAAAACACTCTGAGCTACCTTTAATTTTCCATGGAGTTAGAGACAATTTTGGCCAAACATCCCAGATATAATTCTGTCAACGTTTTTTAACATTATAATATACTCAAATTATTTATTAACTATATTTGAGGATATTCTCAAGTCATGATTCCAACAAATTGTCTTCTCAGGATAGAAAAAAGAAATCTCATTTTATGAATTGATCCAAAAATTAAACATTTTTAGACTTACAATTTAAATGAAAAAGACAAGTTTATTAAGAGCAGAATTTGTTCATGAGCTGGCAAAAAGATTATTCTTTTTTTTGCTTAAACATCATTAGGCAGGAAAGCTTGTTACAAAACAACCACAACTAAGCAATTAGGAGACTAAAACAGTAGGCTACTACTTCTGCAGGTTTTCATTTAATCAAGGTGTTAATTGAAATTAGTTTGGTAACATCATTACAATCCTCATTAGAGAATACTCCACATCACCAACCTGCCACATATAATCTGCTAGAAGTGACAGTTTCTGTACAACAGAGGCCCAAGATCAGCTTATGTAGAAAAAGAAATTACCTCAGACTTCTGGAAGTTCAGAATGTCAACCAAGCAGCAGAAGGACTGTGGTATCGATGGGTAAATTAACAACTTCACCTCATAGCTTGTTCCTTAATTTTCTCTACTCCTCATTTCGTTGATGGATATGATTACAGTACAATTGCTTTAGGCTTTATAAAGCATTCATTAGTATGCAGCATAGTGAGCTTAAATTCTGTTTGCCTGAATACTGCATGTTATATATATATATATATATATATATATATATATATATATATATATATATATATATATATATATATATATAAAAAAGAGAGATTAGTACATAAATTCATGCATTGACAAGTCATAAAACATTCATACAAAAAGAGGGAAATTGACCCCGGTATCAATAAACATCAATAGATCTTATTTTGGTGCCATACTAGAGGCACTTAGTTTTCAACACTTGTTTTCCTAAGTTCCTATATCTTTCTTAAGAATGGGATCCCAGGCATATGTAAGCTGTGAGTTATTTTGAAAGGTACAGAGAAGGCCAACAAAAATTATAAACAGTATGGAATGGCTTCCGTATGATGAGAGGCTTGATAGATTAGGGCTATTTGACTTGGAGAAGAGACAACTGAGGGCAGATATGACAGACGTTTTTAAAATCATGAGTGGTGTGGAATGAGTAAATACGGAGAAGTTAGTTACCCGCTCAAATAGTACTAGAACTAGGAAACACTCCATGAAACTAACTTGTAGCAGATTTAAAACAAATTTTTAAAAGTATTTTTTCACTTAATGCACAATTAACTTGTGGGATTTGTTGCCAGAGGATGTGGTTAAGGCCAAAAGTATAGCTGGGTTTAAAAAGGACGAGATATTTTCATGGAGGGATAGGTCCATTAATGGCTATTAGCTAAGTAGGTTTGGGGGACGTACTGCCCCACTCCCAGCTCTGATTGTCAGGAGCTAGGAGTGAACATCAGGGAATGGATCGCCCCATTGTGACCCACTGGGTACTTCTCTCAACATCTGAAATTGGCTACTGTCAGAGACCTGATCC
Source organism: Sphenodon punctatus (assembly GCA_003113815.1). Classification (NCBI taxonomy): domain Eukaryota; kingdom Metazoa; phylum Chordata; class Lepidosauria; order Sphenodontia; family Sphenodontidae; genus Sphenodon; species Sphenodon punctatus. The sequence goes on from QEPC01011775.1 coordinate 574,718, forward strand.
TGGGCTCAATGGACCATTGGTCTGGCCCAGTATGGCACTTCTTACATTCTTATTCTGTTTTAGGTATTTTTGTTGTTGGGATGATAATATTTTAGTATTTGTTTAAAAAACAATTAAAGATTAATCAGAAAAAGAATGCAATAGCTGCATATCCCAATTCAGCAGAGTCTTGGAAGTACATACGTAAGTGTGAATATGTGAGTGAAATATTGACTTCAATGACAGACAAAACGAATACCATTATTAGGGTCTTAATTTCTAAACATCAGTGATCAACTCTAACTGTTTTCAGCAAGTTGTTTAGGTGGATAATTCTCGTTTCCCATCTAACCCCCTATTTCCCTGTGCATCACTTCCACACCAACTGAGTGGGTGAGGAAGTGTATTTTCCTCTCTTGTAGAAGTGTAGTTAATGTAAGTTCCTTAAAAGTTCTAAGCTCCTCAATTTGTGAACTCCAGAGATAGATGAATGCATGCTTCAAGATACATAGTATAATAACAGGAATGCTTTAGCATATCCTTAATGGATCCACATACTATACTCAATAACTCTGAGCTTCATTGTCACTGAAACAGTGAAACACAGAGAGAGTGAAGAAAACTCCATTAAGATTACTCTAGGACAATATTTTGGGAAAGATGAGGAGAACTCACCTCCTGTAATAAGCTATGTTTCTGGCCCTGAAGCTCTATGGATCCTGCAGAATTGGAGCAAGCCAGGGATTCAGATGCAGAGGCCTCAGGTCCCTACTGAATCATGAAATCTGGCTCTCAGTGGGTGACAGAAACTATCATACACTAGGATCTCTAATGTAGCCACCAGGGGCCTAGGGTGTCTTTAAACAAGATGCTACCACACCTGGTTACCCAGGAGCAACTCAACCACCCACCCATCTGAACGTGGTGCAGGGGGATACATGGTCAGATATGGCTACTTACAGCACACTGCTGAGAAATCTGGAATGTGCCATGCATGGCACGCCAAAAAAGTGTGTGGAAATAGGCATCCATGCATACCATGCCTGTATGAACTACTGATGCCAGCAGACTGTTCCGCCACTCACAGACACTGTTGGTTGGGGACATGGCCTTTGCAAGTCACAGGAACTGACTGCAAGCACCGGGGATCCCGGTTCCCCGCCGTGCATGCTGGGGACATGTCAATTTCAAAGGCCAGCCTGGCACATTCCCTCATGGTCAGTTGCAGGAGGATTGTGAGGCACTGAGAGCTGCCTGTTCAAATCCCTCCGCACAGTCACTCAGCAGCTGCGGACACTGCCCCCCCCCCTCATTTAAAAACACCCATAACTAGGTGGAAATGAGCCCTAGTGCTGAAACTGGAATGGGTCCCTTGCTGGGACACCTCACTTCAGTGTGCATGTGCATTCTACATATGTGTGGGCCCCCCAGGCTTGTGGGCCCTGGTACCGCTGCACCTATTATAGCTCCAACTTTGGAAGTCACTCAACCATATTCTATCTACAGGAGTGGCAGCCATATATTTTGTTTCTGGAATGCCATAGATGTGTGGTAGTCATAACATCTCAATATCCAAATGACTGTTTAAAACCTCTCCAAACAACTTCAGGAGACTGGAGCTGGTATACTCAATTTAGGGATGTTCAGTAAGCACTCCTACTATTTTTATTTTAGGTTTCATTTTTATTTTTAAAAGCCCCTTCATTTTGAGGGGTTTTCATAAATGACACTACTGTTTTTTTCAGGAGTGGTGTTTATTTTATTTAAAAAAGAGTTTTTAAAAAATCACTGCACATGCACAAAATGGCCACCTGAACATTCTAGGAATGCACAGCCCTTTTCTAAAATGGCACTGACACTGCCTGTGCCATTTTGGAAAACATCTTTGCATGTTCATAATGATCTGGTGGCCATTTCCCACATGCAGGGTGACTTTTAAAAATTACTTTAATATTTTTTTAAAACTCACACACACATGCAAAATGACTACCAGAGCTGTTCTGCGCATGTGTGTCCTTTTCCAAAATGGTGCCAATAGCATCAGTGCCATTTTAGGAAAGAGCACACATGAACATAATAGCTCTGGTGGCCACTACATGTATGTGCATTCTTAATATATATATATTTACTTTTTTAAAAAACAGATGAAAGCAAATGATGATTGATTGCTTTTTCATCCATATTAATATTTTAGTTACTAAAACAAATGGGTCTTCATTTGTTTTGGTTATTAAAAAAACAAAAATGAACTGCACACCCCTAACTCAATTGTGATTTCTGAAAAAGTATTGGCAGCTGGATGAAAAGAGACCAACTGAAGAGAATACTTAGCAGTAATTATGGTTTGTTGTTTGAAACTGCCTCGTTTAAGCCTTTTCCATCTTAAACTGACATATTTAACATTTTGTAAGCATAACTCTATGCAGGTCATTGTAAGACAAGAGAGCAGAAGCAGGATCTATAGATGTTCTCTTAGGCTTGTCTACCAAGTGATGATTCTTCTGCACTAGGGATACACTTTATTCCATTTCTAATCTTACAGTCCTATCTGACCACATAGAAACAGAAGAACACAGGGAAAAGAAAATAATCAGGGCCCAATCCAAGGTGTATGCACACCAAGTACACACCTCATGCGTAGTAAGTGCAGGATGTGTGCGCAGCATGTGCACAGATCCTGCTGTTGGTGCATATACGACACACATTCATGCATGTGCATAACTTGGACTGGACCCTTAGTAATTTATAGCATTTCCTAAATCAGGAGTTTGTCTTATAAACATACTAGTGACGTGCAAACGTGGTTCGAGAGTTCGGGGTTCGGACCGAACTTGGTCCGTTCGGACGACCGAACCGAATGCCGAACTGAATCCGAACCGACCAAACCGAACTCGAACCGAACTTGGAAACAACCAAACAGTTCGGTATCGTTCTGGTGAGTTCAGATGAGTTCGGGCAGCAAAAACATGACTGAGAGGGGGGGACAGCTGAGGACCAGACTTCTTGGCACAAGGGGTGGAGAGACTTGGAGTAGCAGACAGCCTGCCCAATCACCATCCCTTTTTTCCTCAGACCACTGGCTTTTCAGGCTGCGATTGGCCACGGGCTATGCTGCATGGACCCAATGGGACTAGTGGTAAGGCAGGCGCATCAAGTAACAAAAGTCATTGCCCTCCCCTCTTCCAACACCTTCTGTGCTAACCACTGATCCTGACAGCAGGCGTTTTCAGAAGTCTCCCTCTCCCAGCAGTTTGTGTTCCTTCTTATTCCTATTCCTAATCCATTGCCATCCTCCTCCTAGTTCACCCATCCCACACATTTACCTCCCTAGTTTCATTTATTTAGATTTGATTAGATAGATTAAGGTGGTGTTTTTATTTTTTAACCTTCCCTGTGTTCTTTCTCCCTACCCTCCACTGAATCCTCCCCTCCTCCTCCCTCCCTGATTCCCTTCCCCTGTTTTTTTTATTTATTTAGAGTAGGATTAGATTGATTTATGTTTCATTTCAGTTTTGTACCCCTCCCTGTGTTGTTTGTTGTGAGCTGTCTGTGTTTCCTCCACATCCCTGTGTAATATTGTATATAGATAGATAGATAGATATTAGATAGTTACTATAAATAGATACATAGTTGTAGGAGTTAGATATAGATATAGATATAGATATAGATATAGATAGTGTTAGTGTGTAGTAGTTATTCAGTTTTAATATTTTAGAGTGTGTTTGTAGGACTAGGTCTTTGTAGATAAAATTTACAAGTGAATTCCTTGGGTTGGAAGACATGGAGAACGGAAGCAGAAGAGGCTGGTCTGCTGCCCGTAAGGCAGGCAATGGGGCACGTGGCAGAGGTGGTAGAGGCTGTGCCAGTGGAGTGGCAGCAGGCAGAGCCCATCATCACACCCCAAACTCCACAGACCTGATTTTGGGTGACAGGCTTCCGAGGCTCCCAGCAGTGGCACTAGCCAGGGGGTGGTTTTGCGATGCCTCCTCTCAGCATCCTCCATGGCCACACAGGGCACTGGAAGGCTGGCAGTCCAGGAGACTGCGGCTGCAGAAGTAGGTGCAGGTGCTTCAGGGGAAGGGTCCGATATTTACCCTGGGCCACCATCATCCCCCATTATTGAGGCGATACCCAGAAGTGCAGGGCTGGTGGCCCGCCCCAGCTGCTAGACACAGGGCCCGATTCCTGGGCAATGGCAGCAGGGAGAGGAGCAGCAGCAGCGATAGGAGGAACAGGGAGAGTGTCAGCAGCATGGTGGGCCTCAGGATCCCAGTACTCCCCTTCGTGGGACATCACTCTGATTGGGGACAGCAAGGCAGACACTAGTCCTGCGGAGGAGATGTCTGGAGCTGAGGTGATGGCTGTCCCTCTGAGAGCTTTGTCTCCACCATGCCTGTCCATCCCAGCAGCACCGGAAGCGTTATGTCACCTGGTGTGGGCCAGAAGGCAGGAGGAGGCAAAAAATCCTCGGTCTGGGTGCATTTTAAGTTGGTGCAGGTGGATGATCCCAGGGAGGTGCAGTGCACTTAGTGCCAGAAGGTGGTGAATCATGGGAAGGTGCTCACCAACCTTGGCAGACAACTGCCATGGCGAGGCATCTCAAGGGATGTCACAGCACTGTGCTGCTAAGCAGGCAGGCAGGGGCAGTGGACCCCAGGGGGTTCCCGACTGCAGTGGTCAGTTGTCCGCTTCCATTGGTGGGCAAGTGTCCTGATCCAACAGCTACCTGTAGCAGCAGAAGTGATATTGCTTCTAGGGGGGAGCAGCAGCAGCAGCATCAGTCCACCATGGAGAAGTTGGGGTGGGGGCAGCTGCCAAGTCCCTCATCAGCTACAGGACATGGAGGGTGACATGGCTTTCAAGTGAAAGTTGGGGGAAATGATCGCTGTGGATGGGCAGCCCTTCTCAGTGGTTGGGGACATGGGGTTCAGGTGCCTGACTGGCCTCCTGGAACCCCAGTTTAAGCTGCCCTCATGCACCACCCTGTCAGGCCCTGGGGCCTGAGAAGATGGGGGATGCAAAGGTACCCTGGCAGGCGGGGCACCCACCTGTCACAACAAAGGGATCAGACCCTGCGTCATACAAGAAGGGATAAGGGGGCTTGAGTAAGCCGCACTGCCAACACGGCACCCCCCCCCAGCAGAACCGCGTTTCCCAGGTACCCTGTCGGTTGAAGCCTCATCAGCTACACCCCCACTACCGCAAGCAGCATGACGAACCCCGAGCCCCGCAGCACCATGGGTGACGCAGCACACGACCACGCCCCCCTACGCATCACAATTTCAGGCAGGGGAAACCATGGGACCAACCACGCCCCCTGACGGCACCCGCTCCAGATCCCCACCTACGCAGGCTCTGCTGCTTCTCTCAGCACTCTTGCAGCTGCAGACACCGGCCCCACCAATATAAGGAAGGAACGCCCAACCCTCCCTTGCTGGTCATCAGAGCCTTGCCTTTGTGAGACCGGCCCGTGAGAACCTGTGACTGAAGCGTGTTTTGGAGCAGAGCATGAGCAACTTGAGTGAGGCAGAGAGAGAGAGAGAGAGAGAGAGAGAGAGAGAGAGCGAGCGAGAGCGTGAACGAGTGAGTAGCCCCGTGCAAGGTTGTGAGTGTGTCCAACCTTACCCCCCCCTTATCAGCACGTGGTGCCCTGGGAGTCTTGGTGTGGAAGGAGCCCATGCCCTGCGGCTTCCCTCCCCCCTTGGGGGCTCGGCACAGGGGAACCCCACTGCCTTTGTCACCCCCTCCTAGTTCCCAGGGACCGTGTGCGTGACACCCGCGAGAGAGGGGCATTCCCCGGTTGGGAATCAGCTTGGCCTGTGTCCTGGTGATGAGCTTGGCAGGGAGCGACTGAGTTCCTCCATACTACCACATAAGACCCTGAGGGACCCTTTTTCCGGCGTGCTACTTCCTTCCCGGGCCCGGTCTACGCCCCGGCTGGGTGTACCACCCTGTGTTTCCCGATTCCTCCTTCCCCCTGTGGGGTTTGCAGTCTTTGCCCCGCCAAACTCCACAGAATCACCAGCACATATTCTAGGCCATGGAACAGATCCTGGCCAAGTTGCAGGAACTGACCCATATGGTGCAGTCCCTGGTGATGGAGGTCAAGGACCTCAAGGAACAGCACGGTGGTGCGTCAGCACCACTGGGAGACCAACCCCGCCCTGCCAGAGATGAGGGCCCCGACCTTAGACCCCGTGAGCCGAAGGGACCGTGCATTTCAAAATTTACGGGGGACCGGCGGCAGTTTCGGGGGTTCCTTGCCTTATGCAAACTCACCTTTAAGACTCAGCCCTGCACCTACAACACGGATGCCAGAAAAGTGGCCTTTGTTATCGGGCTTTTAGAGGGACACACCCTGACCTGGGCCACCCCCCTTCTCACCGGCAATAGCCCCTTGCTGGAAGACTATGATAACTTTGTTAAAGAATTTAAATTTTTGTACGACTACCCCCATCGCCTGCAGGAAGCAGAGACCATCATTACCACATTGAAACAAGGGAAGGGCCCCCTCTTAGAGTACGTGACCAAGTTCCAGCAAGTAGCTGTGGACCTGGGCTGGCCAGATAACGTCTTTCAGGTAATGTTCCGGCAAGGCCTAAATGATGAGATCAAGGATCAGCTGGTCTATGCTACTACACCAAAGACTTGTGGGGAGCTGGTAACATTGACGGTGCAGATTGACGGAAGGCTGAACGAGTGACGCCGAGAACACCGCACAGAGACTTCTCAGGGACAACCCCCGCATGCCCTCCCACTTGGAGCATTTAGAGGGGAACTACCACACAAAGATGAACCAGAGCCTATGCAGGTGGGAGCCTCCCGGGGACCCCTCACGGCCGCGGAGCGGGAACGCCAACGGTCCTCCCGATTATGCTTCTATTGTGGGGAGGCCTCCCATTTCACCTGTAATTGTCCGGCACTCCCAAAAGGTCGAAGGGAGGTGGGAAATGTACCCACCCGGGATGTATAGGGGGCATCCTGGGCCGACCACAGAGACCCACCCCTCGAGCCAGCCCCTTGGGGCTTGCCCGGCGAGAACGGTGCCTGCATTTGCGGATTCCTGTCATACTGGGAATAAGCCCCATGCACACGTTGGTAGGATGGGGACTCATTGACTCAGGGGCATTGGGAAATTTTGTGGATACAGGGTACCTCCGGTGCCACCAGATTCCCCGGCAACCACGGAAAACGTCAGAGATCATCCATTCGATTGATGGATCCCTGTTGGTCTCAGGACCACTTACCCTCCAGACGCCCCCTTTACCCCTGATGATTCAGGGATTACCCAACCGATACAACTCGACGTCGTATGTACCCCCATCTTCCCCATTGTACTTGGACTCTCCTGGTTGAAGCAGTGGAATCCCACCATTGATTGGCAAACCCAGAAGCTTCAGCTCCCTGGGGAAACAGGGGCACCCGGCATGCCCAGCATGATGCCATTGTGTGCCACCACCCCCGACCTCCCCCTGGAGGGGCTGCCCCAATGTTACCAGGATTATGCAGATCTTTTCGATTAACAAGAAGCAGCTATTCTCCCCCCACACCACCCCTACGACTGCCCGATTGACCTCTTCCTGGGCCACCAAACTACCTATGGGCGCATCTATGCCCTCTCGGGACCCGAGCTCCGGACCCTGAAGGCCTACATTGATGAAAATTTGCAGAAGGGGTTCATCCACCCATCCACATCACCATCAGGTGCCCTGCTCTTCTTTGTGCCCAAGGAGGACAGGGGGGTCCGGTCCTGCATCGATTACCGGGAGCTCAACTCCATTACGATTAAAAATTGCTAGCCCCTCCCTTTGATTCCAGAACTATTAAACCAGCTACAAGGAGCACGAATATTCACCAAATTGGACCTCAGAGGGGCCTATAACTTAGTACGTATACGGGCGGGGGACGAGTGGAAAACCGCATTCCGCACCAGATATGGACATTTTGAATATTTAGTAATGCCCTTCGGACTAGCCAATGCCTCCGCCACATTTCAGCACTTCATCAATGATGTCCTGCGGGAAGTCCTGGACATATACGTCATAGCCTATCTGGATGATATTCTTATTTACTCCCGCTCCGAAGCGGAGCATGTGACCCATGTGCATGAGTATTATCCAAACTCAGGCAACATCGTCTGTTCTGCAAACAGTCAAAATGTGCATTTCATACCACCTCCATTGCCTTCCTAGGTTTTATAATTTCCCCAGAGGGCTTAAAGATGGACGAGGCCAAAGTACAAGCCATCGCAACATGAGTTCCGCCCACGTCAGTGAAGGCCCTACAACGGTTCCTGGGAACAACCAACTACTACCGACAATACATCACGCGATATGCAGCAACCACCCAGCCCCTGATGCAGTTTCTCCGCAAAGGGGTACCCTATGTATGGGCCACAAGGCACCAACACGCCTTCAAGACCTTGAAGGCCGCATTCACGCGCGCACCCCTACTACGATTTCCAGACTTCAACAAGGCATTCGTGGTAGAAACCAATGCCTCCAGCAGTGCCATTGGGGCCATGTTACTTCAAGAGCATCCTACGGGACCAGTACTCATGCCCTGCTCCTACTATTCTCGGCAACTTACCAGTGCGGAGTCCAATTATACCATACTGGACCGGGAACTATTGGCCATTAAGGCCGCCTTCACCACCTGGCGCCAATACCTGGAAGGGGTCAAGTGGCCCGTTCAGGTGATTACCGACCACCGGAACCTGCTGTACCTGCGGTCCATCAAAATTGCCAATGCACGTCATGGGCGCTGTGCGCTGTTTTTCTCACAGTTTTCCTTCCACATCCAATACTGGCCTGGAAAACAAAACATTTTTGCCGATGCCCTCTCCCGATCCCTGGAGGAAAAACCTGCCAGCTACAATCACGGGGAACCGATTGTAACACCTTGTGCAACAGCCAGCGCTGGGTTAACCCACGCTCAAGTACAGCAATACTCCACGGTCGACCGGTGCTTGCTCCCCAAACCTCAGGGAGACACCCCGGCCGACGCCTCATGCAACAAGATCCTGGTTCCCCAAAAAGCCCACCAACAAGCTCTCTGGAGTCATCATGACGCCCCTCTCGCCGGACACCCAGGAATCAAACGGACCTATGACCTCCTGAAAAGGCAATTCTGGTGGTCAACCATGCGAGCTTACATGGAACGCTCCGTCAGGGCCTGCGAGATTTGTGCAAGGACCAAGGTCCCCCGAAAGAAGCTGATTGGGTTGTTACATTTGGCGCCCCTGCCACAAGGACCCTGGCGCTGTATAGGCATGAACTTTATCGTCGACCTGCCCGCATCACAAAAGCAAACCACCATTTTTGTGGTCATCGATCACTTCACCAAGCTCGCCCACTTCGCAGCCTGCCCCGGATTACCCACAGCCAAACAAACCGCAAGACTGCTCCTACAAAACGTTGTCTGATTGCACGGCGTACCCCTCGACATCGTTTCTGACCGAGGGTCACAGCTTATCTCGCGATTATGGAAAACCCTGTTACGAGCACTAAAGGTCCATTTGAACCACACGACACCCTCAAGCAAATGGACAAGTAGAGCGGACAAACCAAGCTCTAGAACAATACCTTCGATGCTATGTGGACCATCTACAAGACGGCTGGTACGATTTACTCCCCCTGGCCGAATTTGTGTATAACAATACCCTCAGCGCCTTGTTAGGGGCCTCCCCCTTTTTTGTTACCTATGGGTTCCAGCCACATATATGCACACTGGAGTTAGCTTTGCCCCATATTCCCACCACCGAGGCTCTGATAACCCAGACCCACCAAGCTCAGGCTGCAGCACTGACATTCCTCCAAAAGGCTCGACAACGCTACAAGAACTTCGCAGATCGATGCCGCCTCTCAGCCCCCTCTTTTAACATAGGAGACCTAGTATGGGTAGATCGTCGCCATTACCCATCAACCCGGCCATCGTCCAAACTGGACTACCGCTTCATGGGACCGTTTCCCATCAGCCGAAAGGTGAACGACGTGGCCTATGCCATGACCTTACCTCCCCAATACCAAATCCACCCGACCTTCCATGTCTCCTTGCTAAAACTGACAGGGACTCAGCACACCCCACCGGGGCCAGGGCCAGTGCCCGTATGTGGCACAGACGTCCCCGAGTATGAGGTACAGGCCATCTTGGATATACGCCGGCACTGCGGCCAGCTACAGTATCTGGTCAAATGGAAAGGGTATGATTCCTTGGAGAACTCTTGGAAACTGGCCAAATATATCCATGCCCCCGCACTGCTTCGACGTTTTCATGCCCGATACCCCGCCTCGTTTGCGCCCGCCACCGGGCGCCCGCCTGGACGGGGGGGTACTGTCAGGCCCTGGGGCCTGAGGAGATGGGGGATGCAAAGGTACCCTGGCAGGCGGGCAACCCGCCTGCCACAACAAAGGGATCAGACCCTGCACCATACAAGATGGGATAAGGGGGCCCGAGTAAGCCGCACTGCCAACACGGCACCCCCCCTAGCAGAACCGCATTCCCCAGGTACCCCGCCAGCTGAAGCCTCGTCAGCTACACCCCCACTACTGCAAGCAGCACGACGAACCCCGAGCCCCGCAGCATCACGGGTGATGCAGCACGCGGCCACGCCCCCCTACGCATCACAATCCCAGGCAGGGGAAACCACGGGACCAACCATGCCCCCTGACAGCACCCACGCCAGAGCCCCACATACGCAGGTGCCGCTGCGTCTCTCAGCATGCTTGCAGCGGCAGACACCGGCCCCACCAATATAAGGAAGGAACGCTCAACCCTTCCTTGCTGGTGATCAGAGCCTTGCCTTTGTGAGACCGGCCAGTGAGAACCTGTGACTGAAGCATGTTTTGGAGCAGAGCGTGAGCAACTTGAGTGAGGCAGAGATAGAGAGAGAGAGAGCATGATGCCCTGGGAGTCTTGGTGTGGTAGGAGCCCTTACCTCGTGCCCTGCGGCTTCCCTCCCCCCTTGGGGGCTCGGCACCAGGGAACCCCACTGCCCTCATCACCCCCTCCTGGTTCCCGGGGACCGTGTGCCACCCGTGAGAGAGGGGCATTCCCCGGTTGGGAATCAGCTTGGCCTGTGTCCCGGTGATGAGCTTGGCAGGGAGCGACTGAATTCCTCCATACTGCCGCATAAGACCCTGAGGGACCCTTTTCCAGGTGTGCTACTTCCTTCCTGGACCCGGTCTACGCCCTGGGTGGGTGTACCACCCCGTGTTTCCAGATTCCTCCTTCCTTCCCCCCGTGGGGTTTGCAGTCTTTCCCCCACCAAACCCCACACACCCTGAGTAGGCAGGTGGCACCAGCCCTGTACCATGCTTTAAAGGAGTGGGTGAGGAAGCAGCTGGCAGGGGCTGGGGGTGCCACATTCCACTTCACCACAGACCTGTGATCAAGCTGGAATGCTCAGCACAACTACCTGGCCGTGACGGCACACTGGTGGCAGGACCTGGAGGCAGAGTTTGGCAGTGGCAGGAGGGGTCCTGAAGCAGGGTATAGGTGGGCCCTGCTTCAAGTGGAAGTAATTGATGGTCCCCACACATCCCAGAATGTAGAGGCAGCCCTGACAGCCATGGTGAGGGAGTGGGTCACGCCAGGCGCACCCTTCACCAAGGGGTGCGTGGTCACGGATAACATGGCCAACATCTTGAGGGAAGTCCATGAGGGGGGCTTCACTTACATCCCTTGTGCCTCACACACTCGAGCAGAAATCCACCTTGCATCAGGTGCAACTGGTGATAGACAGTGGGGCATCTCCAGGGTACAATGGGGCAGAATGGGAGATCCTGGCACACACAGTTATTGTTTTGTGACTGTTCCTGGCCATGATGGAGAATGAAATGAAATAACATACAACAAAATGATGTGCCCCTACCTGTGTGCCTCCTTGTATCACCTGTACCTCCCTGTACCACCTATTGGAATGATTGAATGAAGTGTCCCCAACCAAGCACTAATTCTAGGAACATCATTTAACTCCCATGGACTGTCATTCCACTGTACCTGAAGCAGCCATTCCAGTCCCAGGAACCATCATCAAGATCCCGGAATCAACATTCCAGTCACGGGGGGCTGCTGTTCCATTCCACTGCATTCAGAAGCAGTCACTCAGGTCCCAAGAACCATCATCTGGGTGCTGCTGCTACTCGTGCCTGATTGACTAGTGGCCACCGGTGCCTACCCAAAAGCCTGCCCCCCCCAGCCTACTCCTCTGCACCCACCCGGGGATGCCTGCTGAAGCTGCTGAAAGAGCCTCTCTGACCACCAGCACCCACCACCTGCTGTCCACTGCCAAAGAGCCTCTCTCTCTTTCTCTCTGGCACACCCACGCAGACACAATCCCTGCCCCTCCTGGGGGGCTGTCTGCAACTTGAGACCTTGCTGGCACATCTTGGGACTAATATGCTCCATGTGCTGCTGCTGTCACATAGGAATGTGACAAGCTGTATATACAATAAGATTCAGTCACCTACTAGAAGCAATACAGAGGGATAAAAGATTGGATGGTCAAAGTCAGCTGGTAACAAATATAACTTTTATAAAAACTTTTTAAACAACATACATTACAACTTTATAAAACAAACATTAATATATATACGAAGAAAGGAAACTAACTTAGGGGTCTGTGAGCCAAAGGATAAAGTGTTGTACGGGACCGAGGGGCAGACACCTCTTCCACCTCGTACCCATGTAGTCAGGCAAAGTGCAGGGCCCCCTCCAGGGATGCCTTCCATTTGACAACTGACTGGTAGAACAGTTCAAGGGTATCCTTCTCAGTGGGGAGGGACTCCCGGTATGCCTCTGCCAGGTGCTCCCTTACTTGGAGCTCCTTGACCATTCCACCAGCTGGGTGTGGACACTTAGCCCGTCCATATATTTTTTTGTGGGCCTCTCCAGTTCGGCCCGAAAAGCTCATGCCTCTTCGGTCTCCTCACGGGGGGCTGGAGACTCCTTAGCAGAGCTGGAGGGGGAAGGGCTGTGGTAGCGCTTCTGCTGTGCCTTCCCCCCTTGCTTAGGGCAATATTCCTTTACAGAGTCCCTGTGCCCCGACCAAGACATGTCCGGCCGTGCCACCTCTATGAGGTGGATGTTCTCAACATGGGCTATCAGACCCGATGTGATCCCCTGTGACTCCCTTTTTATTTTTTTGTCACAGATCTAAACAACATAAAGATAGGAACATAGGAAGTGACATACTGTGTCAGACCAATGGTCTATCAAACCCTCCCTGCATTCTATCTCCACAAGTGGGTGGTTGGCCAATCTCTCTCTCTGTGGGGGACTACCTAACCGGTCATAGGGCAATACATTCCTTACTGTTCCAGCCCCCATGCCTTATCTTGCATTCTGCAAATCCACCTTTTGCAGTATGGAAATACTTCCATACCACGGACCTCGTCGGCCTGGTGGTTTGATCCACCGACATTCCTTTGATGGGATTTTGGCACTCTCTCTGAAACCGGTTGGGTTGTGCAAATGCGGTTTGGATGTTTGGTGTTCGGGCCAAACTCGGCATGTTTGGTCGACCAAACCAAACATCCAAACGGAACATTTGAAGGACCGAACAGTTTGGTTGACTTTGGTTTAGTTCGGTTGAGTTCGGGCAGGAAAAATGGGGTAAACAAGCCCAGGGAGGAGTGGGACAGCTCAGGAGCAGTCTTTCTGGCACCAGGGGAGGAGAGGCTTGGAATAGCAGCCTGCCTAACCACTCACAAGCCCTCTTTACCTCACACCACTGGCTTGACAGGCTGCCATTGACCACAGGCTAGTATAATATTAATATAATATAATAATATAATATAATTTTAGATTAAAAATTTGAATAAAAAAAATAAAATAAATTAAAATATAAAAACATTATTTTGGAGGGACAAATGGAGAAGGGAAGGAGAGGCCGGTCTTCTGCCCATAGGGGAGGCAATGGGGCACATGGCAGAGGTGGAAGGTGTAGGGGCCATGCCAGTGAAGTGGCAGCATGCAGCAGCAGCCCAAATCCATCACCATGCCCCAAACTTCGTAGGCCTGATTTTGGGTCACAGGCTTCTGAGGCTCCCAGCACTAGTGGAACTGAAGGGGTGGTGGTTAGGTGTCTCCTCCTGTCAGCGTCCTCCACTGCCATGCGCGGCACTGCAATGCCTGCATTGCAGGAGGCTGAGGCTGTCTTAACTGTGGGCTTCAGGAGCCGAAGTTTCTCAGGGACCAGCATTGTCCCCCATTGTAGAGGCGATCCCCCCCCCCAGCAGTCTAGGGCCAGTGGATCTCACCCCGGCTGCTAGAGGCAGGGACCGATCCCCAGGCAATGGAAGCAGGGAGTGGAGCAGCATCAACAGCAATTGCAGTAGCAGCAGCTGCATCTATAGGGGGCAGGGGGAGAGTGCTGCTCAGAGTGGCAGTAGCATGGGGGGCAGTCTATCTGGCTCGGGGTCCCAGTACTCCCCTTCACGGGGGGACATAACTGAGATTGGGGAGAGCGAGGCAGACAGAAGTTCTGTGGAGGAGGTATCTGCTGGTGCTGAGGAGATGTCTGTCCCTCCGCGAGCTGTATCGCCCCCATGTCCTGCCCCAGCTCAGCAGTGCATCATCTGGTGCGGGCCAAAAGGCAGGAGGGGGCAAAAAACCATTAGTCTGGAAGCATTTTAAGTTGGTGCGGGTGGACGATCCCCGGGAGGTGCAATACAGTTTATGCCAGAAGGTGGTTAAGCGTGGGCAGGTGCTCACCAATCTTGGCACAACTGTCATGGCGAGGCACCTCAAATCATGCCACAGCGCTGTGCTGCTAAGAGGGCAGGCAGGGGCAGTGGATGCCAGCGGGTTCCCAACCCCAGTGGCCAGTCGCATGCCTTCAACATCTGACAATCATCCTGCACCAAAAGCTGCCTCTGGCAGCAGGAGCCGTGGCATTTCTAGGGGGGGAAGAACAGCAGCAGCAGCAGCCTCGCCAGCAGCGTCAGAGCACCATGGAGGAGCTGGGGTGGGGGCAGCTGCCAAGTCAGTCAGCAGCTGCAGGACGTGACGGGTGGCGTGGCTTTCAGGAGAAAGCCACACACCTATGGGGGGAAATGATAGTGGTGGATGTGCAGCCCTTCTCTGTGGTACAGGACATGGGATTTACGCGGCTGATTGGGTTACTGCCCCCCCAGCTTAAGCTGCCATCCCAAACCACCCTCAGTTGGAAGGTGGTACCAGCCCTGTACCGGGCTCTAAAGGAGCAGGTGAGGGAGCATCTGGCTGCGGGGGACACTGTCCACTTCACCGCAGTCCTGTGGTCCACCAGGAATGCCCAGCATGCATACCTGGTGGTAATGGCGCACTGGTGGAAGGACCCGGAGGCAGCTTTCAGGATTGGCAAAAGGGGTCCCGAAGTAGGGTATCAGTGGGCCCTGCTTCAGGCAGAAGTTATGGATGTCTCCCACACCTCTGTAAACATTGAGGCAGCCCTGACCGCCATGTTGAGGGAGTGGGTAACGCCAGGTGTGGCCTTCGCCAAGGGATGCATAGTGATGGATAACACAGCAAACATAGTGAGGGCAGTCCACGATGGTGTGTTCACCAGCATCCCTTGCGCTGGGCACACCCATCACCTGGTGGTCAGGGATGCTATGGGCTTGGGGGAGAAGGATTGGGTCAGGCACCCTTAGCTCCCTGATAGAGCAGGGAAGGAAGCTGGTCGGGTTTTTTAAACAGAGCATGAAGTGCAGCGAGCTCCTCTGGGTCAAGCAGGCAGAGCAAGGGTCCCCAGTGCACCAGCTGGTGCAGGATGTGTCCACCAGGTGGAATTCCACCTTCCTGATGCTCGAGCAGCTTGTGGGGCAGAAAGCCGCCTTTCATCAGGTGCAACTGGAAACAGACACTGGGGCACCTCCAGGTTACAATGGGGCAGAATGGGACATCCTCTCCAAAACGATCTTTGTTTTGAGACTGTTCCTGGATGTTACAGAGACCATCAGCTCCTCCATGGCCAGCATCAGCCAGGTGACCCCTCTGGTCCAGAGTCTGCACAGGAGGCTGGATGAGCTTCTCCAGGGGCAGGATGGTGGCCCCGATGACAGGAAGCTGGGGTCTGAGGCGGTTAGCCTGGCACCGCAGCTGAAGGCAGGACTGATGGGGCAATTTGCTGAGCTGCTGAAGTGGGAGGAATATGTGCTGGCAACTATGGTGGACCCCAGGGTCAAGGGCAGCGTAGCACAGCAGACATCACTGTATGGGTTGTGGAAGGCTGGTCTGGTGGAGAGGGTCCAGCAGGCAGAGAGGGCTCTTGAGAGTGTGCGGTGGTGGCAGCAGCAGCAGCAGGATGGTTCTGGGATTGGTGGGAGAGGGAGGAACCAACCCTTGCAGCCATCAGGGTCTATCCCTGCCCCCAGTCCTAGCGGTATCAGCACAAGCAGCATCAGCACCCCTATTGCCAGAAGCAGCAGGGGCTCCTCCTATGTGCAGGCCACTCTGGTGAGCATGGACCCGTGCACAGCAGGGCAGAAAGTATGGCTAAAGGCAGTGGTGGAGGTACTGCCCCAGCTTAGCTACCAGAGGGAGTGTGACAGCGCCTCAGAAGGAGTGGAAAGCTACCTGGAGGAGGAGCCCTGCATTGAGCCCAGTGGCGATCCCTTAGCCTACTGGGCTAGCAAGACCAACGTGTGGCTGGCCCTGTCCAAAGTGGCCACGGGTATATTGTCCTGCCCACCAACCAGTGTCCCCAGCAAGTGGGTGTTCTCCATGGCGGGGGACATTTGCTCCCCACACCACCTGAGACTGGGGCCCAAGTTGGTGTAGCAGTTGCTCTTTCTGAAGGTGAACCTTCCGCTGCTGGGATTCCCTGAGCTGCCCCTGGTGTACAAGGATTGATGGTGCAGTGGCACATGCCATCCCATGCCAGGGACAGTCTTTGGACGGGGCTCCTCCTCCTCAATCTGCGCTACTGCTGCTGTGCTGAGGTGCTGTCCCTCCCTCCCAATGCCTGTTTGCCCGCCCAGGTTGCAAAGCTTGAACCATACCTAAGACATCAGCCTGCCAGTGCCTTGCACTCCTGCCAAGCTACCCACTCAGGTGGCCTAGATCCAAGCATGCCGCAGTGTGCCTGTCACTGCCCTGCACTCCTGCCACGCTGCCCGCCCAAGTGGCCTAGATCCAAGCCTGTCTTAGTGTGCCTGCCTGCCTTCTTCTCCTGCCAAGATGCCTGCCCAGGTGGTCTAGATCGAAGCATGCCTCAGTGTGCCTGTCACTGCCCTGCGCTCCTGCCATGCTGCCTGCCCAGGTGGCCTAGATCCAAGCCTGTCTCATTGTGCCTGCCAGTGCCTTGTGCTCCTGTCATGCTGCCTGCCCAGGTGGCCTAGATCCAAGCCTGTCTCATTGTGCCTGCCAGTGCCTTCTGCTCCTGCCAAGCTGCCTGACTGCATGCCAGACGGCCCTAGAACAAAGCCTGCCTCAGTCTGCCTGCCTTCCACTCCGCTGCCTGTCTGCCTGCCCTTGCAAACCCTGGGTGATGTGCCCCACTTGTCTGATGCTGCTGCTGTCTGCTGGTCCATGGGTGCTCTGCCCTGGCCAATCCAAATGTGCCCATGAAATTGTGTGTCCTGCTGCCATCTGTTGCTGTATGGGAGCTCTTCCCTGGCAGAATCCTACCATCCTGGCTCCATGGGTGCTGTGTACAGGCAAATCCTGATGCTGCTGTCTCTGCTATTCCATGGGTTCTGTGCCCGGCAATCAATCCAAAGTCTGCTGCTGCTGTTGCCAATGTGGACTATACTGTCTGTGCCACAGGTTCTGTGACTGGTGATAAATCCAAAGTCTTCTGCTGATGCTGCCAATGTGGACTATGCTGTCTGTTTGTGCCATGGGTTCTGTACCCGGGCAATCCAATGTCTGCTGCTGCTGTGCCAGTGTTGCCAATGAATCTACCTCCGAGCAATCTGAAGTCTGATCCTGCTGTACCAACGCTGCCTCTACTGTCTGTGCCATGGGTGCTGTACCCAGGCAACTCAATGTCTGATGCTGCTGCCAATACCGCCATGGGTTCTGTGTCTGGGGTTCTGTGCCCGGGTTATCCAATGTCCGCTGCTGCTGCCAATGCCGCCTCTGATGTCTGGATCATGGGTTTTGTGCCCCGGCAATCAAATGTCCGCTGCTGCTGCCAATGCCGCCTGTGCTGCTGTCTGTGCCATGGGTTCTGTACCCGGGCAACCCAAAGTCTGCTGCTGCCAATGCCGTCTGTGCTGCTTTCTGTGCCATGGGTTCTGTACCAGGGCAACACAAAGTCTGCTGCTGGTCCCAGTGCCGCCTCTGATGTCTGTGCCATGGGTTCTGTACCCGAGCAACACAAAGACTGCTGCTGCTTCCAATGCCACCTGTGCTGCTGTCTGTGCCACGGGTTCTGTACCTGGGCAACCCAAAGTTCTCTGCTGCTGCTAATGCCACCTGTGCTGCTGTCTGTGGCATGGGTTCTGTACCCAGGCAACCCAAAGTCCACTGCTGCTGTTCCAATGTTGCCAGTGCTGCCTCTGGGCAAACCAAAGTCTGCTCCTGCTGTTCCAGTTTTGCCAGTGATGACTCTGGGCAATCCAATATCTTATCCTGCTGTGCCAATGTTGCCAATGATGCCTCTGGGCACTCTGCTCCTGCTGTGCCAATGTTGCCAATGAATCTGCCTCTGGGCAATCTAAAGTCTTCTCCTGCTGTGCCAATGTTGGCAATGCTGCCTCTGGGCAAACCAAAGTCTGCTCCTGCTGTGCCAATGTTGCCAATGATGACTCTGGGCAATTCAATGTCTTATCCTGCTGTGCTAATGTTGCCAATGATGCTTCTGGGCAATCAAAAGTCTGCTCCTGCTGTGCAAATGTTGCCAATGATGCCTCTGGGCACTCTGATCCTGCTGTGCCAAAGTTGCCAATTAATCTGCCTCTGGGCAATCTAAAGTCTGCTCCTGCTGTGCCAATGTTACCAATGCTGCCTCTGGACAAACCAAAGTCTGCTCCTGCTGTGCCAATGTTGCCAATGCTCCATCTGGGTAAACCAAAGTCTGCTCCTGTTGTGCCAATGTTTCCAGTCATGCCTCTGGGCAATCAAATGTCTGATCCTGCTGTGCCAAATCCAGTGCTAGTTCTGGGCAATCTGAAGTCTGATCCTGCTGTGCCAATGCTGCCTCTACTGTCTGTGCCATCAGTTCTGTACCCGGGCATCTCGATGTCTGTTGCTGCTCCCAATGCCACCTGTGCTGCTGTCTGTGCCATGGGTTCTGTACCCGGGCAACTCAATGTCTTCTGCTGCTCCAAATGCTGCTTCTGCTGCCTGTGCCATAGGTTCTGTTCCCAGGCAATCCAATGTCTGCTTCTGCTGCCTCTGCTATGACATGGGTACTGTGCTCCAGCAACCCAATGTCTGCTACTGGGTGGGTGGCTATGTGATTCACCACCAGGCAAGGCTTGACCAATTGGCAGAATAGCTTGTTCATATCCAGCGAGTAGGATGCAAGCCTGCAACACCTGGCTGAGTAGACGGGCCAGCCACTAAGCTCTGTCCAGGCCTCTGCCCTCCTCCACTGAAGACTGGCACTGATGCCTCCACTGATGCCTGTGTCCCTTTGGAATGGCAGTCCCCTGTCTCTTAGGACTGACAAACACATGTTCAACTGTTCTTCAAATGGAACTCTTCTCCACTTTTTCCTTGGAACTTCTCATTTGAATACGATTATTTCCTACTACCACCAAGATCTGCACCTTGGGTTGGCTCCACCTGGGACCATGCTCTATGCTTCAGGGCTGCCTGAAGTGGCCCTCCTCCTTCTTCAGCTCCATCAAGTACATCCCTGGCCAGACCTCTGCCGCTCCCCCACCCATGCCAGACAGCCTGGGGCAATCCACAAGAAGGGCCCAGCTCAGTTCTGTTAGGACTGACTGACCCATGTTCAACAACTACTGTTCACAAAGAACCATCCTCCACTTTGTCCTTCAAAGTTCTCCTTTGAATTTGATTGATTATTTCCTACTACCACCAAGATCACTGCTGCTCTGGCATGGCCAAGTGGCCTCTGCTGCTCCCCCACCCATACCAGCCAAGCCAGCGTGCAACTAGGACTGTAGCAGAAAGTCGCAGTGGTAGGTATTTCTGCCGGAAACAGCGTTTTCGCAATTAGTGGTATGCTGTGGTAGAGGCTTTCATTCCCCTAGTTTCATTCCGCTACTTCTGCAGTTCCATTAATTTCATTCTGCTACTTCCACAGGTTTCACAAATAGGGGAAACATGCCATTTTCACTACTTCTGCCATTCCACCAGTGCCACGAAATAGCAGAACAGTGGTTTTCCAAGTTTCCGACAAATCCGCAATTTTTCCGATAGTTTCCGAATTTGCAGAATGCCGGCGGAATTAGCAGAATGTCAGCAGAAAAGCCGTGGTGTGGCACAGGAAATTCTGAAATGGTGGAATGGAATCACGGCATGGTAAAAGCTGCTGCCGCTTCAGTCCTATGTGCAGTGCTGACAAAGAGATTTCCCACTTGAGCATTCAAGGACAAATTACATTTGAATAAAAAAGGTGGGGTACAAAAATAGTCAAGAACACACTCTGACCTTCACCAGAAAGATACGTAAATAAAGGGCAGGGACTGGGAGGGATGTCTTTCCACTGCAGCCAGCCAGACGCTGCCACTCTAGCCCCGGGACCCACCCTCAGGGTTCAACTGCCAATGCCACCTATGCTGTAGTGTCTGTGACATGGGTTCTGTTCTATACCCCTGCAATTCAATGTCCGCTTCTGCTGCCTCTGCTGTGCCATGGGTTCTGTGCCCTGGCAAACCAGTGTCTGCTGCTGCTGCTGGTAGTGCATGCCAGCCATTTGCTCCTCAATCTTGTAGACAACCATCGCTTGGATGAGCAGTGCACCGGCAGGCGAGGGCTGGTTGAACATTACAATGGGGCAGAATGGGAGATCACAGCTCACACAGTCTTCAGGCTGAAAATGTTCCTGGCCGTGACTCCTGTTTATATGCTGCTCTGGATTCGGGGATCTGAACCCAACTTCCTTTAGATCACCTAAGGGCAACTGTGATGCTCTCCTAGCACTCAGTGGACAGTGGGTTCCCCAGGGCTCACACCAGGCAGGAACATTGTCCATTGCAAAGCCCAGCCTAGCGTACTTCCCCTCCACCATGGTCCATGGCAGAGGAAGTGCATGGTGGCTCTGTTTCAGGGGATGGGGAGGTAAAGGGGTAATGTGGACCCAGACCCCTGAGAGGGAGACAGGGGGCAGACACCACACCACACAACACCATGCCACACTTGCTTCCTACTCTTGACTCACTCTCTCCTCAGTCCAGCAGAAAGCACAACACACAGCCTCTTGCACTCACCCACACACTCCTTGCACTCACCCACACATGCCTCAGTCAGTAGGCATTTTCAGAAGTCTCCCTCTCACAGCAGTTTGTATTCCTCGCAATCCATTGCCATCCTCCTCATCCTACTTCATCCATTACTTTCCACACATTTACCTCCATTGCTTCATTTATTTAGATTAGATTAGATAGATTTTGAGGTTATACCCAGCATCTCAATATCAATATTTATTTACGGGTACGGACTCTCATCATGACCCAACAACAAACATACAATCATGTAGGAAAAACAATAAAATATATTGAATACATTAAATAAACCAATATAGTCTCATTCAGAACGAGAAAAACACTCCAAGGGAAGGGCAATGCTCTAAGAAAAATCAAGAATCGATTCTGCACGCAGAAAAATAAAACTTATGGCCACGAGGGACTCCAGAGTTGTAAGGCGAGGAGGGGCAAGACCCAGGTCTTGATACTTAAACTAGGAGAAGGGGATTGGCAAGGTATTATATGTGGATTGCTTTGCTTTTGCCTTAAGCCACTCCATAATAAGGGCTCTTCTCTTGAGTGCCAATAAGGTATAGGAGGCAAGCGCCACCATAGCCTCCTTATGAGGTAAGGAAAGGAGCAAAACATAGCAACCCTCTGTCTGGAAGGAGTAGCCTGTTGGCAGCAATGGAGCCAGCCAAGTAATACGAAGGAGGTGAAAATAGGGGCACCTCAGCAAAAAATGCTCAGTGGACTTAAGTCCACTGAGTCAACTTAAAATGCTTCCAGACCAACGATTTTTTGCCCCCTCCTGCCTTTTGGCCCACACCAGATGATGCACTGCTGGGAGCTGGGGCAGAACATAAATAGGATTTTAAGGAGGATAGCCTCCTTAAAGGAGGATCCTTAAGGAGGATAGCCTTAAGGAGGAGAGCCTCCTGTCCTGGGGCAGGACAAGGAAAAATGCTTAAAGAGGATAGCCTCCTGTCCTGGGGCAGGACAAGAAAAAATGTTCAGTGGACTTTAAGTTATCAACTTGGTGAAGTTGAACAGCTGCTACCTGGATGATTTTGTGCTACCTGGAGAACTTTGAAGGCTGAAGTGAAGAAGGGTTCCATGTGACGGCTCCCCATGAGAGGAATGATGACCTCAGAACCCTGATGGTGGGTCCTGGGGCTGGAGTGGCTGCTTCTAGATGCCGGGTAGAAAGTTAAAATAAGTAGAGCCTATCTTGGGGCATGGACCTCCTCGCTGTTGACGTAACCTGGCAAATCCGCCAAAAACAGATTAAACAACAGGGGTGCGAGGACACAGCCCTTCTGAACCCCTCTCCTAATGGGGATAGCATTACCCTGGGTCACAGCTCCCCCCCCCCTTTGACATGCGCTTCATTATTGGAGTACAGTTGGATTATAGCAGATAACAGTTTGCCCTCAATCCCCCAAATCCCCCAAATCCTCAGCTTGGCCCGCAATCTGGAACGAGGAACAGAGTCGAATGCCTTAGTAAGGTCCAGAAAGACTCGATGTAATTTGCCTTTCCTATATTATTCTCCTGTCCCAAACTGAGATAGGGATTAAAAGATCCCTAGGGAAATTCCATCGTTATTGTTCAATCAATGGTTTCGAGATCAATGATGCCAAGACCAAGGTTATGGTTTTGGGCCCTAGGTTTCGTCCCCGTACCTGGCAGCTGGGAACATGGAAAATTGGCTCTATAAGTTCCTTCAACTACTTAGGTGTCCTCTTTAGCTGCAGTGGTACATGGCATTCCAACTTGCAGGCCAGGGCAGCCAAGGCCACTAGAGATACAAAAGCTATTGCTTGAGCTTTTAGTATCTCGAAAGGGGTTTCGATCTCATCCTGGCTGAAGGTCTATCGGGCCAAGATTCCCCCATCCCTTCTTTTTGGGGTGGAGTTGTTCCCATTCCCTAACACTCTCATCCTTGAACAAATTCAAAATTTCCCCCTACGGCACTTACTTAGAATTGGGTCCAGCATCCCAGGGGTGGTTTTAAGGTTGGAAATGGGCACGCTATCTATCAAGGCACTGGGCAGAATGGCTTTCTTGAGGTACTGGCTTCGACTCTTGTCTTACCCGAGACTGCACTCCCCTTGATTTGTCTTAGGGAGGCGTTACTACACAGCGGTGCAAGGGCCTACCCTTGGCTGTTGTATCTGGGGCATTTTATCCATTAGCTGGGGTACTCCTTTGAATTTTTTCAAGGGAAAGCAATCCCATTTGTCAAAACCGAACTCTTTAGGAGGATTGAGGATATTGATGCCCAAGAAGACCTGTCCATGATCCATCAATGGAAGGTTGCTCCCTCATTTGGGCTAATTAAGCCATTCCATTACTTTGAACCTTACCTGGACCTCCTAGAGAATCATAAGCTTAGGAGAGTTTACATGCTCCTTTGCTTTAAGATGCTCCGGTTGGCAGTAGTGGTCGGTAGACAAAAGCGAATCCCATTTGAACTTAGATCTTGCTCTTGTAGCATCAAGGAGCGGGTGTTCTCTAGGGTGGGGGATGTTTTCCTGGCTCACCTCCTGAGACCGGGGGTCAAGTTGGTGGAGAAGTTGCTTTTCATCAAGGTGTCTGCTGCTACCGCTGCTGCCATAAGTTCTCCTACCGGGCAACTCAATGTCATTGTCTGCCGCTGCTTCACTGATGCCTGGCAGCCTACAATGCCTGACCAAGCAGAGGTGCCAGACTGGCCACCGAGCCCCAAGTCTTCCCAGCCTCTGCTCCTGCTGCTGCTGCTGGGCCTGTGACAGTCATCCATGCCCCTATGGGCACCCCCGGGGGCCAAGTGCTGAGCCTGCCTGCCCGGGGAAGCTGGAGTGCCAAGCCCCAAGACTTCCTGGTCTCTTCTTCTGCTGCTTCTGGGTCTGTGATGACCTGCCATGCCCCACAGCCACCCCTGGGGGCCAAGCGCTGAGCCTGCTGGTCCAGGGAAGCCGGGGTGCCAAGCCCCAAGCCTTCCCGGTATCTGCTGCTGCTGCTGCTGGGTCTCTGATGGTCTTCCATGCACCCATGTCCCCCCCGCCCCCCGGGGGTCCCTGGAGTGTCCCCAGCCTTGCGAGGGGGCTGAACTCTGCCGAACATTCAGCGAGACCAAACTTTTTTGAACCGAAATACCAAACCCAAACTCGAACTTTTGACCAAACTACCGAACATCCAAACTGCGTTCTGTTCGCACATCCCTAGAAACAGGAACACATAAACATCTACATAATATCATGTGTTCATGGTGTTGCCTCTAGTCCTTCCCAGACCAATACCCATTCTCCCACACCAAGTGGATGGATGGTGCTGCAGTGCTGCCTACTCATCTCTTTCCCTTTCTCCCATGTACACCACCACCACCTGTGGTTCTGTAGTGTCTGCAAGTTGAGACTCTGGCTGTTGCTGAAAGAGCCCCCCACCTCTCTCTCTCTCTCTGGCAGACACATACACGTGCAAATCCTGCCCTTCTTGGGGAGCTAGGGTTGGCAAGTTGAGACCCTGGCTGGAACATGTCTGGGTGGGTGCTGCCGCGGCTTGTGCCTGACTGCTGGAAGATCCGCCCCCACCCTCTGGCAGACCCATAAATAAGACATGAGCAAATCCTGCCCATCCATTGCCACCCGCTGATGCCCACTGTTTGTGCCTGACTGCCCACCACCCACCCACCTACACACCAGTGAGCTTGCTCTAAAGGATAGTATTCTTCTTGTCCTCAAAGTTATATGGAACAATAACAAAAAATAAATTTTACAAACCTGGAAGCAGTGGAACCCCTCTGCCCTCTTCCTCCTCTGGCGAGGAGCTGACTTCCACCACCTCAGATGTTCTAGGCTGAATCTCTTCTCCTCCACCTTCACCTTCCTCATCTTCATTTTTCTTTGTTTCTCACCCTCCATTTCACCACCTCAACCAAACCACACCACACGCACAGCCACAACACACACACACACAAGCTCACAACCAATTTTGAACTCTTTTCACACAACCCAGACACCATGAGAACACACGCAATTGAAATACCGTTTCCAGTTTCTGGCATGATCACGGGACCAAGCGATATTGATACTGATAAAATAAAATCTTTGAAATTGGTATCGGTATTGATATCGACAATAATGAAAACAACATTGCACAGTCTTTGCCAGCCTATCTGAGTGCCCTGCCAAGGTCCCAGCCTGCCGTGCTTACTGCCTCTAATGCCACGCTGCCTGTCTGCCCACCCTGTGGGCAAAACTCGAACCCTGCCCCAGCCTGCCTGCTACTTATGCCAAGGTGGCTTTCTGCCTGCCCTGGCAATCATGGGTGATGTGCCCCACTGGCCTGGTAATCCTGCTTCTGCTGTCTGCTGGTCCAAGGGTGCTCTGCCCTGGAAAATCCAAATGTGCCGAAGCAATCCTGCTGCTGCCATTAATTTATTTTTATTTATTTTTCAAATTTATACCCCGCCTCTCCTGCAAACAGCTCAGGGCAGCTTCCAACAATAAAATATGCATAAAAACAAATATAAAACAATTTAAAATTCATGAAAAATACAGGGCCCTGGGATACATTAAAACAATAAACAATAACAGGGTAGGGGAGATAAAAACCCTAACCCACTCCCCACCACCACCCCAAAGGCCTGGGCGAACAGTCAGGTTTTACAATACCGCCAGAATATCAACAGGCTTGGAGCCAGGCGAGCTTCCTCCGGACGGGAGTTCCAAAGATGCATCCCAGCCACCGAGAATGCCCTCTCCATTGTGGCCCCCCGCTTTATGCAGGAAACCTCCAAGAAGGCACCCCCGGCCAACCAAAGGAGCCACTCTGGGGCGCGGAGAGCGAGGCAGTCCCTGAGGTACCAGGGGCCCAGACTGTAAAGGGCCTTATAGATCAATGTCAAAACCTTGAACCTGGCTCGGCACGCTATTGGCAACCAGTGCAGAGTCTTGAGTACAGGTGTAATGTGCTCCCAATGATCCATCCCTGTAAGGAGACAGGCCACCACATTGTGCACTAGCTGTAGTCTCCGAACCAGGAGCAAGGGAAATCCCATGTAGAGCACGTTGCAGTAGTCCAGCCTCGAGGTGACGAAGGCATGGATGAGGGAGGCCAGGTCCGGGTCGGAGACAAACGGACGGAGTTTTCACACAAGATGCAACTGGCGGAAGGCAACCTTAGCGACTGCCTCCACCTGCCGCTTCAGGTGGAGGCCCGCATCCAATATCACCCCCAGACTCCCGACCTGTGGAGCTATTGGAGGGTGAACCCCCCCCAATCAGGGGGGCCACTACCTCCTTCGCTCTCCCCACCAACATCACCTCCGTCTTATCGGGGTTGAGCCTCAATCTGCTCTGCCGCATCCATTCCACCATGGCCTCCAAACACTGGGATAGCAATGAGACAGCTGGGTCTGAGTCAGTTGAAAAAGAGAGGTACAGCTGAGTATCATCAGCATATTGGTGATACCGCACCCCGAACCCTCTCACAACCTCCCGCAAGGGCTGCATATATACATTAAATAATAGTGGAGACAAAATAGAACCCTGCGGAACGCTGCATGATAGGACGTGGGGGCACGATGTCTCATCCCCCAGCACCACCCGCTGGCTTCTCACCAAGAGGAATGAATGGAACCACACCAAGAACGGTCCCATCCAGGCCCCCCAGGTCACGCAGCCACCTCAACAGCAGCCCATGGTCCACGGTGTCAAAAGCAGCCGAGAGATCTAGCAGGATGGGAAATGTTGAACATCCTGCATCCATCTCCCGGCGGAGGTCATCGATCAAGGCCACCAATGCCATCTCAGTGCCAAAGCCTGGGCGGAACCCAGATTGAAAAGGGTCTAGGAAGCCGATGATATCCAGATGCACCTGGAGCTGGAGTGTCACCGCCCGCTCAATAGCCTTCCCTAAAAAGGGAAGGTTAGAGACAGATCGGTAACTGGCGAGTGCATCCAGGTCCAAAGATGGCTTATTCAGCAGGGGGCGCACCACAGCCTCCTTGAGGCTGGGCGACAACCTCCCCTGCTGCAAGGACGCATTCACTACCCTCGCCAGCACCTTCCCCAACGTCTCCCTGGAGGCTTTCACCAACCAGGACAGGCATGGATCGAGTTCACAACAGGTGGCCCTCACAGACCCCAAGACATCCGCTGCCTCGGCCGGCATCACTTACTGAAACTCCCCCCACAAAGCTGGACTGGACGGGGCCTCCATCACCTCGCGCTCTCCCCCTACTGCCCCTAATCCAGCATCAAAGTTGCTCTGAATCTGAGCAATCTTGTCTGTGAAGTAGTTGACAAACTCCTCACAGTGGGCTTGGAACAAGTCCCCATCCAGACGGAGGGAGGCCAGACTAACCAGCCCCCGCACCACCCAAAACAGCTCCGCCAGGCATGACTTCGCAGATGCTATGAGGACAGCAAGGAACTCCTTCCTTGCTGTCCTCACAGCCTCAACATAGGACCGCAAATGGACCCTATGGAGAAGACGGTCTGAGTCAGATCAAGTCTGATGCCAGCGTCGCTCCAGCCTCCTGCCTACTCGTTTCATACACCACAGCCCCTCAGTAAACCAAGGGGCCCTGCGGTGATGATACCAAGGCAGAGGGCATCTCAGAGCCACCCTGTCAATGGCCTCCTCCAGCAAACTGTTCCAATGCTGGACCAGTTCATCGACAGAGTGACCGTCCAGGTCCAGGGTTAACTCCCTCAGGACCTCTTGGAACCGCTGGGGTTCCATCAGCCTCCGAGGGCAGACCATCGTAACTGGTCCCTTCCTCCTCTGGAGGGCGTACGCTAGAAGACTGGCCTGAAGGAGATAATGGTCCGTCCATGACAAGGGCACCGCCCTAACTTCCCCCACAACTGGACCCCCTGCTTCAAGGCCAGAACTGAAGATCAGGTCGAGGGTGTGCCCCCCCCCACGTGGGTCGGGCAGATAACCTCCTGGGGCAAATCCATGGTTGCCATGATGGCCATGAATTCTCGCTCCTCCCCGACAAGGCCGGCATCGGCGTGGATATTGAAGTCCCCCAGAATCAAGGTCTTAGAGGTGCCCAGCACCACCTC
>QEPC01011775.1:604995-648928 GCA_003113815.1 Sphenodon punctatus
GCACCACCCAAAACAGCTCCGCCAGGCATGACTTCGCAGATGCTATGAGGACAGCAAGGAACTCCTTCCTTGCTGTCCTCACAGCCTCAACATAGGACCGCAAATGGACCCTATGGAGAAGACGGTCTGAGTCAGATCAAGTCTGATGCCAGCGTCGCTCCAGCCTCCTGCCTACTCGTTTCATACACCACAGCCCCTCAGTAAACCAAGGGGCCCTGCGGTGATGATACCAAGGCAGAGGGCATCTCAGAGCCACCCTGTCAATGGCCTCCTCCAGCAAACTGTTCCAATGCTGGACCAGTTCATCGACAGAGTGACCGTCCAGGTCCAGGGTTAACTCCCTCAGGACCTCTTGGAACCGCTGGGGTTCCATCAGCCTCCGAGGGCAGACCATCGTAACTGGTCCCTTCCTCCTCTGGAGGGCGTACGCTAGAAGACTGGCCTGAAGGAGATAATGGTCCGTCCATGACAAGGGCACCGCCCTAACTTCCCCCACAACTGGACCCCCTGCTTCAAGGCCAGAACTGAAGATCAGGTCGAGGGTGTGCCCCCCCCCACGTGGGTCGGGCAGATAACCTCCTGGGGCAAATCCATGGTTGCCATGATGGCCATGAATTCTCGCTCCTCCCCGACAAGGCCGGCATCGGCGTGGATATTGAAGTCCCCCAGAATCAAGGTCTTAGAGGTGCCCAGCACCACCTCCGAGGCCAGCTCTGCTAGAGTGGTAAGGGATGCCGCTGGACAGGAAGGGGCCCTGTATACCAGCAGCACCCCTAGCTTGCCCCCGGCCAAATTGAACACCACGTGAAGGGCCTCAATATGCACAATCTCCTGGACTGGATACCTCCTAACCAGCCAGTCCTCTCTAAAAATAATAGCTACACCACCTCCCTGGCCATCTGTGCGGGGCTGATGCTGCATGGCATACCCGGCCAGAATGAGATTGGCCAAAGTTGTACCGGCCAACTCATCCAGCCAGGTCTCCGTAATACATGTGAGGTCCACGGCCCCGTCCGAGATCAAATCCCGGAAAATTTGCTGCTGTATGGAAGCTCTTTCCTGGCAAATCCTACCATCCTGGCTCCATGGGTGTTGCGCAAAGGCAAATCCTGCTGCTGCTGTCTACTGTGCCATGAGTACTGTGCCCTGTCTGACGCTGCTGCCAAGGCCACTTCTGCTGTGCCAACATGGGTTCTGCTACTGGGCAATCCAATGTCTGCTGCTGTTGCCAATGCTGCCTCTGATGTGACACAGGTTTTGAGACCAGGCAATCCAATGTCTGCTACTCGGTATCCACGTGATTCACCACCGGTCCACCGTGCAAGGCTTGACTAATTGACAGTAGAGCTTCTTGAGTTCTGTTGAGTACAGACCAAGCCTGCAATTCCTGGCCAAGTGGGGGTGCTGCCAGACACCAAACCCTGGTCGGACTTCTGCCACTGCTCAACCCTGGCCAGCCAGCCAGCCAGCCTGCAAGCCCCTCTTGGCTATTTCCCCACCTGCCTCAGTGATGATGCTGGATACCTCCTCTAAGTCCAAATACCTGTCTGTGTCCAACAGGAGCAGAGCCGGGTGTCCCTGGGCCATGCTGTAAACCAATAAGGACCCTCCACATGCGAGCTATCATTCCACTTCATCCAGAAGCTACCACTCCTGTCCCACAACCTACTGTCAGGGTTCTGGGGCTGTCATTCCGCTCAGGCAGAGCCGTCATTCCACCACATCAAGAAACAGTCAGCCACTCCAGCCCCAGGACCCACCTTCAGGGTTCTGGGGCCATCATTCCACTCACGGGGAGTTGTCATTCCACTGCATCAAGAAACAGCCAGCCACTCCAGCCTCAGAACGCACCATCAGGGCTCTGGGGCCTACGTTCCAGGCAGGGAGGACTGTTGTTCCACCTCATCCAGAAGCTGCCACTCCTGTCCCACGACCCACCATCAGGGTTCTGGGGCCATACTTCCGCTCACATGGAGACATTACTCTACCACATCAAGAAATAGCCAGCCACTCCAGCACCAGGACCCACTTTCAGGGTTCTGGGGCCTACATTCCAGGCAGGGAGGGCTTTCATTCTGCTTCATCCAGAAGCTGCCACTCCAGCCCCAAGACCCACTGTCAGGATTCTGGGGCCGTCATTCCACTCACAGGGAACCGTCATTCCACCGCATCAAGAAACAGCCAGCCACTCCAGCCCCAGGACCCACCCTAAGGATTCTGGGGCCTATGTTGCAGACAGTGAGGGCTGTCCAGCCACGTCATCCAGAAGCTGCCGCTCCTGTCCCAGGACCCACCATCAGGATTATGGGGCTGTCATTCCGCTCACGGGGAGCTGTCATTCCACTGCAAGAAACAGCCAGCCACTCCAGCTACAGGGCCCTGAACGTTCAGTTGAACCGAACTCAACCGAACTGAACCCAAACTCAGTTTTTGAACCGAACGACCAAACCCGAACTTGGTTTTCGAGCCGAACGTCTGAACGTCCGAACCCCATTGTTTTTGCACATCCCTAAAACATACATCTACAAATAAAAAAATAAATCTTTTTTTCTATTTAGCAGAAGAGGAAGAACACACAAAAAATGCATTTGAAAATACTGTGTGATTATTGCTCATTTTCTGATACAGTTAACAGAAACAGCATGAAACTATTTAAACAAAAGGGCAAGATCCTTTATGCTCTTTTTACTATTACCTTGGAAAGTCAGTGCTGGCAGATAAAATTCTTAGGCACCAGATGAAAGCAGACAGAACAAATAAAATCAGAAATAAAGAAGATGTTTTATTGTGCTCTTGTGGCTGGGTGAATTATGCCTTTGAAGCATATATCACCAGTACACTATGTACACGTTTGATGGTAACTATTCCAGGGATTACTGCTTAGAGTTTGCCTTTCCTGGGAGCAGTGCTTGTCTGAGTATTTGCCATAGAGCAACTTGGGGTTATTGCAATAATGGGCATTTAATTGTTTTTAGTGGTCATATAAAAACCAGTGTTGCACCCTTTAATGCTCCTGTAATGAATGAATAGAGAATTATAGTACATTAAGAATGAATCTGGAGGGCACGAGGCATTCATCATTCCACCAGTAAAACAACTCATGTTTTAGATTTACCCCAAAGCAGATGAGGAAAAAAAACAGCCGGCTCTGCTGTTCCATGTAGGGATAAATTTATTTTAATTATAAATATATTTGTGTAAGAAAAAGTTCATAAATCAAGAGTTATGCATCAAAAATTATAAATAATTGCTTAAACTAAAACTGGGGCATTCTACATTTTAGCATCTATGGGTGAAAACAAACTAAACAGTAGCTCATGTTAGCCAACATTAGTCTAAAATTCATCTGCCCATCTATTAGGTGGCTGCCAGATGTTTGCCTACTTCTGCCACGGGGCAACTGGCCAGCTGCTACTCGACACATCGTCCAGAGATGATGAGTGACACAGCACAGCACAGGTTAATCTGAGCTAATGTGTGCCCTTCTGTCACTCCCTGGTCATCTCATGCCCAATTGACTCTCTAGCAGACTTCTTGCTTCTGATGTACTTGTAAAATTTTGTATTCTTATTACTATTATGTCTTTAGCTAGTCACTCCTCAAATTCCTTTTTGGTCTGTCTTATTAATCTTTTTCATCTAATTTGGCAATGCTTATGCCCTTTCCTATTTTTTTCATTACGACTAGCTTTCCATTTTTAAAGCTCCAATAGCCTCCTTCACCTCCCCATTTAGCCACACTGTCAGATGTTTGGTCCTCTTGCTACCTTTTTTTAATTTGCGGAATACATTTAATCTGCACTTCCAAGATGGTGCTTTTAAATAATCTCCATGACTCTGCCACACATTTAACTTTAACAGCTGCTCCTTTTAATTTTCCTCTAACTAGTTTCCTCATTTTTGCATAGTTTCCCCTTTTAAAGTTAAAAGTTACTGTGGTCATTTTTTTCGTTTGTTTGTTTGCTTTTAAAATCTCCCTCCTATAGCTATGTCAAATGTGATTATAGTATGATCTCACTATTGACAAGTGGCTCTACCACTGTTATACCTTGTACCAGGTCCTGCACTCCATTTAAGAGTGGATCCAAATTAGCTCCTTCTCTTGTAGATTCCAGGACCAGCTGCTGCAAGAAGCGGTCATTTATGGCATCTAGAAATTTTACCTCCACATCACACCCTAAGGCGTCATTCACCCTGTCAATATTTTATTTATTTATTTATTTATTCACATTTATTGGCCTCCCCCTCATGCCCATGGCATCTCAGGGTGGCTCACAACACTAAAACAACAGTAAAATACATAAAACAACAGTATAAATAATATAAAAAACTACCCCCCCAAACATTCCCCCTCCCTCCCTTACCCTCCCCTCCCACCCTCCCCTCCAAAGGCCTGGGCAAACAGCCAGGTCTTACAGGCTCAACGAAAGGCCTTCAGACCTACAGGCCAGGCGAGCTTCCTTTGGGACAGAGTTCCAGAGCTGCGGCCCGACCACCGAGAACGTCCTCTCCATCATGGCCCCCCATTTATCACGGGGGACCTCTAGGAAGGTGCCCCTGGAAGACAGCAGGGGCTGCCCTGGGGCACGGAAGGTGAGGTGGTCCCCAAGGTATGAGGGGCCTAGACGGTATAGGGCTTTATAAACCAGCACCAGCACCTTGAATCTGGCTCGGTATGCTATAGGCAGCTAGTGCAGAGTGTGGAGCACAGGTGTAATATGCTCCCATCACCTCATCCCTGTGAGGAGACGGGCCACTGCATACTTCACCAGCTGCAGCCTCTGAACCAGAACCAAGGGAAGCCCCACGTAGAGCGCTTTGCAGTAGTCTAGCCTTGAGGTAATGAAGGCGTGAATAAGAGTGGCCAGGTCGGGCCCGGAGATGTATGTGTGCAGCCTCCGCACCAGAAACAGCTCGTGAAAGGCGGCTTTAGTCACCGCCTCCACCTGCTGATCCAGACAGAGGCCTGGATCCAACACCACCCCCAGACTCCAAACCTGCTGGGCTATGGGAGGGCAGACCCTCCCCCACCAGAGGAGTCGGCACCTCCCTCTCCCTACCCACCACCATCACCTCCATCTTATCAGGATTGAGCTTCAGTATGCTCTGCCGCATCCAATCCACCACAGCCTCCAAACATTGGGAGAGCAACGAGACAGTGGAACCTGGGTCAGTCGAAAACAAGAAGTATGCAGTGGAAGTATTTAAGTTTGTCTGTTCCATACTAATACCCATCTGTTCCTTCTCCAATTCTTTCCTGTCCTCTTTACAGGACTCCACTGTATCACTACTAATCCTACCTCTCAACTGTCCTGTATTGGACATGCAGCTATTTTTAGCTGCTGTACTGTCTGCTGTGCCCAGCACTTGAAATATCCCAATTTGACTCCCTGCGCTTGGTTCAGCCTCTGTTTGACTCCCTCACTCTCTGATCTCTCACTCCCGCACCACTGGAGTGGCGCCCCTCTCTGACTGACTGTCCTGTGAGCAGCTGCAGTGGGGTGGGAATCAGTGTGCACAGTGCAGCTGCAGGCAGCAGGTGCCGGGCAGGCATTTTTGGTGCACTACGTGCATGCAACACAAGCACACACATTCCATCCACTTGACCATGATCCTGAGGCATGGGCAAGTGGCAACAGAGAGAGGGGAGCCTCAGCCAAGCAGAGGATCCAGGTCTAGTCTGATTGGCCGTTCCTTCCTGCAGAGTCCAGAGCAGTCAGCGGAGGTGCCGGAAGACCACCCCTGGGTCTTGGCCTCTTCCCAAGAGCTTCCACACCAGCTGAGAAACACCCCCATTCACTGACTGGCACTCAGAGAAAGAGAGTGGCCAGTGGGGGACCACCCTTCAAGACAAGAGGTGTGGAGGACAAGTTGGGGTTTTTCTAATAATGAGGTTTTCTAGTGGGGTCTAGTCTTGAAGGGCAGTCCCTCACTTGTTGCTCTCTTTCTCTGAGTGCTTTCTCTGTGAAGAAGCCCTGGGCCCTGGAAACTGGAGCTGCTGAGACTGTTTTTGGTTTTAAGGGGCTTTGGTTCCTTTGTGAAGAAGCCCTTGGAATTGGAGCTGCTGACTCTGAGACAGTAAATTTTGAGGATTCTCAGAGTCTGAGTCAAATGTCTACGTCAGAGTGCAAATTTATATAAACTAATACAAATTAGCATATGAAAGTTATATTCAAATGATGTCCCACTTTGTCCCTCTTTCTGAGTCTTGCTGCCCCTCTTTGCCGAGTCCAGGGGTTGAGAGGTATATTACTAATTATGACATCCATCTGGGTTGCCTCCATCTGAACCATGTGCTCTACAGCAACTGACAGCTTACCCCCAGATCTTAGTTTTAAAACTCCTCTACCACCCCTTTGATCTTTAGTGTCAGCAGTCTGCATCCATTTTGGTTAAGGTGGAGCCCATCCTTCTGGTATAGGCTCCATCTTTCCCAAAAGGTTCCCCAGTTCCTAACAAATCTAAACCCCTCCTCCTTGCACCATTGTCACATCCACACATTGAGACTCTTCAGCCTGATTCTGGGGCCCTGTGCATGGAACAGGAAGCATTTTAAAAAATGCTATCCTGGAGGTTCTGGATTTCAACCTCCTTCCTAGAAGCCTAAATTTAGCCTCCAGAACCTCCTTCCTATGTCATTGGTGCCAACATGGTCCATGACAACCGGCTCCTCCCCAGAACTTGTTAAAATCCTATCTAGATGTTGCATAAGGTCCACAACCCTCACACCCAACAGGCAATTATGGCAGTTTTGAGGATTGCATAGTCAAACTCAGATATTTTTATTTCTAATGATTGAATCACTCACTACTACAGCCCTCATATTCCTGTCAGTTGGACCCCCCTCCCCTGCAGATGTATCCTCAGTGCAAGAGGATACTATGCCATCATTTGTAAGGCAGGTCCCAGCTACAGGCTCTTTTCCCACCATACCAGCTTGATGCCCTCTTTCCCTAAGACCTTCACCCTCCAAAACAGCACAGGAGCTGCATAAGAGGAGGCATGTTGCTATATCAATGAGATTTTTAAAAAGTATTTGAAATACCACGTTCAAGTAACGATTTCATTGGATGTCATATAAGAATTGAAGAATGTGAAGGCGTTCTAGAATAAGTAAGTAAATTCATAACTGCATTTTTCAGAGGAAATGTTAGTGTTAAGTTTGGAGGTAAAATATAGTCACGCATCATAGTTGCATACATTTTTATTTGACCTCAGAACCTAGAATGAAAGCTATAACCGAGAGGGTGACTAGCGAAAAAGAGTGTAGTTTTGCACCCCCTACTAAGAGTTAGTGAAAGTTGAGCAAGAAAATGTGTTGATCACATTGTATGAAATAGTGTTACAAGTTCTGAAATCACCAGAACATGAGCTATAAAATGATGTGGCTTATGAGATTTATATATCCTCAGGTGAGTCATAACTACAAACTATATGAAACGGATGTGATGCTGTTATTATATTTGTCTGTTCCTCAATAAAATAAGTCTCAAAACAAATGGTCCAATGACCATAATGGAATTACTCAGATACAGCTTTAGAAGGACAGAAAACACATCTAAGGGCATGCCCAAGCTGTTAAAATGGTTAGAGATACAGTCTCCAATATAAAACAGAGAAGTGTCATTAATAGGTTGATATGAAGATAATTTGTAGTGTTAATGGTGGTGAGAAGGGAAGTAGAGGGGAAAGTAAAGAAAGAAGACAAGGTGTTTGGGGGGTAGAGTTGAAACGGGGACTTAAATTAGTACCTGTTGGTAACACCCACAGTTTTGAGTATCATATTAGGAACCTGATGGGTTACCCAGGCACCAAGTGGGTACCAATTTTTAACTTTTTGTTATTATTACTAATTGATATATTGGGTTAGAAAACCAAATAAATTGGGATGGAAATAAAAAAAATCAGGACTGGATGTCAATTTTATGGGACCAGGAGTCAATTTTATAGGATGGGTAATCAATAATTAGGTGATGGAAATCAATAAAAAAGACACAAAAATCGGTACTGGAAGTCTACTTTCCAGGACTGGAAGTCGACAGTCTGGGATATTGAATACCCAAATTGGCTTGCAATTGGGTAGCAATTGATACCCAAGATTGTCTGGTTAATTCAGGTAGCAGAAATTTGATGGGAAATACCATTTCCTCATGTATTTGTTTCAGCTCGATGTGGGGGAGGAGCTATCACATAAGTTAATATCCAGCTATCACATAAGTTAATATTCAGCTATCACATAAGTTAATATCCAGTTATGTCCATGAAACTTTAACTACCATATTTCTTGCTTTTGTATATTATTAATAGGGAATTTTCAAATGCGACACCACCACCCATGGCCACTCTTACCCCAGCATGGCCATTAGAAGTGGTGTCACGTCTGCTCCCGCCCTCCAGATGTTCACCACGGGTGGGAGCAGAGTACACCCCAGACCATAGTTGGGCTAAATGGGATGTGCACTGGGCTCCCCGCCAGTGTAAATCCTGGGTTAAGCCCTGCCACAGTCCGGGAAGCCTACCCCAAACTGTGGTAAAGCGGCCCATCTGGTCTGATATCCCAATCTATCTAACCCAGGACAGTGGCTGGAGCAGTTCTGAACAGGCAGAGTGGCCATCAGGGAGGAGGTGGTGCTGCGCTGAGGAGCACAAGGGGCAGGGATGTGCGGACCCATGTCCACACATCCCCTGCCCTCTCCCCACTAGGGATGGGCGAACAGGTCGCAGTTCAGGTTCGGCCGCGTTCATTTCGGCTGTTTGGTTTGGTCGTCGGGTTTGGGTTCAGCCATTCTGTTTGGGTTTGGCCATTCGGAAACCAGTGTCGCAAGAGGACAAACCGGAAACTGGAAATTCGTGTGTGTGTGGAGCTGTGTGGCGAGTGAGTTTGTGTTTGGCTGTGTTGGTGTTTGGTTTGTGTGTTTTGGTTGTGATTGGGTGTGCTGTTGTGGTTTTTGTGATTGGTGGGAGTTGTGTGTGTTGTGGGTGACTGTGTGTTTTGTGTGTGTGATTTTCAAATTGAAAAAAAAAAAATTAAGAAGACTGCCATGTTGCTTCCCCAGGGGCCAGCTTTGTAATCGAGGAGGAGGAGGAGGAGGTTGCTGCCCCACCATGTAGTACACCTCCTGTTGTGGTGACAAGTTCCTCAGATGAGGTGCTGCCACCAGGTTTATAAACTTTTTTTTTCCTTAGCATCCCCTAGCACCCCAGGGAGGTGGGCGGGATTTGCATGTGACAGCCAGGACCTCCTTTCTAGTTGCAATCCCTAGCATCCCCTAGAACCCCAGGGAGGAGGGCATGATTTGCACGTGCTTTCTAGTTGCAATCCCTAGCACCCCAAGGAGGGAGGACTAGAGGCATCATCATCATAAATGCATGATATTACTTTCTTCCCATTTCAGAGAGGAACTGGATGCTGGCCCCAGCTCTGATGCCACTGCCAGGCCAAGAAGGACTCCTAGACCAAGATTGCCAGTGACACCCCCAGACATCCGGCGGTCACGGTCAGATGTCTGGATGTATTTTGACAAGGGCGACAGAGTCGCCACCTGCAAGGCACGGGGACTGGAACAATAGCGAATGAATTGCCCTATAACCTGTTAGGAACGGAAGTCCCCTGCAGAGTGAGATTGGCCACCCAGTCCACCCACTTGTGGAAACAGAATGCAGGCAGGGCACAGAATGTCTGACACAGTATGGCACTTCTTATATTCCTATCTTTTTAGATCTGCAAGAAAGTTTCCCTCTGGCAGAGGGAGGGGACCACGTCGGGGCTCATCAATCACATTGAGAAGATCCATGGCATCAGAGTGAGGCGGCAGGGTGACACTGATGAGGAGACTCAAGTGGCAGTCGTGGAGCCTCAACGCCAGAAGAAGGGGGGGAAGGCAACCCGCAAACAGTGGCATATAAGCCCTTCCCCCTCCTCCAGCCCTGACGTGGAGACCCCTGGGCCCAGGGAGGACGCAGACACCAAGGCCCTTCAGGCTAAAGTGCAGCGGCCCACCCGGGACTATGTGAAGGAGATCCAGGAGTCCTCTGCCGCCTTTGAGAACAGCCTGGTGGAACAATTGCAGGCGGTCCAGGTCAAGCGGCAGAAGGTGGAGGCATATGGCCAATATGTATCCGCTGAGCTGAACCGCGTGAAAATGTACCACCAGGCAGTCTCCAGGTGGCATACGGACATGGCAGAGGTCATGCAGTTTTCTGTGAACCACGGCTTTGAGCTGGACGAGTCCCGGGTGGGTGGTCCTCAGCCCTGTGATGCGCCCCAAAGGGTGTTTTCTTTCTTCCAATTCCTGGGGGACAGGCCCAGAGACTCTTAGTTTACTTTATAAGTTTCCTTTAAATGTTTGATTTTAGTTTTTTAAATGTTATTGTTCTTGTTGTTGTGTTATTGTTGTATAAATAGTTTTAATTAAATTTGTTATATTTATTGTTACAAGCTTTGTTTGACCTCCAATCTTTTATCCCTATGTGCTGAAGTTCTGGCTGGCAGGTGGCAGAATCTCATACAGCTTGTCGATCCCTACCAGCAGCACCTGGCACCCCATATAGTGTAGTTATCAAACCAAAGATGTGCTGTGCCAGCCAGCAGCAGGGTCTCAACTATCAGACAGCTCCCCCCCCCCAGGGAGGTGCAGGCTTTGTGTTTGTGTGGGTGGGTGTGACAGAGAGAAAGAGAGACAGGCTCCTTGGC
Organism: Sphenodon punctatus; assembly: GCA_003113815.1. Classification (NCBI taxonomy): domain Eukaryota; kingdom Metazoa; phylum Chordata; class Lepidosauria; order Sphenodontia; family Sphenodontidae; genus Sphenodon; species Sphenodon punctatus. Next base: position 615,688 of record QEPC01011775.1, read on the forward strand.
AGCGGGCAGCAGGTGGGGGGAGCTGGTGGTCGGAGGGGCTTTTAATAATTTACAGCAGTTTCAGAAGGCATCTACGGGTGGGTGTGGAGAAGTAGGCTTTTGGGGGGATGCAGGCTGGCATGTGGACACCAGGCTTCTGGATGCAGCGGAATGGAATGCAGCCCTCAGTGACTGGAACAATTTCCCCAGAACCCTGATGGTGGGTCCCGGGGCTAGAGTGGCGGCTTCTAGATGTTGGCCACAGTCCTCCCTGCCTGTAACTTTGCTCTAGAACCCTGATGGTGGGTCCTGGGCTAGAGTGGCAGCTTCTAGATACAGTGGATAGAAAGATGGATAGACAGTGGATAGAAGGATGGCTCTCTGTGAGTGAAATGACGGGCCCCATAACCCTGACGGTGGGTCCTGGGGATGGACTGGCACCTTCTAGGTTTTGGCCAGAGCCCTTCCTGCCAGTAACTTGGCCCCAGAACCAAGAGGCTGGAGTGGCTGTTTCTTGGTGTGGTTGAACAAAGTCTCTCAGTGCAAGGAATGATGGCTCCAGACCCATGATGGTGGATCCTGGGGCTAGAGTGGCAGCTTCTAGATATATATTGACCACAGCCCTCCCTGCCTGTAACTTGGCCCCAGAACCCTGACGGTGACTCCTGGGGCTAGAGTGACTGTTTCTTGGCACGGTGGAATGACACGCCTCTATGCAAGGAATGATGGCCCCAGACCCATGATGGTGCATCCTGGGGCTAAGGTGGCAGCTTCTAGGTATTGGTCATAACCCTCCCTGCCTGTAACTTGGCCCCAGAACCCTGACGGAGGGTCATGGAGATGGAGTGGCTGTTTTTTGGTGTGGTTGAACGAAGTCTCTCGGTGCAAGGAATGATGGCCCCAGACCCATGATGGTGGGTCCTGGGGCTAGAGTGGCAGCTTCTAGATATATATTGGCCACAGTCCTCCCTGCCTGTAACTTGGCCCCAGAACCTTGACGGTGGATCCTGGGGCTGGAGTGGCGGTTTCTTTATATATATATACACTAAATCTAATTGCTATTAACTATTCTAAAACCTATTGAACTAAATGGAATATCCTAATAATTAACTACAAAGGCCTAGTCCTACAAACACACTGTATCCCTATCTATCTATCTATCTATCTATCTATCTATCTATCTATCTATCTATCAAATATTACACAGGGGGAAACACAAAGAACACAAGGAGGGGTAAAAAACTGAAATTAATATCAGTCTAATAATATTCCTACTCTAAATAAATCCAAAACTTAAAACAGGGGAAGGGAATCAGGGATGGAATAAGAGGGAGAGGGAAAATGATTCAATGGAGAGGGGAGGGAAGAAGAAAGACTGAACACAGTGAGGGATAAAAACAAAAAATAACAGCTATATCTATCTAAGCTAAATAAATGAGAATATGGAGGTAGATGGGTTGAATGGGAGAAATAGGAAGAGGATGGCAATGGATTAGGAATAGGAAGGAACAAAAACTGCTGGGAGACAGGGAACCTTCTAAAACGCCTGCTGTTCAGGAACAGTGACTATCTAGAAGGTGCTGGGAAGGGGGGAGGCAATCAGTTTTGTTTCTTGCTGCGCCCACCTCACTGCAAGCCCCATTGGCTCCATGCAGCGTAGCCCCACCCCACCCCACCCCAGTCCCCCATGTCCAATAACAGACTGCGAAGCCAGTAGTTTGAGGAGAAAAGGGATAGTGATTGGGCAGGCTGGCTGCTACTCCACGCTTCTCCACCCCTGGTGCCTGGAAGTCTGCTCCTCAGCTGACTCACCCTCCCTGTCATGTTTGACCTTCCAGTGACACTTTTTTTGCCACACGAACTCACCCAAACATGATCCGAACTGACCAAACTGTTCGGTCATTTCGACGTTCAGCTCTAGTTTGGTTCAGCTAGTTGGGGTTCGGATTCGGGTTAGGGTTCGGTTGTCCAAACAGGCCTAGTTCGGGCCGAACTCCGAACTTCCGAACCGCGTTCTCCCATCCCTACTCCCCGCTTCCTCCCAGGCCACCAGAATGTATGTTCGGCAGCTGGGCATACTCCTGCCCAGGGTGAGGGCTCTCACCTCGGGCAGGATTTAAGCATGGCAGCTCAGTGCTGGGTTTACAAAATGACTGAATAAGTTCTTAGACAGTAGGTCTATTAATGACTATTAACTAGGGATATGCGAACGTGGTTTGGGGGTTTGGCATTCAGCCAGAACTTGGGGTATTCGGCCCATTCTCAAACACCCTGAACCTGAACTGCCCCCTGCCCGAACTGGCCAAACAAAGTTTGGGTTCCGAACCCATTTGGGTGGGGGATAGGGGACAGGGGTAAACCCGGTTTTCCTCCCCCCTCCAGGCTGCATGGGGGAAAGGGGCACTGAGGCTCACCTCCCACCCCCCTGCCCAGCATTGTAAAATTTATTTGTAGAAAACAAAAAAAAATCCCACCCCAGGTATTGCCCTACCTGGTGGTGCCGGAGCTCTGGCCCCGGGTCCGGTGGCAGCAGTGGCACTGGCAGTAGGTGAGGCAGTGTTCTGGAGTGCTTCAGGCCTCTACTAGGCCTTCCGGGTCACATGACACAGAAGGCCTAGAAGAGGCCTGAAGTGCTCTGGAGCGCCACTGGATCCGGTCCCACCGCCACTACTGCTGCTGCCGCTGGACCCGAGCTGGAGCCTAACCACCTGGTGGTGCTGGGGCTCCGACCCCTGGTCTGGCAGTGACGGCAGCAGCAGCGGGTCCAGGGGCGCTCCGAAGTGCTTCAGGCGTCTACTAGGCCTTCCTGGTCATCTTACCTAGAAGTCCTAGTAGAGGCCTGAAGCTCTCCGGAGCACCACCAGACCCGCTGTCACCGTCACTGCTGCTGCCAGACCCAGGACCAGAGCCCCAACACCACCAGGTAGGGCGAGTCCTGGGGTGGGTTTTTTTTTGGTTTTTTTTAAAATTATGAGGCTGGGCAGGGTGGGGAGGAGATGAGCCCCGGCACCCCATCCACCCATGCAGCCTGGAGGAGGGAGGAAAAACTGGGTTCCGCCACCTCCCACCCAAATTGGTTCAGCCACCCTGAACAGTTTCAGGCCAAACAGCCAGAACCCAAATGGTTTTGGGGGGGCGAACCACGAATGGGCTGAACACCAAACCCCCCAGTGTTCACAAATCCCTACTATTAACCAAGCAGCTTATGGGATGAACTTCTTACTGTCAGGAGCTGGGAGTGAACAACAGGGAATGGATTGCCCATTGTGACTGGTGGTTCTTCTCCCATGTGATTGAGACTGGCCACTGTCCGAGGACAGGATGCTGGGCTTGATGGGCCATTGGTTTGACTCAATATGGCACTACTTATGTTCTTATATTCTAATGAACTGTCACATTTGAAAATACCCTTAGACACTTTTCAACCACCAGAGTTAAGGTTCACTTGCAGCAAATCTGATGCCTTCATTGTATTAGTTTGTAGGAAAGACTGGGAAGTTGTGTAGCATCTTTAACATGCAATCAATTGAGGTTTTTAGTTAGTTAACTTGAAAACATGAGGGATTTTTGCTACCTCTAAATAGTCTAAGTGTAACATTGAAAATGGTTCTTCAGTGTTTCATTATGAAAAAAAAAATTATATTGGAAAAATTGTTTCACCTGATTTTGCTCATGTCCTTGGGAAGATCAGCTTATTTAAACTTTGACGTATATATCCATTTTCAATTTTCTCCAAAATAACTTTATGACATGGGTTTCAGTTCTATACTTTTTCCCTCATTTATTTTATTATGTCAGAACTATGTAATGTATCATCAAATGACTGAAATATCATAAAAAAAGTTTTTTATGGTTCTTTTGAACAACCAACAGAACTTCTACCAGAGCTCAAAACTTCAATCTTCGAACTCGATGATGTTTATGGCTGTTGGTATTTAATCTACATGATTTGCTCCAGTGTGCAATCTTCGGCTTCTGCACTTCCAGAAAAACAGCTTGTAAATATGTATACTTTCCCCTTTAAAAGATAAATCAGTATTGACCAATATAAGAATGCTGGTAAAATTTATGTAATGTTATCTCTGTGGGCTCATAAAAACATAACAAAAGAAATATGGTAGCTTTGCACAATGTGCAGTTATGATATTGACACAGGTTGAACATCAAATCTCTCCTAAAATCTGAGATGATGACAGTTCAGACAGTTCAGTTCCGTATCCAAAGAACCAAACTTTCTGCTGCTTCAGCATCATTGACTGCACTTACTTTAGAGGTTATTATTAAATAAATGACTACCCCGTTTGCTATTGCATGCAACAGCAGAGCTCAGTTGATTAAGGTTCTAATGTGTAGACTGATATCTTGACTTGCATGAGCAGTTCTCCTAAATAGCATTGACAAAAGCAGAATTGTTTGCCAAGATAATGTAATATGCTTTTGTAATTTACCAAGAAATAATGATGATTTTTAAAGGTGACACTTTTAGGAAGGCCTGGGAAAGTAATAGTTTAAAGTTAACCTAGTTAAATGTCTATAACTAAGGGTTTTTTATTGTCTTGAATGTAAACCTGGTATTCAGCATTTTGGGATACAGCTATGAATTATTCACATTCCTGCAGCTAAGTTAATAGACAGCACATTAGTAACACTTCAGAGACTTACTGGGGTGTATGAGGATCCACTGTACCTTGACAGGAGTTGACCCATTTGACATTGTGTATGAGCAGGGGCTATATAAAATAATAAAAGTGCATTAAACAGGCAATTTACAATGAAATAGTTTAACACAGATATTACTATGTCCTAACATCCTGGGTTGTATTTTATTACTGATGGCAATAGAGTTCATTACATTAATTATGTAGTTTCCCATTTCTTCTATATATACATTTAAAAGGTTTTAGATTTTTTCATACATTTGCTTTCCTTTAGTGCCAAAGAATAATGCAAAGTTTGATTATATCTGGTTAAATGGTTAGTTTTACAAAAAGAATGAAAAATACTGAGTTGGTTTCTTTAAGAAGCGTGCAGGGATTTATTTTATTTTATTTTTTTAAATTGTTAGCTAGGGATGTGCGAACAGATCGTGATTCGGAAGTTCGGTCGTTCAGTCATTTGGTTTGGTCGCTGAGTTCGGGTTCGGTCGTTAGGTTTGGTCACCGAGGTTGGGTTCAGTCATTTGGTTCGGTGGCGTTTGGTTAGGCCGTTCAGCGATTGGTTTCGATTTTGGTTTCAGTCTAGCTATTGTGTGGTCCTGTAATCACGTCAGAAGCTGGAAACCGGAAATTTGAGTGCATGCGGAGCTTGTGTGGGAAGAGAGCATATGCGTGTGGCTGGCTGGTGTTTATTTGGTTCCTTTTTGCTGTGTTTTGGCTGTGTTGTGTGTTGGTTTCACTGTGTTGGTTTGGCTGGTTGGTGAGTTGGTGTGGGTGACTGTTTGCTGTTTTGCTGTGTGAGTGTTTGTTTGAAAAAAAAATGAAGAGGGTGCAGATTAACCATCGGGCCTCGGGGAAGGCCAAGGTGGCAGTCCTGGAGCAGGAGGAAGAGGTTCCTGCTGCTGCTGGACCTTCGGTGGTGGAGGAGGAAGAGGAGGAGGAGGCGGAGCAAGAGCCGGCGGGCACAGGAGGTACTGCCACTCCTACCAGGTTTGTAAACTTTTATTTTACTTTGAGGACAAGAAGAATACTATCCTTTAGAGCGAGCTCACTGGCGTGTGGGTGGGTGCGTGGGTGGTGGGCAGTCAGGCACAAACAGGGTATCAGCAGGTGGCAGCGGATGTCTACCACAGAGAGAGAGGGTACCGTAGTGTGGTGGTGGTGGTGGGGCTCTTCCAGCAGTCAGGCATGATCATGAGCACCCCCACCCAAACATGTACCAGGCTAGCAAGAGTCTCCACTCTCCAGTTGCCATCCCTACGCACCCCCAAATAAGGGCAGGATTTGCACGTGCTAGCCAGGATCTTTCCAGTTGCCATCCATAGCGCCCCAAGGACCACAGGATTTGCATGTGCCAGCCAGGGTCTCTCCATTTGCCATCCCTAGCATCCCCTACTAGCACCCCAAGGAGGGCAGGATTTGCACGTGTCAGCCAGGGTCGCGGTCTCCCATTGCCATACCTAGCACCCCAAGGAGGGAGGACTAGAGGCATCATCTTAAATGCATGATATTACTTAGGTGATGTTTATGTGTTCCTGTTTCAGGGAGGGTGAGTAGGAATAAGATGCCAGCGCTGGTGCCAGTGTGCACAGGCCACTGAGGTGGAGGTCGCCAGTGCCACCCCCAGACAGCGGGCAGACAAGGTCCGATGTCTGGCGGTGGTATGAGAAGGAAAACGGATTCGCCATGTGCATGGTAAGGCACGGCGGCTTGAAAAACAGGGAATGGATTGCCCTATGACCTGTTAGGAATGGAAGTCCCCTGCAGAGGGAGATTGTCGCTTACCCACTTGTGGAGACAGACTGCAGGCAGGACTTGACATACCATTGGTCTGACACAGTATGGCACTGCTTATGTTCCTATCTTTTTATGTTCTTTAGATCTGCTGGAAAAGATTTAAGAGGGCCAGAGAGGGGACCACATCGAGGCTCATTGCCCATGTGGAGAAACTCCATGGGGAGAAAGTTAGGTGGCAGTACTTTGGCGTGGCCGTGGAGCTGGAGCATCAACGCCAGTAGAAGGGGGGGGGGAAGCAACATGAAAGAGATGCCATCAAAGCCCTTCACCCTCCTCCAGCTCTGATGTGGAGTCCCCTGGGCTCCGGGAGTCTGCAGCGGCAAGGGCCTTTCGGGTCGAGGTGGAGAGGCCCACCCCAGACTTTGTGACTGGCCTACAGCAGCAAGCAGCCACCATGGAGTACCGACTGGTGGAACAGTTCCAGGCTGTTGAGGTATGCAAGAAGAAGTTGGAGGCGTACTCGCAGTATGTCTCCAAGTATGTCTCCACCGATATGGCTGACCTGGAACTCTTCTGGCAGTCGGTCTCCAAGTGGCAGGCAGCCATGGCAGGGGCTGTTGAATATTCCATCCAACATGGCTACCTAATGCCGGTGGGTGTGATGCCCCCTGTCCCTAGCTCACATGCAACCCTTCTGACTTTCCCCCAAGTTCCGGGGGGCAGGACCAAAGACTGAGTAGAGATAAGTTTCCTTTCTAGTTCAAAATGTTTGGTTTTTGTTTTATAATGTTGTTGTTTTGTTAATAAAAGTTATATTTGTTGTTATTGTTACAAGCTTTGTTTTAACTGCCCAAACTTTTATCCCTCTGTGCTGAAGTTCTGGCTGGCAGGTGGCAGAATCTCATTCAGCTTGTCGATCCCTTCCAGCAGCACCTGGCACCACATGTAGCATTGTTAAGGTATTAACCCAAATATGTGCCAGGCAGCAGCAGGGTCTCAACTTGCAGACAGCCCCCCAGGAGGGGCAAGGCTTTTATCTGTGTGGGTGTGCCAGAGAGAAAGAGAAATAGGCTTCACCTATAAAGCTCTTCACAACCTTGCTCCCCACTACCTCTCTGCACTTATCGCCCTCCATACTCCAGCCCGTGCACTTCGCTCCTCCTCTGTCCCGTCTCTCACCCTTCCACGCCTTCCCTGCTCCCCTAAGTGCCTTCGTCCCTTCTCACTTGCTGCCCCCCATGCCTGGAACTCCCTCCCTGTCCACATCCGCCTTGCCCCCTCCCTTCATACCTTCAAATATCTCCTTAAAACTCACCTCTTTAGCTCTGCTCTGTCTGACTCTTTATCCTGCTGAGCCACTATTCCTATACCTATGATTGGTTTACCCTTATCCTTGCAACATGGACCTGCCTGCTGTCATTCTCATCGTAACCAAGCCAAGTACGTGCACTTGAGACCTCACAACTTCATGAATGTTAGACCCCTTGTCTCTCCCTCTGTTCCCCTTCCTAAGTCTCTCCCCAAGCTCCTGTCTCTCAGATTGTAAGCCCTAGGGGCAGGGACCATGTCTATTTTATTACTTTGTAAAGTGCCAGGTACACTGCTGGCGCTATATAAATGTTTGTTAATAATAATAATAATAATAACAATCCTTGGTAGCGGGGAACAGGCAGAGGGAGCTGGTGGTCAGAGGGACTTTTTTTTCCAGCAGCTTCAGCGGGCATACACGGGTGGGTGCAGAGGAGTAGGCTGTGGGGGAGGGGGAGGCTGGCACGTGGATGCAGTGGAATGGAATGCAGCCCCAAGTGACTGGAATAATGGTCCCAGAATCTCATTGATAGTCCCTGGGACAGGCGGGCTTAGATACAGTGGAATGACAGCCTAAAGCCTATGGGAGGAGTTGAATGATGTCCCAAGAATTAGTGCATTATTGGATACACTTCATTCAATCATGTGATAGGTGGTAGCAGATATAGGAATGCACACAGGCAAGCAGGCACATATAATACATTGTGTTATATTCCATCTCATACTGGTAGGTTTGTTGCTGGATGTTGTCACTGGGCAATGGGCATCGGGCACATGAGCACAGATGGGAGTTCTTCCTGGTTCCAGCAGGTGGCAACTTGAGCTGGGTGGATACACCTATCTCTCCCCCTCCACCCCAATCTCTCTCATTCTAGTGGGAGCCACTCCCTCCCCCCCTCTCTCTCACTCTCTGGCCAAAAGTCGACATATAGTGCAGGTGAAAGCATGGGTGTGATCATGTCTGTATCTCCTTCTATGAGTGGGGAGACTTCCCCTCTCTCTCTCTCTCTTTCTCTCTCTCTCTCACCATAAACAGCAGGTTGCGTAAAGAAAAGGTGGAATGACAGCTCCCCGTGAGCGGAATGACAGGGCACAAGAACCCTGAGGGTGGTTCCTGGCCTGGGGCTAAAGTGGCTGCTACTAGATATTGGACACAGCCCTCCCTGCCAATAACATAGGCCCCAGAACCCTGACAGCAGGTCCCGGAGCTGGAGTGGATGTTTCATGATGACATGGAATGACCACGAAGGTGGGTCAGGGATACAGTGGCAGCTTCTGGATGCAGTTGCACAGCCATCCCTGGTAGTAATGTATGCCCCAGACCCCTGACAGTGGGTTCTGGGGCTGGAGTGGCTGTTTCTTGACACCGCTGAATGATGGTTCTCTTTGAGCCAAACGATGTCCTCATAATTCTGAGGGTGGGTCCTACGGATACAGTGGCAGCTTCTGGATGCAGTGGCACAGCTCTCCCTGCTGGTAAAGTAGGCCCCAGACCCCTGATGGTGGGTCCCGGGGCTGGAGTGGCTGTTTCAGGATGCTGTGGAATGATGTCCCCATAACCCCGAGGGTGGGTCCCAGGGATATAGTGGCAGCTTCTGGATGCAGTGGCACAACCCTCCCTGTTGATAACATAGGCCCCAGACCCCTGATGGTGGGCTGGACTGGCTGTTTCTTGACGCTGCTGACTGATAGCTCTCTTTGAGCCAAATGACGTTCCCATAACCCCAAGGGTGGGTCCTAGGGCTAGATGCAGTGGCACAGAAGAGGCAGCATTGTCAGCAGGAGCAGACATTGGATTGCCCAGAGGCAGCATGGGAATCAGGAGCAGACATTGGATTGCCCAGGCAGAGAACCTGGGGAACATCAGAGACAGCATTGTCAGGATTTGCCTGTGCGCTGCACCCATGGAGCCTAGCCAGGATGGTAGGATTTACCAAGGAAGAGGTCCCATACAGCAGCAAAGTCAGACAGCAGCAGCAGGATTGCGTGGGCACATTTGGATTTGCCAGAGCAGAGCACCCACGGACCAGCAGACAGAAGCAGTGGGATTACCAGGTAAGTGGGGCACATCATGCAGTGTTGACAGGGCAGACAGACAGGCACCTTGCCATGAGAGGCAAGAAGGTGGGCTGAGGCAGGCTCTGAGCTAGGCAGCAACCTGGGTGGGCAGATAGGCAGCGTGGTATGAGAGGCGGGCAGGTGGGGTGGGGCAGGCGTAGATCTTGGCGGCAACCTGGGTGGTCAGACAGGCACCTTGGCATGAGAGGCAGTAGGGAAGGTAGGCTGGGAACTTGGCAGGGCACTCAGATAGGCCGGCAAAGACTGTGGTGAGAGAGAGCCAGACACATACTTAGGTGGGCCCAGATCGTCTAGCTAGAGGCCAGCTGGCAGGCTTACAATTTGTTTCCCAATGCCACCCTGAATCATGAGGTCAGTCAGATAAGGCGGCTGAGGCTGTCTAGTAAGAGAGAGAGAGAGGTAGGGCGGGTGCCAGGCATTGGGAGGGAGGGACAGCACCTCAGCAGTCCAGCAGCTGTAGCCCTAGCCCAGATTGAAGAAGAGGAGCCCTGAACCTATGCCTCTGGCATGGGATGGCCTGTGCCACTGCATCATCAATCCTTGTCCAGGGGCAGCTAGGGGAATTCCAGCAGCGGAAGGTTTACCTTCAAGAAGAGCAACTGCTCCACCAACTTGGCCCCAAGTCTCAGGTGGTGCGGTGAGTAAATGTCCCTCGCCATGGAGAACACCCGCTCGCTGGGAACACCAGTTGGTGGGCAGGACAGGATACCCTTGGGCACTTTCGACAGGGCCAGCCACACGTTGGTCTTGCCAGCCCAGTAGGCCAAGGGATCACTGCTGGGATTGATACAGGGCTCCTCATCAAGGTAGGTCTCCATGGCTGCTGAGGTGCTGTCGTACTCCCTCTCATAACTCTGTCTTGGCACCACCTCCACCACTGGCCTCAGCCACGCTGCCTGCCATATTGTGCATGGTGCCATGCCCCCAGAGAAGCCTGTACATAGGCTGAGCTGCTTCTGCTGCTGCTGCCAATAGGGGTGCTGTTGCTACTGCTGGCGCTGCTACAGCTAAGGCTGGGGGCAGGGATAGACCCAGCTGGTTGAGAGGGGTGGCTGCTCCCAGTCCTGCCATACCCAGGGGTGTCCTGATGCATAGCCCACTCTGCCTCCTGCACCCTGTCCACCAGCGCACCCTTCCAGAGGCCATAGAGTGCTGTCTGGAATGCCATGCTGCCCTTAACACTAGGGTACAGCATTGTTGCCATGACATATTCCTCCCGCTGCAGGAGTGCATCAAAACACGCCTCCAGCCCTGACTTCAGCTTCCTTGCCAGGGTAAGTGCCCCATTGGCCAGCTTCCTGCCCTGAGGGCCACAATCCTGCCCCATGAGAATCTTGCCCAGCCTCCTCTGGAGACTCCAGATCAGAGGAGTCACCTGGCTGAGGGTGGAGGTGAAGCTGCTCACGGTCTCCGTCACAGCCAGGAACAGTCTAAGGACTAAGAGCGTGTGAGTCAGGATCTCCCATTCTGCCCCATTAAACCCTTCTGGTCCCCCGCTGTTCATCACCATTTGAACCTGATGCAACCATTTGAACCTTTCTGTTCAGGAAGCCGCTCATGCATCAGGAAGGTGGAATTCCACCATGTGGCTACATCCTGGACCAGATGGTGCCCTGGGGGGCCTTTCTCAGCCTGCTTCTCCCAGAGGAGCTCGCTGCCCTTCATGCTCCAGTTGAAGAACCCCACCAGCTTCCTCCCCCACTCAATCAAGGAGCTACGGGTGCCTTCCCCAATCCTCTTATTCCCCAAACCCTGAGCATCCCTGACCACCAGGTGAAGGGTGTGTGTGGTGCAAGGGATGCAGGTGAAGCCTCCGTCATGGACTGCCTTGAGTATATTGGCTGCATTGTCCATGACCACACACTCCTTGGTGAAGGCCATGCCTGGCGTGACCCACTCCCTCACCATGGCGGCCAGGGCTGCCTTGATGTTTCTTGAGGTGTGGGGGCTGTCCATGACTTGTGCCTGAAGTGGGGCCCACCTATACCCTGCTTCGGGACCTCTCCTGCCACTCTCCAAAGCTGCGTCCACCGGGTCCTGCCACCAGTGTGCCGTTACCATCAGGTAGGTGTGCTGGGCGATCCTGGAGGACCACAGGTCGGTGGTGAAGTGGACAGTAGACCCCACAGCCCCTGTCAGCTGCTCCCTTACCCGCTCCTTCAAAGCCCTGTACAGGTTGGGCACCACATTCCAACTCAGGGTGGTGTGGGACAGCAGCTTAAACTGAGGGGCCAGAAACCCAATCAGCCACTTGAAGCCCATGTCATCTACGATTGAGAATGGCTGCCCATCCAGCGCAATCATTTCTCCTAACAGGTGCCTGGCTTTCTCTTGATAGCCACGCCGTCCTTCAGCTGCCAATGGCCTTGGCAGCTGCTCCCATCCCAGCCCCACCCCTGCTCCCACCCCAGCTCCATGGTGGGATGACGCTGCTGGTGAGGCTCCTGCTGCTGTTCTGCCCCCCAAACAGGAATACTGCTCCTGCTGCTAGAGGCAGCAGTTGGTGCAGGATGCTTGCCCGATGAAGGAGGCGGGCAACTGGGTGCTGCAGTCCGGAACACGCTGGCATCCACTTCCCCTTCCTTCCCGCTTAACAGCAGAGCACAGTGGCATGATTTCAGGTGCCTCGCCATGGCAGTTGTCCCAGGGTTGCCGAGCACATGCCCACGCTTCACCAGCTTATTGCACAAAGTGCACTGCACCTCCATGGGATCATCTGCCTGCACCAGCTTAAAATGTTCCCAGACAGAGGATTTTTTTTCCCCTCCTACCTTCTGGCCCACTCCAGGTGGCACACTGCTGCCAGCGCTGCTGGGAGGGGCAGAACTTGGTAGTGGAGAGGATGACATAGCTCTGGGAGGAGGGACAGCCATCGCTTCAGATCCAGACATCTCTTCTGTGGCACTAGTGTCAAGTTCTGCCTCACTGTCCTCAATTACTGTGATGTCCCGTGAAGGGAAGTACTGGGACCCTGAGACTTGACTGCCTGGCATGCTGCTGGCACTCTCCCTGTGCCCCCCTCTATAGCTGATACTGCTGCTGCTGCTTCTACTCCTCTCCCTACTGCCATTGCTTGGGGATCGGGCCCTGCCTTTAGCAGCCAGGGTGGGATTCACCAGCTCTGGACTGCTGGGGATTGCCTTGACAATGGGGGACATTGGTGGCCCTGGAGGAACATTGGAAACAGCAGCACCTGCTCCAGCACCAGCAAAGACAGACACAGCCTCTGCTTCCAGTGCGGTGCATGGCAGTGGAGGAGGGCACTGACAGGAGGCGACACTGAGATGCTGAAGCCTATTGCTGCTTTAAAGCAGGCCTGTGGAGTTTGGGGAATGGTGATGTGCTTGGGCTGCTGCTGCTTCCTGCTGCCACGCTGCTGGCATGGCCCCTAGCACCTCTCCCACGTGCCACATTGCCTGTCTTATGGGCAGCAGACCGGACTCTCCTTTCCTCCTCCATGGCTTCCAGTCAAAGCACAGCAGCACACAAAGATTATATATATATATTCAATTTTTTTCTCTAATATATTTGCACTAACTCTAACTAACTATTCTAAAATCTGTGTAACTAAATATATCTAAAGGCCTAGTCCTACAAACACACTCTATCAAAACTGAACTAACATTATCTCTATCTATCTCTATACTAAGCTAACGAACTCCTATCTAGCTATAGTAACTAACAAATCTATCTATCTATCTATCTATCTATCTATCTAATATTACACAGGGATGGGGGGGGGGAGAACACAAAGAACACAGGGAGGGGTACAAAACTGAACTGAATCCTAAATCAATCTAATAATTCTACTCTAAATAAATCCAAAAAACGGGGAAGGGAATCAGGGATGGAATATATAGAGGGAGATGGAAAGGATTCAATGGAGGGGGGAAGAAGAACACAGCGAGGGGTAAAAAATAACACCTAAATCTATCTAATATAATCTAAATAAATGATAATATGGAGGTAAATGGGTTGGATGGGTGAAAGAGGAGGAGGATGGCAATGGATTGAGAACAAAGCAAACTGTTGGAAGAGGGATCCTTCTGAAAACACCTGCTGTCAGGAACAGTGACTAGCTCAGAAGGTGTTGGAAGGGGGGAGAGCAATGAGTTTTGTTACTTGCTGTGCCTGCCTCACTGCAAGCCCCATTGGCTCCATGCAGCCTAGCTCATGGCCAATTGCAGCCTGCCAATCCATGGTCTAAGGAGAAAACGGATGGTGATTGGGCAGGCTGGCTGCTACTCTAAGCCTCTCCACCCCTGGTGCCTGGAAGTCTGCTCCTCAGCTTCCCCCCCCCCGGGTCAGGCAGTGGTCAACTGGTCACTCACTGGTCATGTTTCTCCCGCCTGAAACATCCAAACGCGATCTGAACTGACCAAAATGTTTGGTCCTTTCAGAGTTTGGTATTGGGTTCGGTTTGGTTGGTTTGGGTTTGGGTTTGGGTTTGGGTTTGGGTTTGGGTCCGAACGGACCGAGTTTGGTCCGAACTCTGAACTTCCGAACTACGTTCACACATTTCTATTGTTAGCAGTCTTCATACAGAGGTGGATACATCAGACAAGTAAATCCGAAGGTTGATTTAGCTAAAAAGTAAGAGTGGACAGTGTCACAACAACAGTTTATGGTTAGGGAAAGGTCCCATTTCCTTGACTTGCAAAACCCTGACCACTGACCCACAATGCCGTGCTGCCCCTCACCATCAAATGCTATTATATGCCTGAGTTAAATCAAATACTATCACACACAAGCACTCACTCTGTGTGTGTGTGTGTGCGCATGCAAAACAGACATGTGGCTGGTGGGACTGCTCCCCGGGTCATGCCAGCGGAGAAAATCTCAGATGACATAGTCCAGGGCACCGATCATGGCACCGACCTAATGTGACCGTGACTGGGGAGTCGTCCCACCGGTTGCATGGCCTGGGTACAACTGAGAGCTCGGCAAACCTGTAGGCCGCTGACCCTGCTTGTGCTGTATTCCAAGTGCCCTCCCCCACCATGACAGGCAGCTATGGCAGCCAATGAGGCACAGACATGGCATCTGCCCATGGCAGCTTCTGGCCTGGGCTAGGAAAGTTGTGGCCACCTGCTTTGATCCAGTTGGGCAGGCCTTAGCCCATGCTGTGATATTAGAGGTTGTCCAGAGGTCACAGCATGGGCTAGCCCCAAGTTCCGCCAACACCATCTGAGGCAATCCAGGGCCAATATCTGGCAGTGCATGGTTACATTTGCTGCAAGATCAAGGGCCAAAGCAGGCCCAAATCATGTCTGTTTTGCACGCTCTCTTACACACACACATACCGCCATCATGTGGAGCTTCACAGCCTCTATCAACCCAGCTTCCTTCCTTCACCCTTGTGTCCCTGCCAAGGCATCTGACTTCATTAAGGTATCGGGGTGGTCCTAGACCTTCCTCAAAGCCACTATGGTGACTGGTCTCCATTCTCTATCCCTTCAGGTTTACTTACACCCCATGGGTCACCATTGCACTAGGCCCACAACCTTGGGTAAACCCTTGGAACCCCTTTTGGCTTCCTTGATCCTGTGGGACACCACCTAGCTGAGGCCATGTCCTTGGGTAAGCCCTCAGAGCAAAGCGGGTGTTACTCAGCAGCTTCATCACGAAGCTTACCTTAGGTCCCACATTCTGAGTTCCATGCCTCCCAGCTGGTATTATAACCATAGCCTGTTTATCTGGTCTACCAGTTGCTGGTATTCTGTGTCCCTAGCTTCAGGTGGGCCATCAGTACTTTCCTCCCTTGGCCTTCCTCTCACTCAGACAGAAAGGGGTTGCTCCAGCCTTCTCTGTGTTCTCAGGAGTTTGCTCTTCCCAACTTATCCTGGGCACACTAATTCCCTCTAGATCCTTCCTGAACTCCTTTCCTGAACTTCCTGAGCTCCATATCCAGTGCTGCCTCCAAGATGATTCTCCTGTTTGCTTGGGCTAGATGTCCTAATATAACCCCAGCCCTTTCATGGAGCCAGCCCTTTCCAGTCATGTGACCTGCTGCTCCCTGGCTCCAGTTTAACCCTTTCTATGCTGGCTCCAGACAAGCAAGTGGCAAAGCACTGACATGCTGTGGACTGGCTCCTGCAGCCACTTAGCCACAGTGCTTCACTACAGAGGGACTGAGAGTATGAGTGTTTTTAGATGCAGCACTATGGTTTGATCCTGCCCAGAGTGAGGGCCCTCACCCAGGACAGGATCTAAAGCCTCAGACTGGCAGACGTTCCGGCAGCCTGGGCCAAGGAGAGGGCAGGGAAAGGAAGGGGCTATGTGTAGATGTGGTTCGCACAGCTCGGTCCTCCACCTCTGCTGAGTGCGGACCACCCACCTCCTTGATGGGCAGGTGCGGCAGTCTATGAGACCACTGAGCCTCCCCAGAAATGCTCTGTCCCCAGACTGGAGTCAGGTAGAGTGGGCCATCGTACATGACAGTCCATTCTACCATGGTCTGGGTATCGCTTCCCCTGGCAGGGGCAGTGTTTAGCCTACTCTGTGCCTTGGTGAGGAGGACAAGGAACAGTATGGGCTGAAACCTACCACGGTCTGGGGACAGTTCTGATCCCACCTGAGATATCATCTGGCGGGGAAGATCAGATGTTACAGAACCACGGGTGGCCACATGGGTTAAAGAGTGGCCATTGGTGATATTGTCACTATTAAAAACACCCTATGTAGATTGTCTGCCAGTGCCACTGATCTCTTTGCTGACTTTCAGACAAATCACTTCACCTCCCTGTCCTTTTTTTCTCCCTCATACATGTTGTCTATGTAGTCTATATGTTCTTTATGGCAAGGGATGTCTCTGACTGTTTGCTTATACAGAGCCTAACACAATATCAGGGCCTCTAGATCCTACTGCAATATAAATAATAGTATGCAAAGTAGAGGTGAAACACACAACAAAATAAGAGCTCACCTTTTTCCCCCGATTCCAAGCAACCAATTTTTGCTATTTAAGTTTGATCTGTTTATTTAATCCGTTTCCAGTTTTCCATTTGTTTCAACCAGGAACAATGAAAATGAGTGGTGGATAATGAATGGTAAAAATTGGAAATGGCCAAATCAAATGAACCAAAGAAAGCTAGACAAACTGAATGAACCAAATACACTGAAATTGCAACATGGGTTATTGATCGAAGTTTGGACAGGAAGCATTCATTACTTGGTTAATTTGTTTTGGGTTGGATCATTCAGATTTGAAAGGTTTGTTCATTTTGAAAGGTATTTGTTTCAGGCAATTTTTCAGGAAATCAGAAAAGACTATTAGAAAAAGCTTCTGGGAAACTATTTTGAGTCACTGTGATGCTGTCCACAGTGTTCCATAATTATCTATTTCTGTCACTTCTCAGTTTTTTGTGTGTTCTTTTATCCATTTCTGTTGTAACTGACTAGTTTTATTTGTAAAAAAAAATAGAATCCTATGACACGTGGAATCTCTGTCCCCAGACTGGAGTCAGGTAGAATCCTATGACACGTGGAATCTAACCAAATGTTATCCCCCTCACCTACCTACCTCTATTATCTTTGTTACTAAAACCTTCCCTACCACCTGTTATTTCTTCCCTGTTCCCTTCCAGCTGAACAAAATGTTCAAATGTGGGAATCTCCTTTCCCTGGGTTATGGTAGGCAATAGACAAGCATCTGCATAGACGTGGCTGAATTTCTGTGCAGTGAATTGGGTGCACCATCTGTGCAGCACCTGCCTACAAAATTCATTTTAAGATGCACAATTTGTTTCCAAGTAGTTAACCCCTAAAGGCTTTTATTTCTCTCTCTCTCTCTCTCTCTCTCTCATTCTCTCACTCTCTCTCTCTCTCCTCTCCTCTCCTGCACTTCTCTATTAGAGAGAAAAGTTGTCATTGAATTCAAAGAAAACTTATATATATAAAACTTTGTAGAAAAACAGGTACAATTTAGATTATCTTTGCTGTGTTAACATGAGAACATTAACCATGTATCTCTTCTTAGAGTGAAAATGAATATTTGCAGTGAATACTGTATTCATTGTAGTCACTGTTTCTATTCAGGTCCAACAAAGTAGGCACAAACTACTGTTAGTGCTCACTTCATTTGCACACTCACTTTGCCTCAGTCGTTCTGTACAGCCTTTTTCTAAAATGATATCAGTAGTATTAGTACTAATTTGGGCAATGGACAGCCATTCTTTTAGGGGTTTGCATGTCGTTTTCATTATTACAATAACAATAACAAAAATTGTCATTTTTGTTATTGCAATATTGAAAAGGACAACCAATAATAATGACAATGATAATGAAAACAACAACTGGTAACAAAAACGTTAACGAGAAATTAAAAGTACAATGTCGTTATCATTATCATTATTATTAGTGCTGCGGCAGTTGGGTTTTGGAGGGAAAATGTGGAGAGGGACAGAGAAAGCAGACATCTTGGAGACTTAACAGGGTTGAATTCTTGAATTGTGCCTGTGTTGGGAGGGGCGAGCAGCTCAGCAGTATCCGATGGATGTATCACTAGCCAATGAGCAGTGCAAGCAGGCCCCAGCAGTCTGATGGCAATTTATGATTGCTCAATGCTCAGTTGCCCACAATCAATCAGATGGACTCTGGGGGAGGGCACCACAACTGTTTATAATGGGAGGGCCAGGTTTTTCCTCTCCATTCTGTGAGAGCTCTGCTTGTCAGGTTGCGTTTACAGAACTGTGGTGCTTGCACATAAAAAAAAAAAAATCTTCCCTGCCTTCATTGTATTTTATTTATTTATTTATTTATTTATTAACACCAATACCTTTCTTTCCTCATACCCTACATTTTACCTTCTCCCTTTCCCTGCCATGCTCCCTCCTGTACATTATATATAGATAGGGAAGTATAGATTAGATATAGATATATATTATAGACATATAGATTAGATTAGAATAGTTATATAGATATTAATTAGATAATAGATAGTTTTCCTTTTCCCTTCCCCTGTCTCCCTTAGATTTAGATAGATATTAGTTGTGCATGGGAATCAATAACGATACTGATACCAAAAATAAAATCTTAATTTGAAATGGTACCAATACCAATATCAATACAGATACCAATAACGAAAACAGTACTGATAAAAATATTGATACCGATAATGAAAACAATATAAAAAATGAAAATGATAAAGAAAACAAAAATGACATTGTGATTAATAACGATAACGAAAATGACATTTTGGTATAATGTAAATGACATTGGGGCCTGGTACACACCCTTTGCATGTATGGCACCATTTGTGCATGCAAAGACCGCTACCCTTTTCCAAAATGGTGCCAACACTGCCAGCACCATTTTGGAAAATGGCTACGCATGCACGAAGAGGACTGGTGGCCATTTTGGATGTGTGCAGTGGTTTTCACCCCCCATTATTTATTTATATTTATTTCTTTATTTAAAACATTTATAACCCACCCATCCTGCCACAGGCAGCTCTGAGTGGTGGACAACATCTTAAAATTATAACAATAAAACAATTTTAAAATAATTTAAAAATATTACCAGTGGGAGGCATAAAAATATTTCCAATCACCCACCCATCCACCACCCTAACCCATTCCCTCCCCCCTCCAATCGTCCCCTCCCCCAAAGCCAGGCAGAACAGCCATGTCTTACAGTGGCATAGAAACAAGTGGAGATCCAGGGACAAACAGGTCTCCACTGGCAGGGAATTCCACAGCCACGGAGTGGCCACCAAGAAGACCCTCCACATCATGACCCCCCGGTACACTCGGGGGACCTCAAGGAGAGCACCCCCCGATGACCACAGGGGTCAATCCAGGACCTGGGGGATGAGGCAGTCCCACAGATAGGTCGGGCCGAGGCTGTTTAGGGCTTTATAGACCTGCACCAACACCTTGAATCGGGCATGGAAGACTACAGGTAGCCAGTGCAGAGATCAAAGAACTGGTATAATATGTTCACGGAAGCCTAGTCCCACTAGGAGATGGGCCGCCACATTCTTCACCAGCTGCAGTCTCTGAACCGTCACCAGGGGTAGCCCCACATAGAGTGCGTTACAACAGTCAAACCTAGCGGTGATGAAAGCATGGATGATGGTGGCCAGGTAAAATTCTGAAACATACAGCTGAAACCGATGCACCAGATGTAATTGGTGAAAGTAATTCCTTGCCACAGCCTCTACCTGAGCATCCAGGCAGAGCTGTGAGTCAAGGAGCACCTCCAGACTCCGCACCTGGGGAACCAGCAGGGGGCAGACCACATCAATGATGTGGTCTGCCCCCCCGCTCCCCCACCACCTTCCCACCAGCATCACCTCCATCTTGTCAGGATTCAGCATTAGTCGGTTCACCCTCATCCAATCCCCACAGCAGCTAAGCACCCGAGACTGCAAGACCTGGGTCTGATTAAGAAGAGAAGTATAGCTTGGTGTCATCAGCATATTGATGACACCTCATGCCAAACCTCCTGACCACCTTGCCAAGTGGTTGCATATACACGCTGAACAGGAGAGGGAACAGAACAGAACCCTGTGGGATTCCAAATGAGAGATCACTCAGTGGAGTGACAGCTCCCCATGAGTGGAATGACAGCCCCAGAACCCTGACGGTGGGTCGTGGGACTAGAGTGGCAGCTTCTGGATGAAGTGGAATGACAGCCCTCCCTGTCTGGAAGGTAGTCTCCAGAACCCTGAGGGTGTCTCCTGGGGCTGGAATGGGGCTGGAGTGCCTGAGTGCTTCTTGATGCAGTGGAATGACAGCTGCCTGTGAGCAGAATGTTGGCCCCAGAACCCTGACGATGGGTCCTGGCACAGGAGAGGCACCTTCTGGATGAGGTGTAATGACAGCCCTCCCTGCCTGTAATGTAGTCCCCATAAACCTGATGGTGGGTCCTGGGACTGCAGTGGCTGGCTGTTTCTTGATGCAGTGGAATGACAACTCCTCATGAGCGGAATGACGGTCCCAAAATCCTGACAGTGGGTCCCAGGGACAGGAGTGGCAGCTTCTGGATGATGTGGATGGACAGCCCTCCCTGCCTGGAATGTAGGCCCCAGAACCCTGAGGGTGGGTCCTGGGGCTGGAGAGGTTGTTACTTAATGCAGTGGAACAATGAGTCTGTGAGTGGAATGACAGCCCCAGAACCCTGATGGTGGCTCCTGGGACAGGAGTGGCAGCTTCTGGATGACATGGATGGACAGCCCTCCATGCCTGGAATGTAGGCCCCAGAACCTGGAGGGTGGGTCCTGCGGCTGAAGTGGCTGACTGTTTCTTGATGCGGTAGAATGATGGTTCCCTGTGAGTGGAATGAGGGCCCCAAACCCTGATGGTGGGACCTGGGACTGGAGTGGCCAGCAGTCCCTGCTTGGCTGGGCATTGCAGGCTGGCTGGCATTCATGGAGCAGCGTCAGAGCCCAGGCCAGGGCTCTGTGCCTGGCACCCTTGTTCAACCGGGCGTTGCAGGATGGCTGGCCTCATTGTTGGAAACTTGCAGACCATGAAGTGAAATAACAGCTCTTCCTGCCTAGAATGTAGGCCCCAGAACTCTGACAGTAGGTCCTAGGACAGGAGTGACTGGAACCCCTTTTTGGCTGCACATTGCAGGCTGGCTGGCATTGGTGGAGCAGCAGCAGAGGCCCGACCAGGGCTCGCTGCCTGGCACCCCCACTCAGGTGGGCAATGCAGGTTGGCATCCTAGTACACTGAACTCAAGAAGCTCTATTGCAATTTGGGCAAGCCTTGCCCGGTGGTGAATCTTGTGGACACCCAGCCTCCACCAGCCAGAAAACTCATCCGAGCTATGCACATCTACAAGATTGAGGAGCAAATAACTGACGTGCCATACCAGCAGCAGCAGTAGCAGACATAGGATTGCCTGGACACAGTAACTGTGGATGGCACCCCTGCTGGGATGGGCATTGCAAGCTAGATGGCATTGGTGGAGCAGAGGTGGAGGCCTGGCCAGGGCTCAGTGCCTGGCACCCCTGCTCACCCGGGCATTGTTGGCTGGCTGGTCTCCTTGTGGGACACTTGAGGACAATGAAGTGAAACAACAGCCCTTCCTCCCTGGAATGTAGACCCCAGAACACTGACAGTGGGTCCTGGGGCTGGAGTGGCCAGCACCTCTGCTCAGCCGGGCATTACAGGCTGAATGGCATTGGTGCAGCAGTGGCAGAGGCACCCCTGCTTGGCTGGGCATTTCAGGCTTGCTTCCTACTCTCAGGATCTCAACAAACTATTCTTCCAATTGGTCAAGCCTTGCCCAGTGGTGAATCATGTGGCCACCCAGTGGCAGACATTGGATTGTTGGGACACGGTACCCATGGCACATTAGAGGCAGCCGAACCAGAAATTGGGTTGCGGGGGCACAGAACCCATGGCACAGAGGCGGCATTGGAAGCAGCAGCAGACATTGGATTACCTGGGCACAGAACCCGTGGAAGAGCAGAGATGGCAGTAGTAGAATTTGCCTGTGCGCAGCACCCATGGAACCAGGATGGTAGGATTTGCAAGGGAAGAGCTCCCATGCAGCAGCAGATGGCAGCAGCAGGATTGCATAGGCACATTTGGATTTGCCAGGGCAGAGCACCCATTGACCAGCAGACAGCAGCAGCAGGATTACCAGGCCAGTGGGGCACATCACCTAGGGTTGCCAGGGCAGGCACACAGACACCTTGGCATGAGAGGTAGGCAGGCTGGGGAAGGGCTTCAGCTTTGCCCACAGGGTGGGCAGACAGGCAGCATGGCGTGAGCAGAAGGCAGACTGAGGCAGGCTTTGATCGAGGCCACCTGAGCAGGCGGGCAGACAGGCAGCATGGCATGAACATCGGAAGGCTGGTTGAGACAGGCTTTGACCTCGGCCATCTAGGCTGGCGGGCAGACAGGCAGTGTGCCATGAGCAGAAGGCAGACTGAGGAAGACTTTGATCTAGGCTACCTGGGTGGGCAGGTGGGCAGACAGGCAGTGTGGCACGAGAAGAAGGGAGACCGAAGCAGGCTTTAATCGAGACCACCTGTTTGGGTGGGCGGGCAGACAGGCAGCGTGGCATGAGCAGAAAGTAGGCTGAGGCAGTGTTCGAGCTTGGCAACCTGGGCGGGTGGGCAGATTGACAGCATGGCATGAGAGGCAGTAGTGAAGGGCACTCAGATAGACTGGCGAAGACTGTGCAGCGTGCACGAAAGAGAACCATTCAGATAGGCGGGCCGAGATCATCTAGCCAGAGGCCACCTGGCAGGCTTATGGTTTCCCAATGCCACCCTGCATCATGAGGTCAGTCAGATAGGCTGGCCAAGGCCGTCTAGTAAGAGTCAGAGAGAAAGAGGGAGGGGGGGCACCTGGCATTGGGAGGGAGGGACAGCACCTCAGCAGCAGCAGCCCAGATTGAGGAGGAGCCCCATCCCAAGACTGGCCCTGGCATGGGATGGCGTGTGCCACTACATTATCAATCCATGTCCAGGGGCAGCTCAGGGAATCCCAGCAGTGGAAGGTTCAGCTTTATGAACAGCAACTACTCCACCAATTTGGCCCCTAGTCTCAGGCGGTGCAGAAAGCAAATGTCCCCCACCATGGAAATATCAGCTTGATGGGGATATTCATTGGTGGGCAGGACAAGAGACGCTTGGCCACTTTGGACAGGGCCAGCCACACGTTGGTCTTGCCAGCCCAGTAGGCCAAGGGATCACTTCTGGGTTCGATGCATGGCTCCTCCTCCAGGTAGCTCTCCACTTCTTCTGAAACACTTTTATACTCCCTCACATAATTGGCCTTTGGCACCAGCTCCACCACTGCCCTCAGCCATGATGCCTGCCCTGATGTGCATGAGCCCATGCTCACCAGAGTGCCCTGCACAGATGAGCTGCTGCTGGCAATAGGGGTGCTACTGCTGCTCAGCCTGCTACTGGTGCTGCTACTGCTACGGCTGGGGCAGGGATAGACCCCGCCAGCTGAAAGGAGTGACTTCTCCCACTGCCACCATTCCCAGGGGTGTCCTGTTGCTGCTGCCATGTACTCTCCAGAGCCCGCTTTGCCTCCTGGACCCTCTCCACCAGGTCACCCTTCAAGTACCATAGAGAGCTGTCTGGCATGTCACGCTGCCCTTGACCTTGTGGTCCAGCATGGTTGCCAACATGTATTCCACCCACTTCAGGAGCTCATCAAAGTGAGCCTTCAGCCCTGCCTTCAGATACCACACCAGGGCAAACACCTCATCCACCAGCTTCCTGCCCTGAGAGCCACAATTCCGACCCTGGAGAATCTCCTCCAGCCTCCTGAGGAGACTCTGGACCAGAGGGGTCACCTGGCTGATGGTGACCATGGAGGAGTTTATGGTCTCTGTCATGGCCAGGAACGGTCTGAGGATGAAGACCGTTTGAGACAGTATCTCCCATTCTGCCCCATCGTAGCCTGGAGGTGCCCCACTGTCCATCAGCAGTTGCATCTGATGCAAGGTGGCTTTCTGCTCGAGAAACTGCTCGAGCATCAGGAAGGTTGAATTCCACTGGGTGGACACATCCTTCACCAGCTGGTGCACTGAGGAGCCTTGCTCGGCCTGCTTCGCCCCGAGGAGGTCACTGCCCTTCATGCTTCAGTTAAAGAAACCGGCCAGCTTCCTCCCCCACTCGATCAGGGAACTAAGGGTGTCTGCCCCAATCCACTTCCCCCCAAGCCCAGAGCGTCCCTGACCACTAGGTGAAGGGTGTGTGGAGCACAAGGGAGGCTGGTGAAGACCCCCTCGCGGACTGCCTCAGTATGTTGGCTGCGTTGTCCTTCACCACACATCCCTTGGTGAAGGGTGCACCTGGCATGAACCACTCCATCACCATGGCGGTTGGGGCTGACTCAATATTCCGAGCAGTGTGGGGGCCATCCACCTATACTCTGCTTCAGGACCCCTCCTGCCATTGCCAATTGCTGCCTCCAGGTCCTGCCACCAGTGCGCCATCACTGCCAGGTAGGCATGCTACACATTCTGGCTCAACCACAGGTCTTTGGTGAAGTGGACAGTGGCACCCCCAGTTCTTGCCAGCTGCTCCCTCACCCGCTCCTTTAAAACCTGGTACAGGGCTGGCACCACCTGCCGGCTCAGGGTGGTGCACAAGGGCAGCTGGCTTAAACTGGGGTGCCAGGAACCCAATTAGGTGACTAAACCCAATGTCCCCAACAACCAAGAAGGGCTGTCCATCGAGCACTATCATTTCCCCTAATATGCGTGTGGCTCCACGTCCTGCAGCTGCCAATGGACTTGGCAACTACCCCCCACCCCAGCTCCTCCATGGTGCACTGATGATGCTGTTCCCCCCTAGCAGCGATACCGCTCCTGCTGCTAGAGGCAGCTGTTCGATCAGGACGCTTGCCCGCTTATGGAGGTGGATAAGTTGAAAACCATGCTGCGCTCTGTGTCCTGCAGCTGCCAATGGACTTGGCAGCTGCCCCCCCACCCCAGCTCCTCCATGGTGCACTGACGCTACTGCTCCCCCCTAGCAGCGATACCGCTCCTGCTGCTAGAGGCAGCTGTTCGAGCAGGGCGCTTGCCCACTTATGGAGGTGGATGACTGGCCACTGCAGTCGTGAACTAGGGATGGGCGAACAGAACATGGTTCGGATGTTCGGACATTCAGTCATTCAGTCCGAAATTCGAGTTTGGGTTCAGCTGTTCAGTTTGACGGAGTTCAGTTCGGCCGAACTTGGCCGAACAACTGAAAATAGCGCTATCAATACCGAAATCGATTTATTTATTTTTTGACCCTGAAACCACCCCGTGTCTCCACCCCTGGTGCCAGGAAGTCTGCTCCTCAGCTGCCTCCCACTTCCAGTCACGTTTCTCCCACCGCCGAACTCATCCAAAGTTTTCCAAACTGTTCGGCTGTTTGAGCGTTCGGTTTGGACGTTTAGTTCGGTCGTTGGAACAGACCGAGTTTGGCCTGAACTCCAAACTTCCATACCGCATTCGCCCATCCCTATAGGGAACCCACTGGCATCTGCAACCCCTGCCTGCCCGCTTAGCAGCACAGTGCTGTGGCATCCCTTAAGATGCCTTGTCATGGCAGTTGTGCCAGGATTGGTGAGCACCTGCCTACGCTTCAGCACCTTCTGGCACTGCACCTACTGGGGATTATCTGCCTGCACCAACTTAAAATGTGCCCAGGTGTAGGATTTTTTGCCCCCTCCTGCTTTCTGGCCCACACTGGGTGACACACCGCTGACAGCGCTGCTGGGAGGGGCAGAACATGGTGGCAACACTGCTCTCGGAGGGACAGCCATCGCCTCAGCACCAGACATCTCCTCCGCAGGACTAGTGTCTGCCTCACTGTCCCCAATCTGAGCAATGTCCACCTGCAAAGGGTAGTACTGGGACCCTGAGGCTGATGGACTGCCCACCATGCTGCTGCCACTCTCCCTGTGCCCCCTATAGCTGCTGCTGCTACTGCTGCTGCTGCTCCTCTCCCTGCTGCCATTGCCCGGGGATCGGACCCTGCCTCTAGCAGCCATGGTGGAATCCACCAGCCCTGGACTGCTGGGGATCATCTCAATAATGGGGTCAGAAACGTTGGTGGCCCTGGAGGAACATCTGACCCCGAATTTATGTCGATGACCTTATCGTATGCTTTGAGCAAAAAGGGGACAAGTGCGAAACAATGAGAGCTCTAAATCAGGACTTTGAAACTAAGGACCTGGGTAACATAACCCGCTACCTTGGAATACAAATTTAAAGAGAAGATGATGGAAGTTTTCTTCTCAACCAAAGACAGGCAATAGAAAGTTTCGGCATGGGGGGTGCGAAGGCAGCAAATACCCCTATGGAAACCAGCTACTCAAAGGTGATCAAAGAACCGAGCTTATTGCTGCCAGACAATAAGCAATACAGAAAGGTGATAGGAAAGCTCTTGTACATTGCCACAATCACAAGGCCTGAAATTGCGGTGGCAATAGGTATACTGTGTAGACAAGTCACAGCCCCAACCCAAAGGGACTGGAACACAGTGAAGGGACCTGAAAGGGACCTGAAAGGGACTGTGCACCTCAAGCTACGGCTCCCAGCAACTTCCGTGTCAGACCTGAGAGGGTACATGGATGCAGATTGGGCTGGAGACCATTTGGACTGTAAATCTACCAGTGGGTACCTATTTTTGCTTGATGGAGGACCCATCAGCTGGTGCAGTAGGAAACAAGGCTCTGTGACACTGTCCTTGATGGAGGCAGAATATGTGGCAGCGGCACACACCAGCCAAGAAGTCATCTGGTTGTGACAGCTTCTGAATGATCTGGGGCAAATTTGGACAGACCCACACTGATCCTGGAAGACAACCAAGTATGTATAGCGCTAGTGCAAATAGAAAGAATCAACCCCAAAACCAAGCACATTGATGTAAAATACCATTTCCTGAAAGACTCACAGGAACAAGAACTCATAGTTCTGAAATTCTGTCCTACAGTGGAATGACATTAGATGTGTTCACGAAGTCAGTAGCAGAGGAATGCCATCACAAGCTATTAAGAAGCATGATGAACCTAGTGGGTTGAGAAGGGGTGTTGGATTGTGCAACAGTCACACTTATTCCTCCTTCCTGTCTGGCTGCCCCAATATGGCAGACCCTTTAAGGGTGTGGGGACTTTGCACAGCCCAACCCCCCAGTGGGAGAAGGGGGATGCACACAGTGGTGGCTTCACCACTGCTGGGCAGAGCTAGCGGTGCACTTGCCATGTCAACCGCATCATGTGGTTGCACGCCGACAGTCTCGCATCGCGAAACCTGCCGGGCACCATTTTGTGGAGTGCCACCCAAGCCTCAGTTGGCTCGGGTAGCAGGTTAAAGCGGAGCACAAGGAGGGCTCCCAGTGCGGCCTGTTTGCCGCCCTTGTTCTTTGTGCCGCACGAGTCAGAGCGGGCGCTGTTTTGCTTTCCCTCCCCACTCCTTCTTCTACAGACCCGCAGCTGTGTCTCCCTTCAGGGCGGGTGGCTCTGTCTTCTCCCCTCCTGGCTTTCTTGAAGGTGGTGGTCGTGGGTTTTTTTCAGTGGCTGGGTCTCAATTATTTGTTTCCCTCAAGTAGGGCCAAGGGCTGCAAGGGGATACGGGACTAGCGAGGACACGGGGTTAGCAGGGCTTCATTACACAGACAGGGCTTCATTTTCACACGCCCCCCATGTACAGCAGCCTCAAAGTAGTGGCTGAACATGCAGGGCCACCCAGCCCAATCAACTGGGTGTGCCCCCCCTCGACGGGTCAATACTTGTGGGTTTGGAGACAGGTCTCAAGTGAGGGGAAGAAAACAAGGCAGGAGAGCCCTGAAAGAAAATGTGCAAGGGGGGAACCACGACAGGTGACGCCGGTTGATGCTAAAACCTGCTAGAGGCAGCACCCTGACAGGATCCCACAAGGGGGATGGGCGGGGCAAGGCACAACCCACAAAGGTACCACGCAGGACATCCCGCAAGGGAGGCAGGAGCAATTGGACGTGATCCTGCAGCAGATGGAGGCTATTGAGTGAGCGGTACGTGACACCAGCAGTGCACGATCGAGGCCATGTCAGCAGTTGAAGAATGAGGGTCCTGATGTTCCCCATCTACAAATACAGGACAGCGTAGCTCCCCCTATCAGTGAGCACACTGGTGCTAGGGGGGAGGGGACACACATTTCCCACCAATGTCATAGCGCTAATCCGCCTGCTAGATGGGGGTGAACGGGTACCTGGGTGCCGTGACCTGATCAGCAAGGTGCCCAAATGGGCGGGGTGAGGTGCTGCCAACAGGCGAGCACGACTGTGCGGGTCGCGGCATCTCACATGGGTGGGATCATCGACGAGTCAATGGGGTCGGTTGCCAGCACTGGAACTGATTCGAAGGTAGGTGATGGGGTAGCCACCCAGTACATGGGACTGTACAGTGAACACGCACTGGCCATCCCCTCACAGGGCTGGGCACTGCATGCCTCGCAGGTGTGGGCCCCGCCAACTGCATGTATTCATGCGCAGCCAATCAAATTTGGCAGGAGCTGCCATTGCTTGCCGGGGGTTATGCAGCTATCACAGCACCCATAGGTGCCCAACTCATGCAAGCCACTCAGGACAAAATTTGGAAAGGGGAATACGTTGACTTTTTTTGCTCCTTTTCACTGAGCCTGTCCCTGATCCTGCAGCTAGGGATGAAACTAAGGAGAGGGAGCATTTTAAGAGAGCCAAGGCCGACCGGAATTGGTCCAACTGGTCGGCCGCTTTTACAATCTTAATGGGAATGATGATTGAGAGGCTTCCCAGCAGAGCAATGGAACTGATCAAGTATCAGGTGGGCATTCATCACCGGCCTTCCAGGGGCGTGACTCTGCTATGATGAGTCTTTTCAGAAGCGGGCATCTATAACCCTGGGCATGCAATGGGATGTGTATGCACAAGATCTGTGATTGGAGTGCATGAACAATGCATCCAATGCCCCAAGAGCAGACAGTGGCCATGTGCTTGTTAAGGGAGGGGTTGCATCAATCAATGACCCCTTTCAGACAGACGGACTCCAGACCCCATTGCAGGATCCTCTTGCTGGGAGTATAAGGGTGCAGGGAGGTGCGCCCGCTCCCCTTGCCACTTCAGGCAAGCGTGTGTCCATTGCGGCAGGAACCACCCAGTGGCACACTGTAGCCGGGTCAAGGCAGGGAATAGAAACAAACAAGGGAAGTACCCCCAAATGGTAATGGACGCAGGTCTAATAAGGGTGTGAACGCCAGTGCATCATGAGGTGCTCCAAAGAGCGCTTCGTGACTGCCCCGACCGGAGTGCCGTAGATAATGTGCTGCAGGGATTTAGGTTAGGTTTTAGGATCCTGGAGGTGGGAATTAAATAAGAAGTGAGCGAACAATCTGAAATCGGTAGTGGGACGGGAGCATTTGGTGCACACCAAACTTTTGAAGGAAATAAATGAAGGTAGGGTGACCGGCCCCTTTGCAAGGCCACCAATGGAAGAATTGCACATATCACCATTCGGCATTTGACAAATAAAAATTGTGCCAAAAAGAACTCCAGGTGACTTTCGCCTGATCCATCACCTGTCATACCCAAAGGGGAAATCTGTCAATGACGCAATTCCAGATGAGCTGTGCTCAGTTCGGTATGCTTCGTTCGACCAGGTGGTGGAGATGGACAGAACATGTGGACAAGAGGCACTTCTGGACAAATGTGACATCAAGTCAGTCTTCTATTTGCTTCCGGTCCATCCACTCAATTTTAGGCTGCTGGGCTTTCAGTTCCAGGGCATGTTTTATTATGACATGGCAATGCCTATGGGGTGCACAATTTCTTGTGATTCTTTTGAGAGTTTCAGCCCACTCCTCGAGTGGGTGGTCCAGCATCGAACAGTATCCAGTAACATCATCCATTATATCGATGATTTTTTGTTCATTGGTTGGCCTGGTACACAGGACTGTGGGCATCTATTGGGGGTTTTCAAGTCCATGACGCTTGGCGTTCCTCTTGCCCCGGAAAAAACAGTTGGACCTGCAACGTCACTGACCTTCCTAGGTATAGAAATGAATTCTGTGCTGAGGGGGGGGGTCATGTTTCCCCGATGATAAGGTAGCTTCCCTACGGGGTGCGATGTAGGCATGCTTGGCAGTCAGGAAGGTTACAGCTAAGCAACTGCAGTCTTTGCTTGGCTCACTTAATTTCGCATGTTGGGTTGAGGCCCTGGGTCGAGCCTTCTTGTCCGATTCTACAGTGCCATTGCGGGAGATCTTCCTCAGCATGACCACATCAGAGTTACAGCAGACATGCGAGAGGATCTCCTGACGTGGAGCAGGTTCCTAGCAGATTTCAATGGTGTTAGTTTTTGGAGGCGGCAGTTGCAGCTGGAAGCTGAGGTCCAAGTCCAGTCTGATGCTGCTGGGAGCATTGGTTTCGGCCTGTATTTCAGAGGCAGATGGTGCAATGCACCTTGACCAGCTGAATGGGTCTCACTGGGGATCACCAGGGACCTCACCTTCCTAAAGTTATTCCCCATAGTGGTGGCTGTCCATCTGTGGGGTCAGGTTTTGCAAACCAGGTTGTGCTCTTCTGGTGCGACAACCTCGCCGTGGTTGAAGTGATAAACTTGATGTCATCTAAGTCAGCCCGGACCATGTGGTTGGTGTGGAAATTTGTGTTACAGTGCCACTGATTTAACATTCTGTTTGTGTCCAAGCACGTCCCTGGAGTTAACAACAGCATCATCAACGTTCTCTCTCATCTTCAGATGGACCGTTTCTGCCAGTTGACTCCAGAGGCACAACAGCATCTGGAGGTGGTTCCATAGGACATCTGGACTCTTGGACCATAGAGTTATTCCAGTCAGTCCAGAGCTCCCTGGATCTCAGAACTCGGGCAGCTTACACTAGTTCGTTCACCGAATTTCAACAATTCCACGTCACAATGGGTTGGCCCTTAGGTTTTCCCATACCAGAAGCACAATCACTGCAATTTTACATGTGCCTGCATAGGAAGGGCCTTTCCTCCAACACCATCAAGTGGTAAACTGTCAGTGTTGGCTTTTCTTAGTGGGTTAGCAGGTTTTCCCTCACTGAAACAGGGTTTCTTCAACCGGTGGTTGCTTGAGAGCTGGGCCAGACAGCGCGGTAGCCACCTAGACAGTAGATTGCCTATCACCCCAGATTTACTCATGTGCATTGTGGCTGTCCTCCCCAGGGTATGTTACTCCTTGTACAAAGGCCAGTTATTCGAGGTGGCATTTAAATTGGCCTTCTTCAGGGCTTTTTGAGTCAGTGAACTGACAGTTGAATCCCATAGATCTCGGGAGGGCTCGGCGTTCTCTGTGGAGGACACTCACGTTTCGCCTTTAGCTCTGCAGTTAATTCTGCGTAAGTCTAAAACAGATCAGAGGGGAGTTGGTAGCACCATCACATTGCACCAGGCAGGTGACCCTCTGCTTTGTCGAGTGGCTGCAATAGCAAACTACTTGTCTATTTGCCCTTGGTTGCCTGGACAACTTCTACGGCATGCTGACAGGGCTTATCTAACCCACCACCAGATTTTGGCAGTCCTTAGGGAATATGCCTCCCGCCTCCATCTCTCTCCCCTTCATTACGGGTTCCACTTGTTATGGATTGGTGCTGCTAGTTGCGCATCGGCAATGGGGCTTTCCGATTCGTCAGTCCGTGGCTTTTAGGTCTTATGTTCGCCCCCTGGACAGTTAGCTTAACCTATTAATTGTTGTTTTATTATTTGTTTCAGATGCCAGTGCACTCTGATGCTAAAGCTTAATATGGATAATCGGGCACAACTTGGTGTACTGGGTGGCCAAGGAGATGAGTCGATCACACTAAGGCACACAATTGGGCCTTAACGACTCTGCAGAGGTGGTATGGAAGGCTAGGTCCGGTATGAGATGGGAGCAGCTCATGCTGGTCCTACACTCGGCTGCATATGGAAAACATCCAGATATAATAGTTGCTCTCCTCGGCGAGAACAACCTGACACGGGATAAAGAAGTAGCACTGGTAGTTAGAATAAAATGGGATTTCGCTGATGTGGCCCAGTTGTTGCCACAGACTAGATTCATATGGATGCATATGATCGAGAGGATTCGGTGGGTGGGGGCTATTTCCCCGGGAAAGATTGACAGGGTTCGTAAAAAGATCAACAAGGAAGTTGGTCAGTTGGTTATTAATATGGGAGACGAGTATCTGCCATAGTGAAATTCGTTTTTCTTGACCGGATCTGTTTCAGATTGATGGAGTTCACTTGTCGGATCATGGTGTCCATAACTATCTTGCAGGACTTAAGCGTAAGCTAGTTCAGTTGTTGGCCAAATAGGAGGAGGGGGTGGGGCTGAAACCAGCCAAGCATATGCTGGTGGTCTCATGTGGCAGGGATCCAGTTAAGGATAGGCTAGGTAGTTAATTAGATTAAGTAAAAGGGAGACATCTCCTAAAAGAGATGAGGCTGTGGAAGGAAGCAAGTGCAGGTGTGGCCAGTTTCCTTCCAAGGTCCAGGGGAAAGGAATGAGCCATACGTTCGAGGACAAGGGAGTCTTGAGGGGGCCGTTGCCTTCTCTCCTGCTTGAGATCACTACGAGGCTATGATGTCTTCGCAACCAGCTGCACGGTTGGGGGGAGAGTGACCTAGCATAGTTAATTGTAGCACGTAAGGAGGTGGCACTGAGGATACATCAGGCTGCCTCCACAACTTCAGGTTATAATAGATAATTATGGACTCTGAGGGAGTTAGCTTTGCTCCTCCTCCTTACCAATTAGCTTTAATAAAGAGTACGGCCTTTCAAAATCCAACTAACTGTGTGTGTGTGTTCCTTCAGGTGGTGCTGGGCAAAAAGCCCATTGCAAGCCCTGCAAGCTTAATATGGGGCTTGTCCACTAGGGGGAGGGTCAAGGGATGAAACAGTTCCCCCCCTCCTAGTCACCTCTCTTCTCCTCTCTCTGTCCTCCATCTTGTCCCATGCAGTCTGTACAGTATGGAAGCATGTCTTCTGAGTTCTTAGTAAAGTTCTGTTTTGAAGAAACTTCTGCTGTGTGTTATT
>QEPC01011775.1:649385-673368 GCA_003113815.1 Sphenodon punctatus
CCCCCCCCCCCCCACTCTCTCTCCCTCTCTCTGCAATGCTCTTTTAGCATCAGTTTCTTATTTTATCATTTCTTTTCAAAAAGAGAAGCATTGGTGAATTTTCATCATATTGATCGTTTTACATGTTTTCATCTTGGGTCCAAGATAATACATTGTATTGTTACTGTATTATTATTCTTCATTTGTATCCTATTGATTTGCTGCCAGTAACTTACAGGTCAATGTACAAAAAGACAGAGTATATTTTATCATTTTTCCAAAAGACTGTGCCACAATAGGAATGCTTTTATAAGCCTGCCAGATCTTCAGGATATTTTTTTTCTTCTCACATGAGTTCAATACATTAATAGATTAGTAGTAAAATTCCATCTGGATTTACACCCTGTATTACTATGACTTGCCTATAATATAATAATAAATAACTTTATTATGTGCAGCCACATGGCCGATACATCCATTCGATTGCACAAATTCATACATATAAAACATCATATAAATATCCTATATTATACATACCATACACAACCTCAACCCCCAATCTCCTCACATTGCATACACTTTAACCTCACAATGGCACATCTTTCAGC
Source organism: Sphenodon punctatus (assembly GCA_003113815.1). Lineage (NCBI taxonomy): Eukaryota > Metazoa > Chordata > Lepidosauria > Sphenodontia > Sphenodontidae > Sphenodon > Sphenodon punctatus. The sequence continues at coordinate 649,973 of QEPC01011775.1, forward strand.
AAAGATGGCCACCTGTTTAGTCCTGTGAGGGTTCTGGTCACCAAGCAGGAAAATAAGCTGTCTGTTTGTTGTCCAATCTTCCCCTATCCCTATACTCAACCACAGCCCAGAACGGAGATGGTCATACAGGGGGCACCGTAGGAGATAGTGATCAAGATCCCCTATCTCTCTCCCACAAGGAAAACACCTCTCCTCCACTGGGGTCCCCTGATAACACCCTGTGAGTACCGCTGTTTTTAACGTATACAACCTAAGGGTACTGAACCTGTATTTCAGACTGGGCTTCATATGGGAGTATAGGTACAAGACTCCGGTCCAGGGAGGCACAATGTATTTATAAAATGGTGCCAGTCTAGATGTTGAAGACACAGCCCTAAGCTGTTGTCTATTTATATCCAGGATACGTGATTTTAATAGCCGTATAACTTGCCTACTAGCGGCATTCTGGAAATAAGCCTTGGAAAAACCTAACTGCGCCAACTGGTTAAGCACCCCCAAGCGTCAGGGGTCACACCCCACTTCCTCCATAACCTTTTCGGTCCAAGTTCATTCAAGTAGTGAAACCTCTGGCGTATCACGCAATTTGGCCCAAAATACCAGAAGCCTTTGGTCCACTAGGGCAGTCAAAGAAGGGCATCCTATTTCCATTAGTATAATAGACATACTTGTAGACTGCGAGCACCTAAGTATTCGTCTCCAGAATTGAGTAATAGTAGGTTGGAGGAGTCGTAATACATCAACATCCGTTCCCCAAACATGAGACCCATACAAAAGACGTGAGAGAACCTTTGCCTCAAAAATCTGTCGGACCATTTTAACTGCCGTCTGGCCATAGGAATAAAAAAAAAACTTATAATGGCCATTGCCTCAAGTCCTGTCGCTTCCCTAACAGCCCAGACCTGGGACTGCCAAGAGCAGGTCTCCGCCATCCTAACCCCCAAATACTTGTAATATCGAACCTGTTCTAAATATCGCCCCCCTAGGTGCCAATAATACTTCTTATGCCGAGCACCCACCACCATAGTCTTTGTTTTTTCATAATTTATTTTAAGGTGTTTCAGATCACACCTATCCTTGAAGTCCCGCAGTGCTCTAAGAAGTCCCACCCTTGAGAGGGAGATGAGGACAGTATCATCCACGTACATCAAAAGAAACAACTTCCGCCCCCCGATGTTAGGTGGGTGGTACCTTTCCACATCTCGATGCTCTGCTATCAGTGGGTTAACATATATATTGAACAACAAAGGGGCAAGCAGGCAACCCTGACTGACACCCCGGGAAGTTTGAATGTAAACTGACAATCCTCCTTCTGGAGGCATTCTAACCTGTAGAAGGGTATCTGAATATAAGGCTCTAATCAGGGCTATCAACCGTGGGTCAGCCTTGAGGCGGGCTAAATCATTCCAGAGTTCAGCTCTGCATACTGTATCGAAAGCCACTGACAAATCGACAAATGCTAAAAATAGCTTGCGCTTTCATCTCCGATACTTGTTCATTAAATGATGCAGGATGAAAATTTGCTCCCCTGTCGAACGGTGAGCCCTAAACCCGGCCTGTTCTTCTGCCAAAATATTCCGGCTTTCGCACCAATTCTGCAAACGTTGCATTAACAGAGCAGCATAGAGTTTAGACACAATACACAACAAGGTGATTGGTCTATAATTATTCAGATTAAGTTTGCTACCTTTTTTGAAAATTGGGACTACTATCCCTACTTTCCACAAATCTGGAATGATATTTGTATTATTAATGTATAATTGTGTTATTAATGTATATGAATAAGTTGTCATACACAAATCTGTGGTTGAACCGGTATGCTTCACTCTGCACACTAATTCACCTCTTACTTCTGCTAATATAATTCAGAAATAACTGCACTGATTTCAGTGGAATAGTACTGGTATAATACTGATACACTAAATTAAATCTTTATTCCTTTATTTTAATCAGCATATCTTTAATGCTGTTGGTGGCCTCATTTAAAAACAAATGAGAGAATTACAAATAAAACAATTGGCTCTGGTTAAAAACTGTTTTTGTTTTGTTTGTGTCACAGGGGAAGAGGGGGAAAGGGGGAGTTCTAAGGGACGGAGCGGGGGGGATGGAACAGTTTACCCCGGGGGGAGGAGAGGGAATGGGGATCCGAAGGGGGGGAAAAGGGGAAAGGAATAGGGGACAAGGACAGAGGGGCGTCTTCCTCTCTTAAAGGAGTATCTATCGAAGGTAACAAAGTCCCTCAGGGTCTTGTGTGGGCTTTCCCCCTTATTCAGAGGGCAACCCAGCTCATCATCCGGATGGAAGAGAGGGAGCCAATTGCCCCGAGGAACAAGGACAACACAAGGGATGATTTCAGGTGCTCAGGGATATCCACGGGGCCCTGGGCACCGTGCAAGAGGGAGTGAGAGGAAAAAGGGGGGGGGGAGGGACCCAGGTAGGGGGGAAGGGGAAAAGGAGAGCATTCACGGAGCAAGGGGACAGTGAGGGAAAGGGCTTGTACTCTATAGGAAGGACTTGCAAGGAATATTCAGGGAGGATTCTGAGGATACGGAGTAAGGGAACGGGTAGCCCACACACCAAGATCACACCTCACGTTTACAAGGATAGGGAGACAAGACAAACATGGTAACACACACTCAACCTATAACAGACTCACACCAGGGAAAGGGAAACACAAGGACCACTCGCTCTAGTCACTATCATCAACAAGATCAGATAGGAAACTACTCATGCAACACCAGGGCCAGCCACTCACAAATTATTACCCGCGGCAGCTCCTGGCCCTGCTGGTCCGTTTTATAGCAAATGACCTTAATTGGGGCCGGTGTGCTCATGGCGGGGCCCCAACCCGCTGCTGAGATTTGCGCCGCGCTCAGCGTGCTGTGGGCGAGGTCTGGAACATCCTGGAAGTGTGGAGTAGCTCCACCCCCCTGCATCAGTACCTCCAGAGCTCCCAGAACTTCTGCCCATTGGGCCATTGCTAGGCAGCAGAACCCAAGCTGGCAGCCTGAATCAGGCAGCATGCGCCCTGACAGTTTGTTTGTTTTAGTTTATCTTATTTTCGGCATTCATGGCAAATTTTTAAAAAATCTGTTTTTTGGTCTCAACCTTTTTTGTTTCTTTTCAGAAATAGACTTTGGTTCATACAATCTGTTAAAGCTCAACACATTTTTTTTTTATTATTTTACAAATTTTAACCCCACCCCTCCTGCCAAAACAGCTCAGGGCAGCTAAAAAATACAAAAGATAAAACCGTCTCCCTCAGTGAAAGCCTGGTGGAACAGCCAGGTCTTACATTCGACGGAAGGAGGGGAGATCTGGAGCCTCCACTGGACAGGAGTTCCACAGCTTAGGTGCGGCCACTGAGAACACCCTCTCCATAGTCTCCCCCCTAGCCACTCAGGGGACTTCGAGAAAGGTGCTCCTGGCAGACTGCAAAGGTCAATCCAGAAGCCTGGGGGGGTGAGGTGCTCCCACAGATAGGTGGGGCCCAGGCCGTATAAGGCTTTATAGGTAACCACCAACAGCTTGAATCGGGACTGTAAGACAATCGACAGCTAGTGCAGAACTTGGAGCACTGGTGTAATGTGTTCATGGTGAATCCATTAGGAGGTGAGCCGCCACATTCTCCACCAGCTGCAATCTCCAAACAGTTTCCATGGGTAGTCCCACATAGAGCGCGTTATAACAGTTTAGTCTTGAAGTGATAAAAGCATTAATTAAATTCGTTTTTGTTAAATTTTGTTCATTTTTGTTTTCATTAATTATTTTTATTTGCTATTTTTGTTACTTTTCTGTAATTTCTGGTTTTATTGGTATTTTTGTAGTAATTTCCAGTACATCAGTAATACTGGAAGCTACCAGGATTTGCAAAAAATTATCAGAAAATATGGAAATTACTGAAATATAACAAAATAACGGGGAAAAAATCGTTATTGTTTCATTTTTGTTATTACAATAACGAAAAGGAAAATGACATTTTTGTTTTTGTTATAATAACAAAAATTAAATGCACACTCCTAGTAGAAGCATACTATGAGAACAGTTGTTGTCTGTACTGCATGCAAACACAAGTGCACCACCACCTGACATAATAGTTTGACATTTAGTGGAGATTATTTACCTAGGCTAAAAGGCCTTCAGCTGCTTTTCCAGATTAAGAAGGCTCTATTGGAGACCATGAAAATCTTTCCTTTGAATTTGTTTATTTGGACCATTTGGTGGAGAGGATAGTGTGGCAGGATGCAATTCATCCAGTGAAAATGGATAAAGAGAGGAGGGAGGTTAATAAAGAAGTGAGTAGGTGGGTTAGAGGCCATGGGGGTGATTGTATCACTCATTTTGACATCCACCACATGCAGGGGGAGTTATATCGCCCAGATGGGAAGTATTTATTGTGTGCAGGCATAGATTTATACCTTGGTGTGCTAAGGGACATGCCGGTTGAATTCATGAATATTTAGTCTGGTGGGGGGAGGACCAGCAGAGCTTTGTGCTCGTGGTTCCTTTGTGGTGGGAGTCCAGTAGATTTTGCTGTAGTTCCTGTTAGTTTAGCATTCAAAATGGAGACATCTTTTAAGAGATGAGGATTCATAATCTGGCTCAGACGTAGGATGCCATGAGTATCTGTTCTGGGCCTACTGCCCCCAACATGCATGCATGTTTGTTAACACCCATTATCCTTTTGTTATAGGCTTGTCAAAATGACAGACCCTCACTGTACTTCTGCACCAAATTAACCGATATGCATAGACCTGTGTTCACTGTCTTTCCACATGTGCAATGATGGTGAAAATCCAGTGAATACAGATACAAATACAAATAAATGAAAATATTAAACCACACAGTCAAATACAAATACTTGACCCTGTGCACATCCCTAGCTCTTCACAATGCTAAATTTGTGACAAGTTCATCCCTTTTAATGAAAGTGCATTCTCCCAAAACTTTAACTACCACCACCACCACTCATCTATCAAACTAACTCCACAATATTTCCACACCAGCATCAAATTCCTAGACAGCACTGGTAGCATGAACAATGGGACACTACAGACAGTTATATATCAGAAACCAACAGCCTATCATATATACCTCAACAGATCTAGAAACCCCCAAGGTAGACTATAAAATTTTGATCTACAGCCAAGCACTCTAATACCACAGAATCTGCTCTCACAAGAAAACCTAAGCTGCACACCTCTTCACAATAAAAAATTACTTATACCAAACAAGGGCATTCAAAACAATGGGTGAAGTCACGCTAGTAAGGAAGGACTGACCCTCACCCAACCACTCCCAACCCCAATGCATTCCAGGCTGGGCAATCACAGCTGCCACACTTCAAGGTTAGCAACGAGAGCAGGGCAGATGACCCACCCCTTGTGGGTAAACCAGTCAGCTGGGCTGTTGTTGGCTGTCCCACCACACCCCGCCCAACCCACCCACTCTCTCCAGGCCTGCCCACTATCCCACCTGTGGGCATGATGTGGCCACATGGGTATGGTGACAGTGCCCACCACTCAAAGCCTCATGGTGGACCACACTGCAGGGCAGGACAGATGGGGAACTGGGCCCATGAGCAGTGATGCAGGTGCAGTTCCATGATTTGGCCAACCTTACCCCACTTTGGTTAAGTCTGCTACACCCTGTGTACCCAGCCTTTTTCACAGGATACAGGATGTAGCAGCCAGCTGCCCACCCTGCCCAAAGACAGGGGGTGATTTCAGACGTTACGCGGTCCCAAATCACCACAGTGGATTCCATGCGGTGGTGAACTGATCAACCACCCCCCATGGTCCAGGAAGGCCCCGAACATATGTGACGGGATCAGGACCACAGCAGGGAATCGGGCCATCAGACCATGGGCCGGGGCAGCACAACAGATGTGATGCCGATTCCTGGCCATGGTAAAAACACCCACAAGGCACCATGGAGGGGTGGGAGGCAGACATGGCTGGCTGAAGGCAAAGGAAGCCAAAAGCACCTACAGGGAATGCCCACACAAAGGAAACAGCAAGGGAGGGGGAAGAGGGAGAAGAACTGCCAAGGCAACACACACAGCAGGCACAGAGACAATGAGGGCACAGTGGAACACACAGCACAAACACACGCCCGGGCACACACACACCCACAAGGGAAAGGAAGGGAATGGGGCACACAGTGGGACAGACAACACACATGGCACAACGGGCACAGGGGGGAGAGGGACAGTAACAGGGAAGAAGGGGGGGTGGGCCAGGGGCTGCCCAAGACATGGTAAATGGCTGCCAGAACCTCCACAACAGCACAGACTGCACGGGCACCCCCACAGCTACACAAGAAGTCCCAGAACGAGGGTCCCCCAAAAGGCCGGGCCACAGTCACAGGGGGAGGCCACACGGAACAGGGAGTGGCCCAGGAAAGGCTCAGGAGGCAGATAGGCACCCCAAGCGCTGCCGAGGGGGCCATGGAGGGGATGCAGGAGAGCCAGAGCAGTGTAGGCATACACACACTTGGGCGGATGCTGGTAGGTGAACATCAGGGACCCCAGAACCCTGTGGTCACATAGGCACCCAAGGTGGGGGGTGTCACGGGCACAGGAGGGAGCAACAGCAGATGAGGAAGTCCAGCAGCAACCCGGGAAGCTGGGTGGAGGCACAGAGAGCAGGACTTGGCAACAGGAGAAGGCAGCCACCAAGGGGAGCACCGGTTGCAGAGATGAACGAAGGGGAGCCCTGGAGGGGGGCCGGAGTCACTGGCAGGGGCAGTGGAACCCCGGGAAACAGGCAGCACAGTTGCAAAGCTGGGACATCATGGAGGAAGCAGGAATCAGCAGCTGGAAGGAGGCGGGAGCTCTCCGCAGGGCCACCAACCAGGGCACGGAAGGCACAGGGGGTCTCACAACCAGCTTCAGGGGGCAACAAAGGGGCCCGGGGCCGGGTGGCCCACCAGTTGAATGAGGTGCAGCCACTGACTCACGCTCCAATGGTAGCCCAGCACAGACATGTGGTGGGTGACCAGGTAATACGCCTTGAAGGGATCCTGAGCGGCGAGCTCCAACTGCACATCGGAAATGGACCACACACTGGACAGCGCCACCAGCGCCGCCTCGGTGGGCTCTAACAAGCCATAGTCAGCAGCTGGGGGCCAAGGAAGGTGACCAAGCTCCAACAGCCGGTGATACACCGTCCCACGCGATCGCTGGTACCCAAGGGCCTCGTGAACACAGCCAAAGTAGGACACGGCCAGGGCAGGGCCCCCCTCATTCAGACAGGCCATGAAGGCAGACAGGCTCACACAGACAGAGCAGACATGGTCTCCGCCGCCAACCACCTGACATGCAAGCACCTCATCTCCGGGACGCGCCCATCGGGAAAGGGAATCAGGCCCATGGTCTCCGCATGCAGCCGGCAATCGCGGGCACTCGCCTCATAGCCAAGGTAGTGCAACCCTGAGCTCAGACTCACATAGGCACCATAAGAGCTGTCTGGGAAGCTCAGGAGCAACTGCACGGCTGGGGAATGCCACAGGTCACACAGGGCCATGGTCTTGCGGAAGGTCCAGCGATGGGGGGCCCCATGGGTGCTGGGAGCCGGGACCCCAGTGGTAGCGCAGCCAGCCATGGTCCAGAAAGCAAAGGAGACTAATTGCAAGGACAGAGGGGCCCCACAATCCCTGGAATGATGGGAGGGGATGCAGGGGGGCCTCAAGGCCACCGGCCAAAACATGGCATGGCAAGCGAGCGAGGTGTGGGGTGCGGACTCTGCACAGCTTCTGGAACAGAGCTCACAGTCAGGACAGCCTACACACTAATCAGGGCAGCGAGGACAATAGGCTGGCTACACTGAGATATGGGAGGTTGATGACAGCAGGAATGCAGTTGCAGCCCACACATGCACGGGTGCAGGCTAGACCATACGCCAGGCCCCGTTCAGGGACAGCAGGTAAGTTCAATGGATCTCCCCCAGCTCCTTGGCACGGCTGCTCTGCAGGAGCCTGCCCAGGCAGACAGGAGGGGGACCGCCCATCACCCACTTGGGGACCCCCGGCAGGAGCCTGGGTCATGACCTGGGGGTGGGGTTACACGTGCCTCAGCCTGTAACCGGGCCGGCTGCCCCCCACCTGGGGCAACGTGCACCATGAAGCTAGGCCGGTTGGGCACCTGCGGGATGCACCTAGCCCTCTGCGCAGAGTGGTACCACTTGCACACTGATCTCCTGCACATACAGACTGCTGAGGTGCACTTGGGCACCCACCTGTCGGTGATCATTGCCCGGAGTGCCTCTAGGGGCTGGAGAGCCCACCATGCCTGCAGGCGCTCCTTGGCCCGGCTCAGGGCACTGCAGGTGTCCGGGGCGGCCCGGCAGGCCCTCCTCTGCAGCCAGGAGAGGGTCGCATGGCTCCGCGACGCAGCTGGATGCCTCCAATGGTGGAGGGAGACCATGGGGCACGCAGCCCTGCTCGTTATGCCCATTGACCAGCACGTATGGGTCACAGAGCAGGCACAGGGTTGGTGGTCCTGCGGGCTGACTCAGTGGGATGAGGTCACCACGAGGGCGCACATTCGGATGGACAGGCGCACCCTACTGCGACTCACGGAGCTGTTAATGCCCTGCCTGGGGCACCAGCACACCCCCATGCGGACTCCCATTCCCATGGTGCAGCAGGTGGCCATTGGGGTCTGGGCACTAGCAACACCCGACTCCTGCCGGTCCATCTCGCAGCACTTCGGCGTCGGGATGAGCGCTGTCGCCTGGATCCTGCGGGATGTCTGCGAGACTGTGGAGGGAGTGCTCCTGGACTGAGCGATCCAGCTGGTGGACCAGGCAGCTGTGATGGCCGGCTTTGCCGCTGGAGCGTTCCCCAACTGCATGGGTGCCGTGGACAGCACCCACATAGAGATCTTCTGCCCCTCCACTGGGGAGGCTGTGGAATATGTTAACAGACACGGATACCACTACCTGCAGATGCAGGCAGTGGTGGACCCCTAGGGCGGTTCATTGACATCTTCACAGACAACTCTGGGTGCAGATACGATGCCCGGATTATGACCATCTCCCCCTTATATGCCCGGATGTACCACGGGGACTTTGTGGACATGGGGATGACCCGGATCAAGGGGGTGCTGATGCCCCCCTGCATCCTGGGGGACCCAGCCTATTCCCTCACCCGGTGGCTGATGAAGGCATACCTGGTCACCCATAACCCTGTGGAGGCTCTGTACTATACCCGCCTGTGTGCAAGCCGTACCGTGGTTGAGAGGGCCTTCGGGGCCCTCAAGGAGTGCTGGAGGCGCCTCATGGGCCGCCTGGACTACACGGTGGAGACCTCGACCCTGGTGATTGGGGCTTACTATGTGCTGCACAATGTGTGCGAGACTGATGGGGTTGCCCTTGACTACCCCATGCCCCGGCGCCTTCCCGCCCCTGTGCCCCTGTATGTGAATGCAGAGAACCTGCAGGAGTACTGATATGCCTAGCCCATCCATGCTGCCTGGCCAGGCGGATCAGTTGGGAGGCCGAGGCGTGATGCACACACCCCAGTCTTCACCACCCCGGGACCCCCACCGCCGCCCTGTGTGCGCCCCTGTAAGTCACCTGCCCGCCCATGGCCCTGGGCCCATGGAGAGACCTAAGGAAAGAATAGTGGAGCCCAAACCTTTATTTCCACACACAGTTACATGTGTCCCCACCACCACCACCCACCACCCACATCCCAGTGCAGTGCTCCCCTCCCAGACCTCTCTTCCCCTTCCCCCTTCCCCCCATTCCCCATGTCTCCAGGGCCTGCCCCTCGGCTGCCCTGTGGTCACCATGGAACTCTAGGAGCTCCCCTCCATTGCCTGTGTCCCCAACAGTGTCCTGGGTGCCCTCGTTGTCCTGAGTGGGAGGCAGTGGTGGGAGGGCATGCAGGCCTGGGGCTGGATGGGCCCCCCAGGGTGGCTGCTCCCTTCGGAGGCCTACAGGGACTGGAAGGCGGATGCACGGCCGAGTGGGCGGGCCAGTGGCTGGGGTGGTGGCAGAGGTGGTGGGGGCACCGAGGGGCCCAGCATCGGGGCCTGGGTGGGCAGGGTGCCCAGCGTGGCGGCTGCCATCACGTATGCACTCATGGTGCCAGTGTGCAGGAGCAGGGAGGTGCCAATGTTGTGCAATAGGTCTATCTTCGCTGAATGCTCCTGCACCATTCTGTCTATGGCCTTCTCCAGCTGCCCAAATGCCTCTACCTTCCTGCTATGCTCCTGGCGCTTCCGCCTCTGCTCCAGCCGCCTCTCTGCCTGGAGCCTCCGGTCCCTTGCCTCCGCTTGTTTCAGGAAGCGTTCCGTGGCCGCCTCCATCTGATCAATGGCCGCTATCATCAGCTCGCCCTGCTCGGCAGTAGATCGGACAATGTCCTCTGCCTGCTCCTACCTCAGGCGCCGTACCCGTGTCCAGTGATCTGTCATCCGCTGCACCGGGGGCACGGGTCCAGCTTGCTGGGGCCCCTCTGGTTGCCCTGTTGGGTACACAATAGGTGCTGGTTAGCCACCCCGGTCGGCCGCCCCCTATCCTGTGGCACGGCTGGGGGGGGTCTTGGGCCCAACCCGCCCTCAGATTGGTGGCCAGTGGCCTCCCCCAGTGCCATCCCCGCCCACCCCCCTTGGTGGTGTGCCTCACCAGGGACCACTGGATGCTCCCGGGGCTGCTCTCCGGCATCCTCGTTGCCCGCCTGTCACCCGGGCCATGACGTGCCATTCCCTGTGGGGATATGGGAGGGGTTGGGTGGGGATGGGCTGCCCTTTTCCCCAGTGGCCCCCCTGGGCACCCTTCCCATGTTCTGGGGTGTACAGGGTGGCTGTGGGTGGCCACGTGCCCAGTGTCCCCCCTCTATCCCACCCCTTCTCCCCCAGTGTGCCCCCCTTCCCACCCACATGCTTACCTTTGATGTCTGTCTCGGAGCCCTCTGGGGCTTGTCCTTCAGTGTTTCTGGTGTCCCCCTGTGTCCACTGGCTGTGGGTGACCCATGTGCCAGCTTTGGAGTCTCCTGGTGCAGACAGGATTTGGGGGATGCTGGGGCTGGTGCTTGTGGGGGACCTGCAGGTCCCTGAGGTCCCTGGGCCTTCCTCTGTAGGGGCAGAGGCCCTGGATCCGGTGTCCTCCCTGGGGGCGGTGAGGGGAGGGGGTACGTTAGTCCGTTACCTGCCCTGGACCATGGTGCTTCCCAAGAGGCGGGGGTGATGATGGATTCCTTAATATGGAGTATGCATTCCAGGGCATCAAAGTAGGGGGTGGTCCGGTCTCCGTGTCCGTACCGCTGGTTGTTGTCGTGTATGGCCTTTTACCCCCTCTTTAGTTACTTCACCTTTGAGCGGCACTGAGCCACAGTCCTGTGATGGCCTGCCACCTCCATGGCCCGCATGATCTCCCAGAAGACGTGCTCGTTCCGCTGATTGACTGCGAGCTCCAGTTGATGCTCCAGGCTCCCCCAGATATGGATGAAGTCCTGCATTTCCCGGTGCCCCCTTGCCCCCCTCAATGGTAGGGCCTTATTCCACATGGGTCCTCCTCCTCCTGGCCAGCGCCTTCTCTTCTGGGGACTCGGGCTCCTGGGCCCGCTTCCGTATCTGTGGGCCCAGGGGGTGGGTAGGTAAGGTGTTGCTCTGCTCCTGTCCCGGGGCCCCACCTCTTCCCCCCTCCTGCTTCCTAGGCCACCCTCCTTGGTGACCCTATGCCACCGGGTCCGCCCCCCTTCGGTCCCCTTACCCGTTTCTGGGGTGCCTCATCCCCAGCCCGGTTGCTGTCTCTGGGGCTGCCTGTCCTCGCTGCTGATGCTGCTGCTGTGACTGCCCGTCCACTGCTTTCAGGTGTAGCACTACCCCCTCCTCTGCCTGCACCTCCACCACCTCTTCCTCCACCTCTACCTCCTCATGCCATGCTCTCTCTCCCACCGTTCTCCTCTACTTTCCACCTCACTCCAACCCGCCACATCCTCCTGCTTCTGGGTGCCCTTTAAATCTCTCTCCCCAGCCTGTGTTGTTGCTGGTTGCCTGGCAGCGATGCTGCGTCCTTTGTCCCTGGCTGGGAATCGTTTTGGTTGATTCCGGCCGGTGGTTACCATTCAGCCGTTACTTTTTATTGTTTCCCATTGGGAATCGCTTTGACCATGCTTTCGTAAATGGTCCGGGCCGGAGCTCTGGAAGTGTGGTTGATTTTGACCCCTGGTGGGGATTGACTGTGGTGAACTTCTTGCGCCCGCAGAACAGACGTTCAGGGTGCTTTGGCCCTGCCGCAGGATTGACCGTGGTTTACTGTGGTTGACTGTGATCTCATAACATCTGAAAATATCTAGGGTGAACATCTGGTGGCCGCTGGGCACATGTATTACTGCATTGCATGGCAACATTGCTTATCAAGGTAAGGCTGACCAAATCATGGTACCATCTCATGTGGCTGTACCCAAGCATACCCAGAGAGGAACAAGATGTTGCAGAAGCACACGTGTTAAATTGCCTGCACATTTCTACCATAACCACTAGGTGTGTGCACCAGGCCCCCACGTCGTTTCGTTTTTTGTTATTCAAAAATGTCATTTTCATTATCATTATTAATGACAATGTTTTCATTTTCTTTATCGTTATCATTATAGTTTTTATCATTTTTGTTATATTTTCTGTATCGTTTGTGTTATTGTTATCGTATTGTTATTGTATTCATTATCAATATCATTATCAATATCAGTACCATTTCAAATGAAGATTTAATTTTTGGTATTGGTATCATTATTGATTAACCACAATTGGTATTGGTATCATTATTAACTAATATTTACCTAAATAATATTTATCTAAATCTAAGGGAGAGAGGGGAAGGGAAAAGGAAAACTATTATCTAATCAATTATCTATATAACTATTGTAATCTAATCTATATGTCTATAATATATATCTATATGTAACCTGATTGGTTGTGGGAGGCAGCAGGCATTGAGCAATCACAGGGTGCCATAAGACTACTGGGGCCTGCTTGCGCTGCTGATTGGCTAGCGATACATCCATAAAAAACTGCTGAGCTGCTTGCCCCTCCCAACACAGGCCCAGTTCAACAGTTCAACCCTGTTAAGACTCCGAGATGTCTGCTCCCTCTTTCCCTCTCCATATTTTCCCTCCAAAATCCAACTGCCACAGCACTAATAATGACTATGATAACAACATTGTTGTTTTCATTTCTCGTTTTTGTTTTTGGTATTGTTACTGGTATCAGTATTCTTGGTCATCATAATTAGTATTCTTGGATGTAGTTTTTGTTATCATTGTCGTTATTCTTGGTTGTCTTTTTTGTTATTGCAATAACAAAAATGAAAATGACAGTTTCTTATCATTATTCTAATAACAAAAGCAACATGCACACCCCTACTATCAACACATCCCAAGATAACTATTTGATATTCAAGGGGCTTGCACAAGCAGATAAAAAAATGTGACATCCTTTATTCAGTGCACCAAATACCCCCATGGAGACTGATGAAACCTATGTAGGCTGATGAAACCAGTCAGTCCTTCCACAAATGTTTGACCTCTCATACGACAAAGATTATGGACAAAAACACTGATGCTACTGTATTTACTCACTTTCCTAAGGGTGTGCAATTTGTTTTTATTGTTTTAATTACTAACAAACAAAGCCTCATTCGTTGTATTAATTAAAATATGAAAATGAATGACAAAGGTAGTAAAATGGACAAAAAATACAAAAAAGCATTATTTTTTGTTATAGAAATAACAAATAAAAAGCTGTGCATGGGCAAAATAGCCACTGGGGCCATTCTGCACATGCCTGCCCATTCCCAAAATGGCTCTGGAGTCTGGCAGTGTTGGCGCCATTGTGGAAAAGGGCATTCAGTCTACACATGTGCAATTGACCTTCTGTGCTTGTGCAGTGATTAATTTTTATTTTAAAATTATTTTTAATAAAATAAAACATGAAAAACAATGAAAAAATGAAAATGGTAGGAGTAGTTTATGAACCCCCACCCTGAAAACAAAGGGGCTTTTGAAAATGAAAACAAAAATGGGTGATGTGCCTGCTGCACACACCTACACTTTTCCCAGAATGATCATTCAATTTCTGTTCTCTCAACAGGGGTGACTGTTCTTCATGGCGACTAACCAAATGCCCTGGCACACCTGCTGCCTCCGCCACCACCGATTTCAGTGCTGCTGTTGCAGCTCGGCTGCTCCCAACCTGGTCAGCCTGGCCCAGCACAGTTCCTATCACTCTGCCTCTCCCACCCCCATCTGATGCCCCATGGGTTAGGAACTTACTGGTTAACATCACGAGGAGGGAGGGAGAGAGAGGGGAACTGTGCAACAGCAGTGCTAAAAGCAGTGGCAGAGCCTCACACTAGTGAAAGTGCATAGTGCTGAAAGACTCTATGCACTTGTGTTTTTGTGCATGTGCAAGCTAGCTGCGAGGTGCCTTGGCTGGCCAGTGCAGTGTTGCGTAGAGGGAGGAAGGGAAAGCAAGGGGAGAGAGAGGAAGGCAGAGGCTGGTTTTGGGATACTTTCACATGCTGGTTTTCCCTTTGATTTTTGCACACAGGGCTTTTCATTTTTGTTCTGTATACACTGTGTTTTTTCATTCATTGTGTGTTCTACTCCATTGATCATGTAAGCGTAAAACTTTAATGCTGGCCCAACTCCCTTCTGGCCTTGCTCCCTACTTGCCCCGTCCACTAGCCTACCAACCTAAAAGTCCACCAGCCACCACTGTCTCAATCCTTGTCCTGAAAGGGTACCTCTACAGCACCTTTAAAACTAGGAACTAAAACTCTTAACCTTATTGGATCTAAAAAACATGGGCTAAATGATTTGGACTTCATAAGCCACTATAAAAATATGTAACCATCACCTGCTTTTTATCCCACCTACCATGCTCCTTTGATGTTCTTGATGCTTTCTTAACAGCTGCCTCCTGATATTTATATTATTAATCATCTCATACTTGGTTTCCACTCTCTTCCTAATTCTTGGCTTCTTTACTTGTAAGCTCTCCATTGATTGCTTTCACCTTCCATTCCTCTGGTGTTTTCCCTACTTTGCTTTCACCCACAGCTGCCTTCCTAACGCTGGCTGTTTTTCACAAGATCATTTACATTTGCTTACAGTTTGTATTTAAAATGCTAGCACACTCCCTTCTATTGTTTTCATGTATGTCTTTAATTGTTCCATCTTTACTTGTTGTGACTAGTTATCAGCCAGATACTTTGTTCCCATCTATTACTTTTGGCACCAACATGGCAATCACACTCTCTCTTTTAATGAGGACATTCTTTGGGGTACTACTTTTACCTTTCTTGAACTGTCCAGACCAGGCTTCTAGTCTACTGCTTAAATCCCAGTAGAGTAGGCATACACATTATACTGTACAGCATAGGGCAAAACACTGATTCTACTGTGGATGTTCAATTTTCCTGGAACCATCATTCAACAATAATTGCCATAAAACATTAACAACTAAAATATGGATATGCAAAATAATAATATCCAGCCTCAAGCTTCTTGCAGAATATGGTATTACTCATCAGGTGAGTATGAGAGGAAAGATCAATTACTTACTGTTCAAAGCACAGTAAGACCAAGATTCTATAAGTTGCATTTTAGTTAATTGCTAATGTTTTCCTTTCAAGAGAATGAAATTTTGTGAAAATCATCAAATTTGGGGGACACAGTATATACTGTAAAACCCTAGGGCTGACAGAGGAGACCCTCATGAGTCATCTACTCCATTCTACAACCCAGGTAACTGCATTGATTGGCCTGCCCAACTCTTTCATTACATTTTTGTGCAACAACAGCTCATTAACGTTGCCAGTATTGTATTATTTGTTTCTCTCTGTCTGCCTTACTTGTTTGATCATATATAACAAGGTTGCAAAATATTCTAAGTAGCTAGCAAATTTAAGGGTTCTTGATGTTGGGAGAAAAACTGATCAAACAGTAGTAGACTGTTCCTTGTCTTTGTGTTTAGATTCCATGGACCTAACTTTATCTTGCTGCATTAAAGGATCATTATAATTCCCTCCTTTGTTCTGCAGCTCAATTTCAATAGGCTACATCAGCTTAATGCAGTTTGGCATCAGTCACAAATGCAATATTAACCGTAAAATATGTTATTACTGGGCAGTCTTGAGGGAATGAGAAAAGGAAAAGAAAACACTATTTCCATTGTTTTAACCTTTTCTCTATTAATGAAGGACTTTGGCCATTTTTACACTGATGGAGGTAGGTGGTGGGATGGGTGTTTTGCCATGGTGGGTGGAGGTGGGTCTGTGTAAATGTACATATACCCACCTCCACCCACCACACAGAAACATCGCACTAAAACACCAACCCACGTCCATGTATTAATGGCCTATATACAGGGACCTAGATACCATGTAACAAGGTGGGTAACTGACATCAGACCCTGGACTCTATGGGGGTATTGTAAGCAAATTTTCAACATGGCTGGAGAAGGAATCAAGGCCATCAAGAGAGAAGGGTTTGAAGCAGACCAGTGTCTTCCCCCATCCTCTCTTACAACTTCCTTCCTGGTGTGGTTGTTGCCACTTCAGGGATCACTGGGAGCCAGGGTAACAACCCCAGCTTTGTGCAGGCTGACCTTAGCTGTCTGAGACACTCCTTGGGAATGCCACCATATAGGGAGACGCCACCGCCGTGTCCTTCAGGAGTATAAAAATTAGGACATGACCCTGGACCAGCCACAGCCTTTGCACACCATTGACTATATAAATGTCAATGTCTACAGTTTAGTTGTATGTTCTCCTACATGCTTTCTTATAAATTACAATGTCAGCTCAAGTTTGTGGTTGCTCACATATAAAATCAAAAGTATGTGTATGCAAGATTATTACCATTGCAAGTGAAGCACTCAAACATTATGAAAGTTCAGTGTTAAGGTTTCCCAGCTTCCATAGCTGGTCATATTATACTACCATAACTGGTCACCATATTAGTCAAGTTGGTCAGGGGATCAGAACTCTAGCTGTCAAGTGCTAGAAGTGAATATCATGAAATGGATCCGACCATTATGTCCAGTTGTGCACTTGTCTGCAGCAATCAAAGCTTTCAGTGTCAGAGACAAAATGCTGGGCTAGCTGGATTATGCGTCTGACCCAGTATGACACTACTTATGTTCTTACAACTTCTCCCAAGCCACTGAGCTTCCGCACTGTTGGGGACAGGATGCTGGGCTCAGTGGACCATTGGTCTGATGCAGTATGGCATTTCTTACATTCTTAACTCTGCCACCTTGAAAGTGCTCATTATTTCCACAGAATTTCATCACAAAGTGCATCCTGCTGTGTTCAGTGAATGAAATTAGGGTTATTTCGTGAATGTCTATTATGTACTTATGAAAGAAATGAATGATAATGTCTATACAGTTGCTGCTTTTTTGCTGTAAATTTTTTAGAGAGTGTATGGGGAGTCTATGGTACCATAAAGGGGAGATGCCCTGAGGGACTGCTGGAGGGGGCTGGGCAGGGATCCTGGAGAGAGCTGGCTGCATGAGCCACCAGGATCCCTTGCAGCTGTGTAACACTCCTCTCCTCCCCCCAGGTAATGCCATAAAGGGGACCAAAGGGCACCGCCAAAGGAAGAAGCGCCGTTGGTGGGGTGTTAGCGGGCGGAGGTGATGGAGGTGTCTATGGCACTGTACGTCACCTCAAAAGCTGAAAGAGGAACATTACCCCAGGACATCTGATGGCTACTGCCACGATCCCTGACCTGGCTTCAGGGACTGGGAGCCACATGGGGCTCGCCCCAAAGGGGTGAACACATCCTGCCCCCACAGATCTCCCACCCACCCATCCCCTTAGGTGTGGTCCTTAGTGGGACTGTGGGGGGGCGGGCTTTTTTTTGTTTTAAGGGGAATTGTGGTGGGCTGGGGTTTTTCATGAGGGAGGGGGACAAGAGGACTGGGTTAGGGAGGGAATGGCTGACCCCCTTAGTGTGGGGGAGGGGTGCAACCCTTTTAAAGGGAGGAATCCTCCTGTGGCAGAGGAGAATGGGGGGTGTCTTGGGGGTGGGGATCTCCTTTTGGGGGCTGGCGGGGCAGCCTCTGAGGGGATCGGTGGAGCAGATCAGTGGGGTTCTGCAGCCATAGGGGTCGTTCTGGGCCGGGGGAACTATGGTCATTCTGGGAGGCATGTTCGATCTGTGAGGTGGGACAGATGGTGTGGTTTTGTCCCACTCACTGGCCCCCAGGCAGGTGGTGAGGTGATCAGGGTTCAGAGGGCCCCTGGCCTTGGCTTGATTCTGATAAATGCGAGGTCAGTGGCTAATAAGTCAACTGCGGTCTGCGAGTTGATCCTGGACCAGGCGAACAACCTCGCATGTGTTACGGAAACCTGGCTGGACACTGAATCATGGCCTATATTGACTGATCTTGTTCCGGCTGGGTACTCTGTGCAGCATCAGTCACAGATGGAGGGATGGGGGGGCAGTGTAGCCATTATTTTTAAGGATGCCTGGTCTGTGAGGGGATTTCCTGTGCAACCTATCATGTGTATAGAGGGTCTCCATCTGGGGTTAGATTTGGCCGGAGACAAAGTGGGGATACTGCAGATATACCATGCACCCCCTGTACAGCAGCCTCCCTACACACACTGACCGAGCTGGTGTCAGAGGTGGTCTTGTGGTCCCCCAGAATGATAGTTCTGGTGGACTTCAGTATCCATGCCAACGCCAGTCTTGGAGGGGCAGCGCATGAGTTCATGACCACCATGGCAACCATGGACCTGTCTCAGAGAATAGTGGACCTCACACATGTTGGAGGACATACCCTGGACATGATATTTTGCATAGTCCTTGAAGTGTGGGATCCGTTGGTGGGGGGGTTGTCAACAGTACCCTTGTTGTGGACGGATCATTATCTCCTCTGGGTGGATATCCTGGCACATGTTGGCCCCCAGGAGGGTGTGGAACCAGTTAGATTGGTTCACCTCCAAAGGCTTATGGAACCTGGAAGGTTCCAGATAGCTCTAGGGGATGTTTCCTCTGACGTCGATGACTATTCACTTGATAACCTTGTGTCTAGGTGGAATATCAGGCTGACGGAGGCCATCAACTGTGTGGCTCCCAGGCGTCCACTCCCAAATTGCTGACAACCCAGCTCCCCATGGTATACCGGGGAGCTATGACAGATGAAGCGGGAAGGGCAGTGGTTAGAGCGATGGTGGCATCATGCTTGTACTGAAGTTGACAGGTTGCGGCATAGAGTCTGGTTACATACCTATGCCACTGCGGTACGGACAGCAAAGAAGGTTTTCTTTGCTGCCTGCATTGCATCTGCTAAGTCCCACCTGGCTGATCTGTTTCATGTGGTGAGGGGGCTGGTCAGTCTGGCCTCCCTCCACCTGGACCTAGAATCATCAAATGCTCGCTGTGATTTGATTGTGGACTTTTTTTGCAGATAAAATCACTCAAATTCACCAGTTTTGATGCAACTTTTTTTTGTAGAGAATGGGTCAGAGGTAGTAGAAGCCTCTTCTTGTCCTGTTTTATGGGATAAATTTTGGTCAGTGTTGCCCTCAGACGTGTGGGATGGTCTTGTGGGGGATGCTCTTTGAGCCACCTACTGTGAACTATAAGGAGACATTGGGGCCGCTGCTGGAAGGGATAGCCAACACCTTCCTTGCAGATGCCGGAGTGCCGGACTGTCTCAAGGAGGCGGTAGTGCGGCCCCTGCTCAAGAAACCATCTTTGGACATTGATGCCCTTGCCAGTTATCAGTCAGTCTCTGACCTTCCCTTTTTAGGGAAGGTTATTTAACGGGTGGTGACTCAGCAGTTTCAGGGACATTTGGACCCAGTTAACTTTCTCGATTCCTTGCAGTTGGAGTTTTGTCTGGGTTATGGCACGAAGACTGCACTTGTGGTCTTGGCTGACAACCTCTCCCATGAGTTGGACCGGGGTCGTTCGACCCTGTTGATCCTGTTAGATTTCTCAGGTGCATTTGATACCGTTGATCATGAACTGTTGGTGACTTGGCTACGGGACTGGGCAGGGATTGGTGGAACTTTTCTTGAATGGTTCCGTTCTTTCCTGGCCAGCATGTGGTGCTGGGGGAATTTTCATCTCCCCACCCCAGAGGCCTCACGTGTGGAGTACCGCAGGGTTCCATCTTATCCCCTCTCTTGTTCAATGGGTACATGCAGCCTTTGGAGAAGGTTGTTAGGGAGTATGGAGTGAGATGTCATCAATATGCTGATGACACACAGCTATATCTCTCATTTTCCTCCAGATCAGGCCTGGCAGTCTCAGTGCTTATCCGATGTTTGTCCACTGTGGGGAGTTGGAAAAGGGCAAGCCACCTAAGACTAAATCCTGACAAGATGGAGATGATGGTTGTGGGGAAGGCCAAGGGAGTGGTGGCCCCCACCATTGATGGGGTCTCTCCTCCCCTGGTTTCTCAGGTCCAGAGTCTGGGTGTGCTCCTGCACCCACAGCTCCACCTGGATGCCAAGGTGTCAGCTGTGGCAAAGGGAGCATTTCTACAGTTACATCTCATGTGTCTCCTTAGGCAGTGTGTCTCAGACTCAGACCTGGCCACAGTCATTCATGCTTTTATTACCTTGAGACTGGAACACTGCAATGCGCTATATGTGGGGCTACCCTTGGTGCTGGTTTGGAAGCTGCAGCTGGTGCAGAATGCAGCGGCCCATCTCTTGACGGGGATGGGCTGATGTGAGCATATTACACTGGTGCTTCGCTCTCTGCGCTGTCTGCCGATAGATTTCCGGTCCCAATTCAAAGTGTTGGTGTTGAATTTTAAAGCCCTAAATGGCTTGGTCCTGACCTATCTGCAGGACCACCTCACCCTCTGGGTCCTGGATCAAGCCCTGCAGTCTGCTGGGGGTGCCCTCCTTGGGGTTCCCCGGGGTTCCCTGGAATCTACTATGAGGAGGGCATTCTCCATGGCTGCACTGTGGCTATGGAACTCACTCCCTTTGGAGATCCACTTGGCTGCTGACCTCCCCTCTTTTTGCAGACAATGTAAGACCTGGCTGTTCCGCCAAGCCTTCCCAGAGGGAGATGGGGTGGGTAGGTTGGGTTAGGTTAGGGTAGGGGTTGGATGGGGTTTTATATTGTTTTTAATTGTAATTATTGTTGTTTGTTTTTAATGTTTAAATTTTATTTATTATTATTATTATTATTATTATTATTATTAGTAGTAGTAGTAGTAGTAGTAGTAGTAGTAGTAGTAGTAGTAGTAGTAGTAGTAGTAGTAGTAGTAGTAGTAGTATTTATATAGTGCCAGCAATGTACCTGGCACTTTACAAAAAATAAGAAAGACACGGTCCTGACTGAGAGCTTACAGTCTAAATACAGGATGAGGAGAGACAGGGAAGGGGGAACAGAGGAAGAGACAAGGGAAGTGACATTCATGAGGATTCATGCATCAGGTACACTTTCTTGGCTTGGTTACAGTAAATTGGGAGTTTACAGATAACGGGTGGGGGATAGTCCTGGGTGGGGATGTTTAGCAGGAGTTCGGACGGGTGGAGCAGAAGAGGTGGGACTTGAAGGTGTGGAGGGTGGGGGCAAGGCAGACGAGGGCAGGGAGGGAGTTCCAGGCATGTGGGCAGCAAGAGAGAAGGGACGAAGGCATTTGGAGTAGCAGTGGAGGCGTGGGAGGGTGAGGGAGGGGATGGAAGAGGAGTGGAGTGCTCAAACAGGGGTTTGGAGGGAGATCTGGGTAGAGAGGTAGGGGGGAGCAAGGTTGTGAAGGGCTTTGTAAGTGAGGACAAGGAGCTTGTGCAGAATACGCTCAGGAAGAAGGAGCCAGTGGAGAGAGGAGAGGAGAGGCTGCACATGGTCAAAACGATGGGCAAGGTGGATGATCCTGGCAGCAGAGTTTTGAACAGAGATGAGGGAAGAAAGGTGAGAGTGGGGAAGGCCAGCAAGGAGGAGGTTACAGTAGTTGAGGCGTTAGATGATTAGGGCATGGATGAGAGTTCTGGAAGAGGAGACAGACAGAAAAGGTGGATCTTGGCAATGTTGTGGAGGGAGAAGTGGTAGGACTTGACGACGGAGTCAATGTAGGGTTTGAAGGTAAAGTGCGAGTCAAAAATGAAGCCCAAGCTTCAGGCTTCGGGGACAGGGAGGATGGAGACCCCGTCAATGGCAATTGACAGGGAAGAGGGAGAGGAAGGATTGGGACGGAAGATAAGGAGTTCAGTTTTTGTCATGTTCAGTTTGAGTTGGCATTGAGACATCCAGGTGGAGATATCAGAGAGACAGTTGGTGAGACAAACTTGAACAAAGGGGAGAGGGAAGGAGTGGAGAGATAGAGTTGAGTTTGTCAATGTATAAGTGGTATTGAAACCCGTGGGAGGCAATGAGTTTGCCTAGGGACTGGGTGTAGATAGAGAAGAGCAGAGGGCCAAGGTCAGAGCCTTGGAAAACCCCAACCGGGAGGGGTAGGGAGGAGGAGGGGGAGGCATTAGGAAGAGATACATTGAAGGAGTGATCAGAAAGGTAGGAGGAGAACCAGTTGAGGATAGAGTCTTGGAATCCAAGGGAGTGAACAATTCAAGCAGGAGTGAATGCTCAACAGTGTCAAAGGCAGCAGAGAGATCAAGGAGGATGATAATAGAATAAAGGAAGTAGGATTTAGCTATAAGAAGATCATTGGTGATCTTAACAAGAGTAATTTCAGTGGAGTGAAGGAGGCGGAAGCTGGATTGGTGGGGGTCAAGGGAGGAGTTGGCAGAGAGGAGGTAAAGGCAACGGGAGTAGACAACCTGTTCGAGGAGTTTGGAAGCAAAAGGGAGGAGCGAGACAGGATGGTAATGAGAGGGTTCAGAGGGATCCAGAGTGGACTTTTTCAGGATGGGGGGAGACAGTGGAGTATTTAAAGGCAGAGGGGAAGGAGACGGTAAAAAAGGAAGAGGTTGATGATGTGCAGGAGGGGAGGGGTGATGTTAGATGCAATGGAGGTCAGGAGGCAGGACGGAATGGGGTCCAGGGGGCAAGTGGAGAGGTTGGAGGAGGAGAGCAGGGAGGAAATTTCCTCAAGGGAGGTGGGAGGGAAGGAGGACAGGAGAGAGGTGGGGGGACAAAGGGGAGGGGGAGTAGTAGGGGGAGTGACTTTGAAGCAATTTCCAGGCGGAACTTGTCGTTCTTGGAGGTGAAGAAGAAAGCAAGATCCTGGGTGGAGAGAGAAGAGGAAGGAGGAGGATGGGGGGGCGGGGTTGGTTGAAAAGGGAGTCGAAGGTAGAGAAGAGGCGGCGAGGGTCCCGGGAGCAGGACTCAATGTGGGTGGTGTAGTACTGCTGTCTAGAGAGGGAGATAGCAGAACTGAGTGATGAGAGGCAGAATTTGAAGTGGAGGAAGTCAGCGTGGTGGTGGGATTTGCGCCAGAGGCATTCCTCAGCCCG
>QEPC01011775.1:678129-689026 GCA_003113815.1 Sphenodon punctatus
GGGGGGGGAGGGGACAGGACAGCCCACGTGGCTGCCCTCTGCGTTCCCCCCCCTGCCCCCAACTCACAGCTGATGTCTTCTTGTCCCCGCAGGTATCCTGCGGGGACGAAGCAGCGGCGACGGCAGCCCCAGCGGCGAGCAGCAGGCAGATGGCACCAGGAACAGCGGCGGCGGCGTGGAGGCAAGCCCCCCCCCGCACCAGCAGCGAGCAGGTGAGTCCGGTGGCGTGGGTCCCTGCAAGTAGGCTCTATGAAAGGTGTTCAGATGCAGAATGAAGGGGACTCAACACTGGCTGAACTCAAGCAGATATACTTTTTGTCCCTGGCTCCAACGATCCACCTGGGTGTGGTCGAGCCGGTTCACTCTCTGTAGGAGGTGCAGCGGCAGCTGCTCAACCTCGTCCTTCTCCCTTTTCCTTTCTGAAATCATCGCCTGCACTTCTAGTTTCCTTCAGCAGTTCCCTCCTCAGGTCCTCTCTCCTCTCTGGTTCCTGGCCCGCATCTCCCGATTCTTCTTACCGCTGCCAGCGGCAGCTACCCTCACAGGACCATGGTGCTCATCTGGGTCCCTCTGGTTCTCCAGCACCTTGGAGAACATAGAGTGGGAAGGCTTTGTCAGGGAGATGTGGTCCCTTCAGCTCCCAGGCAGAGAAGTAGGTGAAAAACTCCTCACAGCCGGCCTGGGACAAGTCCCCGTCCAGGCGGATAGAGGCTGGACTGACCAGCCCCCGCACCACCTGAAACAGCTCCGCCGAGCGTGACTTTGCAGATGCTATGAGGACAGAAAGGAACTCCTTCCTCGCTGTCCTCACAGCCTCAACATAGGACCGCAAGTGTGCCCTATGGAGAAGTCGGTCAGAGTCAGATCGAGTCTGACGCCAGCGTCGCTCCAGCCTCCTGACTACTCGTTTCATACACCGCAGCCCCTCGGTAAACCAAGGAGCCCTGCGATGATGAGACTGAGGCAGAGGGCGTCTCAGAGCCACCCTGTCAATTGCCTCCTCCAGCAAGCTGTTCCAATGCTGGACCAACTCATCGACAGAGTGACCATCCAGGTCCAAGGTTAACTCCCTCAGGACCTCTTGGAACCACTGGGGTTCCATCAGCCTCCGAGCACAAACCATCCTAACAGGTCCCTTCCCCTTCTGGCGGGGGTGCGCTGAGAGACTGGCCTGAAGGAGTTAATGGTCCGTCCATGACAAGGGCACTGCCCTAACTTTCCCCAAAACCAGACCCCCCTCCTCACAGCCAGAACGGAAGATCAGGTCGAGGGTGTGCCCCCCCATATGGGTCGGGCAGATTACCTCCTATGACCGATCCATGGTTGCCATGGTGGCCATGAATTCTCACTCCTCCCTGACAAGGCCGGAATCGGCGTGATGTTGAAGTCCCCCAGAACCAAAGTCCTAGAGGAGCCCAACACCACCTCTGAGGCCAGCTCTGCTAGAGTGGTAAGGGATGCCGTCGGACAGGAAGGGGCCTGGTATACCAGCAGCACCCCTAGCTTGCCCCCAGCCAAATCGAACACCATGTGAAGGGGCTCAATACCCACAATCTCTGTGACTGGATACCTCATAACAGGCCAATCCTCTCTAAAAATAATCGCTACACCCCCACCCCGGCCATCCGTGCGGGCTGATGCTGCATGGCATACCCGGCCGGAATGAGATCAACCAAAGTTGGACCAGCCAGCATGTCCAGCCAGGTCTCCATAATACATGTGAGGTCCACAGCCCCATCCAAGATTATATCCCGGACAATTGGGGCCTTGTTAACAATGGATCTCGCATTTAGCAACAGCAGCCCCCCATATGTGGACCTTGGACCCGGCTCCTCCCTCACCCCCAGCAGGGGGATGGTGACCTGCACCTCCCTCAGGCACCTTGTTCCGCTAGGGATGCGAGCCATCTGACCCCATGCACCATACCATCCTCGCCCAAGAACCACCCCTGTGTCCGCACCCTCCCCCCGTCCACCAAATCCCGGCCCCCCAAACCTGGATGCTCACCCTGTGGCCTCCCCCCGACCCCCCTAAAACCTCCCCCCATCCCCCCAGCCATCCTGCTGCCACCAGGAGCCAGTGGGGACCATACCCCCCCACCCGACTTCCCTCTCTCACTGGGGTCGGGGCCCTCCCACCACCACAAATAACCTTCCCAGTACTCCCCCTGCTGCCACCAGGGTCATTCACTGGGATACCCTCCTCCACCCCTCCCTCTAACCAGTCCTCCTACACCCCCACGCTTCCTCCCTAGCCCTGAACAAAAACCCCACCAAAACTGCCCCTGCTGCCCCATAGGCCCTGAAGTGCCCCAAAGTGCCACGCACTTTGGATGCGGCCTTTCAGCTCACGACCTGTGGCAGGAGCTGCTGGTCACTGGGCTTTCTAGTCCCAGCTACTTCCGGGTGGGGGAGGGGACAAGTCGGCCCTCGCAACTGGCTTCTGCATTCCCCCCGGCACTCACAGCATCTCCCCCCCCCGTGCTACAGGTGGGATGGAGCAGAGCAGCGGAGTCAAGTGGCAGCAGCAACAGCAAGCACCCTCTTTGCCAGCATCAGGTGGAGACAGCACAGGCAGGTAGGTAGATGGTACAGTCCTGGCAGGGAGCTGCTGGCCACTGGACTTTCTAGCCCTGGCTACTTCCGGGTGGGGCAGGGGACAAGTCAGCCCTTGCGACCAGCTTCTGCATTCCCCCCACCCCCCGGCACTCACAGCAACTTTTCTTCCCCCGCCGCAGGTGGGATGGAGCGGAGCAGCGGAGCCAAGTGGCAGCATCAACAGCAAGCCCCCTCCTTGCCGGCACCAGGTGGAGACAGCACAGGCAGGTAGGTAGATAGAACAGTCCTGGCAGGGAGCCACTGGCTGCTGGGCTTTCTAGCCCCGACTACTTCTGAGTGGGAGAGGGGACAAGCCGGCCCTCACGACCGGCTTCTGCATTTCCCCCCCCGCCCCCCGGCACTCACAGCGTCTTTTCTTCCCCCCACCCCCCGCAGGTGGGATGGATTGGAGCAGCGGAGCCAAGCAGCAACAGCAACAGCGAGCCCCCTCCTTGCTGGCACCAGGTGGAGACAGCGCAAGCATGTAGGTAGATGGTACAGACTGAGGGGAGAAGAGGAGAGAGAGAGGAGGCAAAGTCCTGGGGCACAATGGCCTGCAGATCACGGAATGGACAGGGAGATGAGGAAGAGGAGAGGTTGAAAGAGAGTGGGAGAGGTTGAAGGAGGCAAGGAAATGGTCAGATATGGGATGGTTCTTGTAGGAGAGATCAGAGACAGAGTAGTTCCTAGAGAACATGAGATCAAGAGGGTGACCATCAGTGTGGGTGGGGGAGCTAGTACAGAGGTGGAGATTAACGGAGGAGGCTAAGGAGAGGAAGCGAGCAATGCAAGGTTGAGAGGGTTCATCACCATGGATATTAAAGTCGCCAAAGATGAGTGTGGGGATGTCATCAGAGAGGAATAAGATGACCCAGGACTCGAACTCGGAGAGAAAGGAAGAGAGGGAGCCGGGGGGTGGGGTAGATGACAGCAACACACAGGTAGAGAGGGGAGTAGAGGCGTACAGAGTGAGCCTCAAAGGAGGGGAAAAAGAGAGGGGGGTGGGATTGAAACTTGCAGGAAGAGGCAAGGAGGAGGCCTACACCACCACCCCGGTCCTCAGAGTGGGACTGGTGGGAGAAGGAGAGATCTCCGAAGGAGAGGGTGGCAGGGGTGACAGAGTCAGTGGGGGAGATCCAGGTTTCAGTAAGGGCAAAAAGGTGAACAGAGTGAGAGAAGAAAAGATCATGGATATGGGGGGCTTTATTAGCAGATGAACTAAAGTTCCAGAGGGAACAGGAGAATGGGAGTTGATCAGGGGGGAGACAGGGAATGGGGATAAGATATGGGGAAGGAGGGCGATGGGATCAGTGGGAGATGGGCAATGGGGCAGAGGGGCAGGGGGAAAGAGGGGTGGAAGAGGTGAAGGGACATTGGAGAGAGATGACAGGCTTAGTGGGAGGCAGGAGCAGAGGGGAGAGAAGTAGAGGGAGGAGCAGGTGAGAGGGAATGAGGAGAGGGGAGAAGAGAGGCGAGAGGGGGTGAGAGATAAGGACAGGCATCTTGGTGGTTTGATTATGGGGGGGGGGAGGTGGGATGGGTCTTGCAGTTGAGATGATATCCACCTCCATTAAAAATGGTTTTTTTTAAATGTTGTGAGCCGCCCCGAGTTGCCTGAGGCAGGAGGGGACGGCCTATACATTTTATAATAAATAAATAAATAAATATAAATAAATATGGTAGAAAGAAGCAAGAAAATAAATAAGGGTCTTATTGTTAAGGGGGTTGACTGTGGCTCAGATGACCTGGGTTCACCCCTGCTCTGCTCCAAGTTACTTAAAGCAATATTTTCATGAAAGGAGATGGTGTGCTTGTCTCAAAGGACTTGAACTCAGCGGTGTTGCACCAACTCAGAATGAACCAAGACCAATGGCATTTTAGGATTATTCATTCTTCCTATTCTAAGTTCACACACTGACGTGTGAACTTATAATATTTCTTGAAAGGAAACCTAACAATATTGCTGACAACTGATGCCTTGCTAGTTGAAGTATTGTTACTCTGGAAACTGCTGCTACCCAAACAAACAAAGGTACCAACTAATCATGAATACTCTATTCTTTATGTACCCTGAAAATTTAGAGAGGCATAAGCATGTCTGGAATAGGGAAATGTTGACAATGCCCATCATCATTTGGTATATTTTCTCCTATGTACATGACTTTGAACTTGTCCAAATTAAATTTCATCTGCCATTTACATGCCCAGTCACCCAGTCATGCAAGATTCTCCTGCAATTCTTCACAGTCCACTGGGGTTTTAACAACCTTGAATAACTTAGTGTCATCTGCAGATTTGATCACCTCACTCTTTACTCCCTTCTCCATATCATTAATGAATATATTAAACAACATTGGTCCCAGTACAGACCCCTGGGCACTCCACTAGTTATTTCTCTCCACTGTGGAAACTGACCATTTAGTCTTACTCTTTGCTTCTGATCTTTTAACGAGCTGCCAGTCCATGATAGGACACCACCTCTCATCTCATGACACTTTAATTTCCTCAAGAATCTCTCATGAGGGATCTTATCAAACACCTTCTGAAAGTCCAGATACATTATATCCATCAGCTCACCCTTATTGGCATGCTTATTTACACCTTCAAAAAATTCCAATAAATTAGTGAGGCATGGATTCTCTTTCCTAAATCCCTGTTGACTCTTCCGCATTAAGGTATGTTTATCAATATGCTCAGTAATTCTGTTCTTATCAACCATATCCACCAGTTTGCCTGGCACAGACGTTAGGCTCACCAGTCTGTAGGTCCCTGGATCACCTCTGGAGCCCTTTTTAAATACTGGCATTACATTTGCTACCCTCCAATCCTTTGGTACAGTGGCTGATATTAGCAAAAAGTTACAAATTACCAATAGTAGGTCTTCAACTTCATATTTGAGTTCCTTCAGAAATTGGGATGAATACCATCTTGTCCTAGTGATTAGTTACTATTTAGTTTTTCAGTTTGCTCTAGAACCTCCTCCAGAGTCACACTTATTGTGAAAGTTCTTTCAATTTTTCACCTGCAGAGATTTGGTCCAGTGTGGTTATCTCCCCAACATCCTCACCAATGAAGACCAAAGCAAAAATTTCAATCAGCTTTTCTGCAATGTCCTGCAGAGAACTAGAACATAGTATAGTACTAGAACAAGGGGACACTCCATGGAATTAACTGGAAGCAGATTTAAAACAAATAAGATAAAGTATTTTTTTTTCACTCAGCACGCAATTAACTTGCAGAATTTACTGCTAGAGAAGTGATTGGGGCCAGTAGTGTAGCTAGTTTTTAAAAGGGGTTGGATAGGTACTTTAATTAATCCATTAATGGCTATTAGACAAGTCGGTTTGAGGGACATAACCTCTTACTGTTGGGAGCTGGAACAACAGGGAATGGGTTGCCCATTGTGACCTGTTGGGTACTTCTTCCAAGAGATAGAGATTGGCCACTGTCAGAGACCAATGGGCTTGATGGACCATTGTTCTGACCAAGTATGGCCTTATATTCTTATGTTCCTATGTTATCTGCTCAGCACTGAACCTCTCATGATCAGACACTTGTCATATCCAAATATATTACATGTCCGCTGGGATATTCAGAGAGATTATATTGTATATTGAATAACAGAGACTAATATTAATGGGCCCTGTTCTGCTCTCAGTGAAATCAAAAGATGTTTTTCTCTAGACTTCTGTATAGCAGGAGCAAACCCATAGTTAATTATTCTATTTTTTGTTGGTAGAATTTTTGATAGATTATCTTGTGGGAAATAATTATCTTCTAATAAAAACAAAACTTCCCAGCACTCAAGGATATTTAAACTAAACAAATATGAAATTCCAAAAAGGTTTATACAATTTCATGGTTTGCTTTCAAGTGTTGGTATCTTGGGAAATATTCAGATCTTTAAATTAAAGCCTTTGCCTTATACACTCTTAGGGTGTTTTTAGACGTGACGGGGCAGCTTCGTCCCATCACGGAAACAACCCTCAGATCCCCACCGGGATCACTCTGGCATGGCCAACAGATGTGCTGGGGGATCCCGGTGGGGAATTGGGAGGGGGCAGAGTTGCATGGTGCAACGTGCGGCCGCATGGCCCCGTCCCCTCCATGCTCCCTCGCTGCCCGCCCTCTGGGGAGACGGGCAGGCGCCGTGGCCAATGCAGCTGCAGCGCCCACCTGAAATGACCATGGGCCGGAATCCCGGTGGGGATTCCAGGCTGTGATCCCCATTCAGACGTGACGGGCCCCTTCAGCCCCACCGGGAATCTCCTTCACCATGCGATCGGTGCTGGCCCCGCGGATTCAGCCGATCGGGTGGTGAATGTGATTCCTGACTGGGATTGAGCATGGCGAACATCTGGGGGGGAACATCCAGTTCCCCAACAGACGTTACGGAACCATTCCCCACCACAGGATATTGACTGTGGTTGAGCGTGATCTAGTAACGTCTGAAAATACCCTTTGTTTTAGAAGCTGTGTGTTTAAAAAAAAAAAGAGAGAGAGAGAGAGAGAGAAAGGTTTTGATTCCTGGTCAGTTTGGATTGATGAAGATAAAAAGAAATATAGATTTATGAAACTCAAAAGATGTGTTCAGAGAAAGTATTTAGAAGATATCAGAAATGTACTTCTGCTATCCTTTGAAATTATTTTAAACCCAACAAACAGAATAAGATTGACGTTTCAAAATGGCTCAATCAATCATGCATATGATATAAAATTAGCGTACTGTAAAATTATGCATTGTTTTATCATATTCCTAAATAATGGATAGAGACGTATCTCAAAGCATGATGCTGTCCCTACAATAATTTGCAGGTTCAATTTAGACTACATTCTCACCTGCGGTGGCGGTGGCGTCAGCGGGAGGGGCGAGGGAAGGCACAGAAGCACCGAGGAGCCAGCCAACAGGAAAAGAGCCAGTGCGAATGGGCATCTACCGTAGCTTCTTTCACGCATGTCAGGGCAGGATTTTTCACCGTCAGAAATTTGCCAAGGTCACAGCCCTGGCTAGCGGTCAACACTCCCCAGGATCAACATCTGGCAGCGAGTCTTTAATGTGCCAGCCGAGCCGGGGCCACAGCAGACCAAAGTCACATCTGTTTTATAAAAAAAAAAAAAAAACCTAAAATTAAGCTGCATATGAGTGGTATGGTGACTAAACAATACATATACGTAATGAGGAATGTATACAGTTTAATTTCAGTTAATTCATAATTTGTTTTATTAATGAATGAGAAGAAAAATGTATAGACTGGTCTGATATTTAATAAAGTTGCCTTAACGTACAATTTACTGTCATGTTAATGTTTGAGTATAATTTGTAATGCCACCTTAACAAACTCCTTAAACTGAAGGTTTTTATTCTAGGTAATTTGGCCTTCTTTTGAAACTAAATAGTTTTATTAATGCATAAGCTATTATTATTATTATTATTATTATTAACAAACATTTATATAGCGCCAGCAGTGTACCTGGCACTTTAAAAGTAATAAAATAGACACGGTCCCTGCCCCTAGGGCTTACAATCTGAGAGACAGGAGCTGGGGGAGAGACTTAGGAAGGGGAACAGAGGGAGAGACAAGGGGTCTAACATTCATGAAGATGCGAGGTCTCAAGTGCACGTACTTGGCTTGGTTACGATGAGAATGACAGCAGGCAGGTCCATGTTGCAAGGATAAGGGTAAACAGACCGTAGGTATAGGAATAGTGGCTCAGCAGGATAAAGAGTCAGACAGAGCAGAGCGAAAGAGGTGAGTTTTAAGGAGAGATTTGAAGGTATGAAGGAAGGGGGCAAGGCAGATGTGGACAGGGAGGGAGTTCCAGGCATGGGGGGCAGCAAGTGAGAAGGGACGAAGGTGCTTAGGGGAGCAGGGAATGCAGCTGCCAATGCCAATGCAGCTGCAGCGCCTGCCTGATTTGACCACGGCCCAGAATCCCACTGGGAATTCTGGGCCATGGGTGCTGGCCATACATTACTTTTTGTTGGTTCCTGCTGGGGATCTCTTTGACCACGCTTGTGGCGCTTGTCCGGCGGGGAGCCCCGGAAGCATGGTTGAAATTGAGCCCATGTGGGAATCGACCATGGTGAACATTTGGCGGCCGCCTAACAGACATTCAGAGCGCTTTGGCCCCATGTAGGTATTGACCGTGGTTCACTGTGATCTCGTAACGTCTGAAAATACCCTCAGTGTCCTGCTCTATAACGGTTTATTTATTTCACAGTCCATAAGCCAGGCACCAAGCGTCTGGCCAGTCTTTAAATCCATACCCCCCCCCTTCCCCTCCTCTTTTTTGTCTCCCTGGTATGGCACCCCTTGTTTAGAACTCCCTGTTCCTCTGGCTGAATAGGATACTTATACACTGACATTACCATTTGCCTCTTGTATAAATATATCAGGTACATATCGCTATCACTACGATTGCACATAAAATCAGTTGTACTTACAATTTTCTGATTCCCTTATATATTTTGTAAATGTTGGGCTTTAATTTAATAGGAGCTGCTTTAGAGCAGTTTCTTTTTTTGGTATTATAATTATACAGTCTTTAAATCCAGCACACAAGTCCAATCATATAGTCCTTACATCAAAGGTAACCTAGCCACACACAGTCCACAGGCTAGTTACCCTCATTTCACTTCCAGGCTCTTCTCATGGTACCTTCCGCTCTGGCTTGGAGCAGACTGCAGAGGTGTTCTCCCTCTTGCAGTCTCGAGCAGACTGTCCTCTTCCTGGGCTCTTCTCTTATAGCCTAAGCCACGCCCCAAACTTAACCACTTCCTGTGGTGGCCATTTTAGATCCACTTAAATGGCAGGTGCCATCTTGTGGCACAGCCCTACCACAATAATAAAATAAAATCCTCAGAAAATCCCTATCCTCACTCGACCCAATCCCTATTCCCACCTGCCAAATGCTTTGCCAAAAATAAAAGTGTTGCACTGCCTCTAGGTTCTGCTCTGGATTTGACAGAACTTCAGGGGAAGAGAGTTCCATAATACTGGGGCAGCAACTGAGAACACCTCTCTGTGGGCTCTTGTCATTTGGACAAGACTGGCAGATGATACCTGCAAGATGCCTCTCCCAGATGACCACAGGGGTTGCAGTGGAGCATGGAAGGAGAGGTGGTCTTTCAGATATTTGGGACCCAAGTCACATAGGGTTTTAAATGTCAAAACCATAACTTTGAATTATGCCCAAAAAGATATAGGAAGCCAGTGCAGACTATAGATGTGCTGACGCCAACCCATTCCCAAAAGGAGCTGACCACCCTGACCTGTTCCATTACACTGAACTCAGGCTTTCAGTGCTTGGTGGTAGGAACTGGATCCATGGGCCAGATCCAGGAATTGGAAAAAGGCCAAATAAAAAATGAGCATTTGGTCCCTGGGCAGCTGGGCCTGAGGTTCCCCACCCCTGCCTTAATATCTGTTCCTAGTGAGTTTAACATAGAGACAAAGTAGTTTGAATAATATTTTTATTGCAACAACTGTTTTTGGTGGCGGAACTCACAGGGTTCTTCCTCAGGCAAGTAGGAGTGAGTTAGAATTTTATCATTGGATTCAATGGGAACTGAGTTAATCCAAAGGAAAGCAATGGGGCACAGCAGGGGTGGGGAGGGGGGGATACAGCTGTGAAGATGCTTACAAATTATGAAGCTCAAGATCTTCCAAGTAGAGTGGAGGGGTGGATTTGTTCTACAGTTGATTTTCTCTTTAGGACACTTTTCTCTTCTGTGTGCCAACTAATCTATTTTCTAGTATATATAGTCCAAAGAAGGAATATCCATGAATGGTTCTGAGTTTACTGGATTTCTGTAGCACCAAGAGTAGGGAAGTCATAAGTTATCAAACAGTGCAGCCCAGCCCAGCAGCATAGTTTGAGAAATTTATCACAATTTTAAAGCTATTTCTCCTCTGAAAACATTCTTTCTTCTCTCTCTTGTTTGTTTATTGAGAAATTAGTCTCTCTCTCTCTCTCTCACACACACACACACACACACACACACAGAAATCAAGCCAAAAGACACTTATAATGGCTTGTTGATGAATAATTAACTTTGTAATGGATAGTGCCTGAAAGACTAGAGTCCTTTGTGTTTCAAGAGACAATAAAAAGTTTTTTTTTATCAATATTTAAGTATATTTATTTTTA
The DNA here is from genome assembly GCA_003113815.1 of Sphenodon punctatus. Classification (NCBI taxonomy): domain Eukaryota; kingdom Metazoa; phylum Chordata; class Lepidosauria; order Sphenodontia; family Sphenodontidae; genus Sphenodon; species Sphenodon punctatus. The sequence continues at coordinate 688,878 of QEPC01011775.1, forward strand.
TTTTTATTTATTTAATAGATTTTTATACCGCCCCATCCTGCAATGCAGCTCGGGGCGGTTAACAACAATAAAAACAGTTTAAAACATTTAAAATACAAATATAAAACATATCAATAAAACAGGGCAACATATGATCATAAATAAATATA
>QEPC01011775.1:692455-718936 GCA_003113815.1 Sphenodon punctatus
ATAAAATGAGTATAAATTTTGAGAAAACCAAAGTATTGGTCTTTTAAAAAAAGAGGAAACAGCAGACTTGGTATATTCAAGGGCATTCTATCCAGCAGGTCAATTCCTTTCGATATTTGGGCCTTGTGTTCCATCAATCGGGTTTGTGGAATGAGCATATCACCAGAGCCATCCCAGTTGCAAAAAATACAGCTCGTTCTATCTATGGCCTTTTTAAGAGACAGGGTCAGACTGCAATAACCTCGGCCCTAAAAGTCTTCAACAGCAAGGTGGGTGGCCAGCTAACATACGGAGCAGAGATTTGGGCTCCTTTCCAAGTGCATAGATTAAATTCCGTCCAGTCTAGATTCTTGGCTGAACTGGTTGGGAGACCCATTGGCACCTCAAATGCAGTTCTTAGGCTGGAAACCGGAAGTGTTAGTCTCCAAGCCCGAGTCATGGCGCAAGCACTGAGCTTTTGGGCCAAGTTACTTACTCAGCAGTGCTCGTCACTGCTGAGGGAAGCTTTCAAGGACACTTTTTCCTCTCCCTGGTTGCAGCAAATGGAACTGAAGGTTAAACAGCTGGGATTATCCCGAGAGTACCTAGTGCACAAATCAAACAATGCCGTGTGCAGGGAACTTCTTTCCAGGGCTGTAGATATTGGATGGTAAGAAGATGTGGGTAGGGTCAGAGACTTGCAACATCTTCGTACCTACATGGATTGGATCCCTTCTCAGGGAGTAATTGCTAAGTATTTAGAAATCTCCATTTCAGGAAGGGCCAAGGCACTGTTCCTTTCTGTCCAGGTCAATGCCATGCACTCGCGAGTCACTGAGGGCAGGGTTCAGGGAACTCCCTATACGGAACACCTATGTCCATATGATATGGAAACAGCGGAGACGGTTTCTCATATCTTTTTACATTGTCATCTATATGATGTGATCAGGGAGAAGTTTTTGGCACCAATCCCCCCGAAAGTATGGGGAAGAGCCGATGAAAGTATATTGACCCATTTGCTGAATAGCACAGACCTCTCAGTTATAAAGCAGGTAGCTGCTTTTCTTGTCCAGGCCCACTATTGTAGAGATAATTTTCTAAATTTTAGACCGGTCATAGGAGCTGAATCCCCTTAAGCTCTGGATTGTTATTCGCATTTATATTTATAACATTCTATTTATGATATAACTGACCAATTACCTTGTAATAGGACTGATGTTTTATTCTTTTTGTTTGTTGGTGTGCAATGGCCTACAGCCACGCAAATAAAAACTTCATTCAACAATGTACAACAAGCTCTGACTGTCACCCTTCCCGGGGCTCCACCACAGAGGAAAACTACCCCTCAGGATATAAGTTGACCAAAATGTCCCCAATGGGATACTGGCCTTATCATCATTGGGGATCCAGAACCAACATGCCCTGTGTGAAGCCCCTTCACACAGCACCACTCGCACTTGCACCCACACCCACACTGACCCACCACCCTCACCCACACTCACTGTGCCGGGGAGCAGGAAGGTGACAGTTCTGTGAGGAGAGGAAGGGCAAGGGCCTGGGTACAGGGGGACAGGGAGCAGGAAGGAAGACACAGGGAAACAACAAATCAGGGAATCCCAGGAAGGGCAATGGGTAAGTTCAAGGTGCACGCAAATCAATATAACACTCCAATAATAACCAAGTACTCACAGACACACACCACCACGTTCCCACACCCTACAATCACCCCACAACAATCAATAATCACAAGAGAACCACTACTTAGCTTTATACACGCTTCACCAAGACGCTCGGGGCCAGTCTCACAGCACTGCTGATCACCGGCAGTATGTGAGTGCTCTGAATGGCCTTAAGTAGTGGGAGCCCTGCCCCCACGCACACACAGCGATGCCGAGCGGTGCAATGTGTCTGACTGCCCCGCCTCTGTCTTAGTTTGTTCTGCAGGCTGTCACTCTGCTTGGTTCTGTCCCTGTGCATGGGGGCGCATGCTTGCGCCCCCACGCTGTTCAGAGCTTCCCGGGGGCATGGTCTTCTGCTGTTGCCCCTGAGTGTGTGAGCCTGCGTCTTGCCACTGTGCTATGCTCTCAGGGGGCGTGGCTTTCTGCCGCTGTTTCCTCCGTCTAGGATTCCTGCTGCCGCAGTGCCTCAGCCACCCTTGGCAGAGGCAATTCCTAATAACATCCCCCATGCCCCCCCTCCAAAAAGCGGCAGCCCAGGTTTGGAAGGATGACACAGATGGAAGAGGCGAAATAATCGAGGTGCATGTACTGTGGTGCTGGTTTCCAGGAGTGTTCCGAGGCATCATACCCCTTCCAGTCAATTAGATAATAGAGGATGCCACGACAAAGTTTGGCATCTAAAATAGCCTATACTTCAAATTTGAGAGAGTCTGGGATATCACAGATGGGGGGAGGTGGAGCTGGGGGTGGAAATAAGGGCAGATGATACGGTTTCAGAAGAGAGACGTGGAAAACAGGATGGATACGGAATTGTGAAGGAAGAGTGACACAATAGGTAACAAGGTTAATTTGTTGTGTGATGGGAAATGGTCCAAAATACTTATTATCTAATTTGGACGATGGTTGAAGTGAGGAATAATGGTGACGATCTATCCAAACCATATCTCCCATCTGAAACTGAGATGTCGTCTGTCGTTTTTTGTCGGCTTGGCTTTTGTATTGTTGTCGGGAGTATCGCAGTATAGCTAGGGCATGGGTATGGCATTCTTGCAGGTGTCGTAAAAGTGTTCCTGCGGCAGGGACCTCAACTTCAGGGATTTCAGGAAGCGTCAACCGAGGATGGTAGCCGTATGAGACATGAAAAGGTGAAGTGCCTATGGAGGCATTGGGAGCATTATTGAATGCAAATTCTGCAAGGGAGAGAAGGGATGATCAATCAGATTGGAGGTAGTCTACATAACATCGTAGGTATTGCTCTAAAGTCTGGTTTGTTCTTTTGACCTGCCCGTTTGCTTGCAGATGGTAGGCCGTGTTGGGGGCTAACTTGACCCACACAGCAGTAAATAGGGCTCACTAGAATCGGGCTATGAATTGTGGTCCTCTGTCAGAAACGATGGTGGTCAGGAGTCCATGTAATTTTACTACATGGTCAAGGACCAAACGAGCGGTGGCTTGTGAGGTGGGCAGTCCTTTACAGGGGATAAAATGCCCCATCTTTGTAAATTGATCACACACAACAAGTATTGTAGTGTACCCTCATGAATTTGGGAGTTTTACTATAAAGTCCAGATTAATACGTTGCCAGGGCCCTTTCGGTAAAGGTGAAAGCTGTAAAAGTCCTATGGGACATTGGTGTGGGACCTTGGTTTGATTACATACTGCACACCCTTGAACATAGTTTTTCACATCCTGCTGCATCGTAGGCCACCAAAAATGCTGACATATTAGCTTGAGGGTACGTTGTTATCCTGGGTGTCCTGCCAATGGGGCATCGTGATGCCCCCACAACACCGGCTGATGGGCTTCAGCGGGGACTATTATTCCTCCTTGATGTATATATAAGCCTGTAGGGCCTTGTGTATCTGCTAAGCTCTTTAAGGTAGGTTCTTGTTGTGTCAGTTTTTGTAGTTGAGTCAGGGAGATTCCAACTGCGGCAAATACCTTGGGTGCAAGGATGGGGTTCCCTTGTGTTGTTGGGACCAAGGGCTGATCATAACAATGTGAGAGGGCATCCGCAATAGTATTCTGTTTCCTGGGGTGGTACACAATATGAAAGCGAAATCAAGTGAAGAAAAGCACCCAACGAGCATGACGAGCGTTCAATATGCAAGTTGTTTGTAAAAATGTTAGGTTTTTACGGTCTGTGATAACTTGGATGGGATGTTCCGCACCTTCTAAATAATGCCTCCAATTTTCAAAGGTCGCCTTTATGGCTAATAGTTCTCGATCTAAGATAGTATAATTTCTTTCTGCTGGGCTAAGCTGTAGGCACAAGGTCTGAGCCCTGAAGCATCTCCTGGTGTTTGTGATAACACTGCTCCAATGGCTGTACTAGATGTGTCAGTCTCTACAATAAAAGGTGTTGTAAAATCCAGATGTTGCAGGATTGGTGCTGTCATAAAAGCCGCTTTCAACTGTTCAAAGGCTCGCAGTTGTTCTTCTCCCCATATATACAGTTGTCCTTTCCTTAGTAGTTTTGTTAGAGGCTTTGTTAAATGAGCATAATTGGGGATATATTGCCGGTAATAGTTAACGCTTCCCGAGAGGTGTTGGAGCGGCTTTACTGCTTGTGGGGCAAGCCAAGCTTCAATAGCTTTTACCTTCGTAGGGTCCATTTGTATACCATAGGGGGATATGATGAACCTCAAGAAGAGGACTACTCGTTGGTGAAAGGCACACTTAGATATTTTACAATATAAATGATGTTCTCATAGCCGTAGCAGAACAGTACACACATGTTGTATGTGATCTTCCAGATTTTGGGGAAAGATTTAAATGTCATCAAGATAAGCAACTATGCATTGGTCTAAAATAGCTCAAAAAATATAATTTATTATGTGTTGGAACGCAGCTGGGGCGTTAGCTAGGCCATTGGGTATAACGAGGTATTCGAAGTGCCCATACCTCGTTCAAAAGACTGTCTTCCATTCATCTCCAGTCCTTATTCGTAGTAAATTATATGCGCCTCGCAAATCTAATTTTGTAAATATTTGGGTACCTTGCAGTCTGTCCAGTAACTTGGGGATAAGCGGCAGAGGATACCAATTTTTTATAGTAATAGCGGGTAGTCCTCTGTAATCTATACATGGCCGTAAGCCTCCATCTTTTTTTGGTACAAAAAACAGGGGTGCTCCCCCTGGGGAGGTTGATGGTCAGATGAAGCCTTTTGCTAAATTATCGTCTATGTATTCTTTTAAGATCTGTAGCTCCGGCCTGGACAAGGAATAAATGTTTCCATATGGAGGGGAGGTATTAGGTAAGAGATGAATGGCACAGTCATAACTGCGATGAGGAGGTAACTCTAAGGACTCCTGCTCTTGAAAGACATCTGTGAGGTCCTGGTATTCTGGGGGTAGTACTACTTGTGTGGTCTCCTGAAGCCTCTTGGCCTCAATCTGTGTTCTTCCAACAGGGTGGGGACATATACAATGTGCTTTACAGTAAAGAGAGTTAAGATGCATGGTCTTGCAGGACCAGTCTATGGAGGGGTTGTGCTTTTTCAGTCACAGAAGGCCAAGCACCACAGGAAATGCTGGGGTGTGAACCACATCCAAGATTAAAGTTTCTTGGTGTCTTCCTATGATGCCTGCAACCCCTAGGGTACATGATACCACAGGACCAGAAATGAGGAGTGATCCATCAATTGCGTAAATGGCTTGAAGCTGCGCCTTTGATTGAAGTGGAATCTGGTGTCTTTGTACTAAGGTGTCATCTATAAAATTCCCAGATGCACCAGAGTCAATCAGTGCCCAAAGCACCAAGGACTTGGTAGGGGCAAGTGCCAATGTAAGCGGCACCCAGAGATATTCTATGCAGGGCGTAGTGGCGGCAATGCTGGACTCAGTGCTGGGTGGGGTTAGATGCACTTCTACCGAGATGACCCCGAAACATCCCGGTTTTTGGCGTTTCCTCACACCCGCCTTTCTAGAGGAAGTTGAGGATAATACCTGGAAAAGTGACCCCCTGTTCCACAGTAAAAACACAGTTTTTCAAGGCGAAGTTGTTTCTTTTCTTGGGGTGTCAGTGCCATCCCTTCCAGGTGCCCTATAATAAAGGCAACCTTGACTGAATCTGTAGCATAGGTCTTTGGTTGCATTTGAAATGCTAATTTACAGAGTGCCAAAAAAACTTGGAACTGCTTTCTATCCCCATCAAACTTTGCAATAGGGGAGTGTCATGGCTAATGGTATCCCTAATGGGATACGGACGTTATCATCATTGGGGATCCAGAACCAACACGCCCTGTGTGAAGCCCCTTCACACAGCACCACTCGCACCCACACCCACACAGACCCACCACCCTCACCCACACTCACTGTGCCGGGGAGCAGGAAGGTGACAGTTCTGTGAGGAGAGGAAGGGCAAGGGCCTGGGTACAGGGGGACAGGGAGCAGGAAGGAAGACACAGGGAAACAACAAATCAGGGAATCCCAGGAAGGGCAATGGGTAAGTTCAAGGTGCACGCAAATCAATATAACACTCCAATAATAACCAAGTACTCACACACACACACCACCACGTTCCCACACCCTACAATCACCCCACAACAATCAATAATCACAAGAGAACCACTACTTAGCTTTATACACGCTTCACCAAGACGCTCGGGGCCAGTCTCACAGCACTGCTGATCACCAGCAGTATGTGAGTGCTCTGAATGGCCTTAAGTAGTGGGAGCCCCGCCCCCACGCGCACGCAGTCACGCCGAGCGGTGCAATGTGTCTGATTGCCCCGCCTCTGTCTTAGTTTGTTCTGGAGGCTGTCGCTCTGCTTGGTCCCGTCCCTGTGCGTGGGGGCGCATGCTTGCGTTCCCACGCTGTTCAGAGCTTCCCGGGGGCATGGTCTTCTGCTGTTGTCCCTGAGTGCGTGAGCCTGCATCTTACCGCTGAGCTATGCTCTCAGGGGGTGTGGCTTTCTGCTGCTGTTTCCTCCATCTAGAATCCCTGCCGCCGCCGCGCCTCAGCCACCTGCGGCAGAGGCAATTCCTAATATTCACATTTAACACCTTTAGGGAAGTCACTTCCCCATTAAAAAGCAAGAAGGAAGAAAGCGAGAAGAGAAGGACTGGTAGGAAATGAGAGGTGTTGAAACACATGCAATTTCAGTTCACCAGGGGCAAATTGTAATTAAACCTTGACTCACTAAAATGTTGATATACATGTATATGAAATACATATATATGATTTTAAAAAAAAACAAAACACACACACACACACATTAATAAAGAGTATTCAAGAAGGGCTCTTCAAAAGAAGAGCCTTCATGACCTTGCTTTGCATATCTCACTGCTCTTCTGTCCTGCCACACTCCTGCACGGCAGCTACAATCTTCCTCTGTCCCTACTCTCACCTGATCATGATCCCCTTGCTTTTCTAAACATCTTCACCCCTTCTCTCTTTCTACCCCAATCCACCCCCACCCCCATCCCCCGTGCATGGAACTCCCTCCCTGGACATTCTGCTCCCTCTCAAAACCTATCTTTTCAAATCCTTTTAAAAACCTGCCTCTGCCTCTTCCGTCAAACTTTCCCTAGCTCATCATGAGTGAAATTGCACCCTTTCTCTTCCTTCACTCAGAATTTCTTCCCTGTAACTAAGCTAGTAAGTTAGTTCCCTGCAACTAAGTTAAGTACATGCACCTGCAACTTCTCAGCCTCATAAATGTATCCTTGAGATGTTCACCACTCCCTTCTCTCCCTTTCCCTTGTCTCTCTTAGTTTGTAAGCCCCCTGGGGTAGGAACCTGTATATAACTATTGATTGTGCTGTGCCAGGTAGACTGTTGGTCCTAAATAAATAAAATAATAAAATCATCAATCATCAGCATCAGCATCACAGGTTTTTTCCACTAAGAGTTATAAATACTCAAGATAGAGTTAAATAACATAATAGCGGAAAGCTCTTAGAGCTCTTTCAGACCTGCGGTAAACAGCACTTACAAGTGCTGGTGGCTGGATGTGAAGGTGAAGAATGCGCACCCAGATGACGTCTGAAAAGGTGCCATGAGCATGTTTGAGCTTACAGGCGCACTGACAGATGCGCTCTACTGACCTGAAAAAAACAGGTCGGTAGAGGTCACCTGTCAGTGCACTGAAAAGCTTCAATCATGTGTGCAGACATAATCAACAGCACACATTCTTCACATTCGCATCCAGCCACCAGCACTTGTAAGTGCTGTTCGCTGTACATCTGAAAGAGCTCTTAGTCCTGCCTACATACCACCTTCTAATATGTACACCACCAAATAAATTGGAACAATGCATAAGAATCTTAATTATAATTTTTTATAGTGTAGACAAATCCTTGGAGACTTTTAGAGGCTGAGTAAGGTGACAAATAAAAATGAAAATCTCTAAAGTTATCTGAGTTTATAAGTACTGAGAAGTACTATAGCACATGCTTAAGTACTTTCCTGGCTTTTTGCCTATGATGTGTGGACTGAATTAGTTATTTTAATGTTCAAAAATGATTAAACAAGGAATCATTATAACAGTATTAAGAAAAGTTTAGGGAAACCCAAATTTTCAAACAGGAAAAAAGCTTAACCATGATCTGCCTTTGCTAGCTAGCAGACACAGGCAAATTCTCAAACTACAAAGCTGTCAGTTTTAAGGGTGATGCTCATGAAAGTAGGAGACAGGACTTTCTCAGCAAAAAGGTCAATACTCTGGGACTCATTACTGGAGAAGATAAGAATGGCCACAAATCTCTCTGCCTTTGATGTGTGGTTGAAAATACACCACAGCAAATAAAAGGAGGAAAGTTAGAAAAGGCGGAGAAGAAGGTGAAGGAAGGAGGAGGAAAATGAGAAGAGTAGGACAAGAGGTGTTGAAATAAACAGAATTCTTGTTCACTAGGGGAAATTGTAATGAAACTTAGACTTTCACCATTGCTCGACTGTACTTATCTCTTGGGAGGTGCCCAAATACGCATGTGATGGGGCATCATACAGGAGTCTGTGCAGCTAAAATAAGACAGGAAGATTGGATATTTTCCCCACATATATTAAAAATATACAAATAGAAATATTTTGGTGCATTATCAGAGTGGTTTGAATATCTACATTTAAGGGAATATTCCAATGTGTTCCACATTGTTCCAATGTGCAATATCTTACTACTAGGAACCATAAGGAGAGAGGATCATAGATGAATACTGGTGAGCGCATGTGTATACATTGAATGATGATAGTTACAAATAATATTGCCATCCCCCAGCATACCACAAATGTTGTTATTCCACTACCAAGTTGGTAAACACATCACAGTGAATATGCATGAAAGGAATCAACTTTCAGCCCTGGAGAGCAAGAGCAGATGATTCAGAACAGTTGATTTAACATCTCAGATGTGTAATACACATACATACAATATCACAGACTTGCTATTTTGAACAGGAAACACAGGGCATAGTCTGTGGGTGAAAACAAACAAAACAGTAGCCCACATTAGCTGTCATTAAACCACAATTCACCTGCCTGTCTGTTACGTGACTTACAGATGTTCACCCACTTCCACCCGAGGGTGAGTGGCTGGATGCTACCGGACACATCGTCCAGAGAAGGTGGTTGATGCAGCACATGCTAAGGCTGGCCCAGCCTATTCTGGACAACTGTCCACTCTCCGCTCTGTTAGGTCCCATGTGAGGATCGTTGGAAAGGGACACTCTCGTCCAATATGAGCATAGGGATAGAATTCGCCGTCCAGAGTCAGTGATTAGCTTACTAGTCAGCAGTGTTACTTGTCAACAGTGTAACTCCTCCAGGATGTCTACTAATCAAGAATGTATGTCATCAAGGATGTGATGTGCTTGCAACAATTTTTCAATGTGTCTTTTCATTGTCGGGGCCCACGGGGGTCTTAGGAGGAAGCGAGCCCTGGGAAAACGGTGCCCAACTCACCATAACACTGGTGCCACCACTGAGGATGTAGAACTCTCCCCGGTGGTGTCGGATGACAGACTGACAGGGGGAGCATGAAGGGACCTGGACGCTGCCACACCTGATGTGGCCAGCTCACCTGGCCCCTCGGCACATGCGCGGCATCGCAGAGTTGCCTGGGGAATTAAGGTGCTCTGTGTGCCTGCACGAAGCAGCGGGGCAGGGCGGGTCATGCAGCATTAAAAGGCAGCAGGCAACAGATTGCCTTGCCAGTGATCAGCTTCTCTGCTCATAGACTGGCCCACTTGTATGAGCGTGGCAACGTGACTATTCCTAACCAAGCTGTGTGTATCCTGAGTCTGGGAGTGGTGAGTAAGTGCTTAGTACATGTATAGAAATCCCTAGAGTGAGTGTGTGTGTGAGTCTGTGTATCCATTCCCTCTTCCCTTTTGAAAACTTGTCCTCCTTGTTCATGAAGGCAAGCCCTGTCCCCTCTGTTTCCCATGTACCTTGGGCTTCCCTTCCCACCTGCCCACGTGTCTCACTCCTTATATCCCCGTTGCGTAGTGCCTGGTTCCCCTACCCTCCTTGAAAATAGCAGTGCTGGTATGTCCTGTGATGATCTTGTCTGATTTGTTACAGAACTAAGGGCTTATATTTATCCTGAGAATGCCTTTTTCCTAAGGTTGTTGAGACCCCTGCGTAGAGTGAGTGTTGGTGAAACCCCTCTCCTAACATACATGCATTATCTAACCAGTTCTAGCCTAATGATGTCTAAGCCACATTCACTGTATGAAAATGTGTTTATAAGCCTGGTGTTTCAGATCCCTCTCCACACCATTTCCTCTTAAGTTGTGATATCTTAGGGTCTCTGGAGAATGGAGCCAATCCAGTGCCCTGCTGACCACCAGCACACAGAGAACACATGGCTCACACGCCCATACGTGCACACAAGCTACGCACACCCCCATCACAGGGACCACAGCAGCAAACCACGCAGTTGCATGTGCCTGCGTACAGCTGCACATCCAGGACATGGAATCACCACCTATGAGTCCCAGATTCACAACTAGAGACTCTACTCCAATAATAACTTACTTATTGATTTGGCATAGCCCTTGGCTCTGGTTCTGTGTCTATCTCCCTGTGGGGCGTACTTCGGCTCTGTACCGAAGTTACCTCCTGCACATAACTTTGAGTCTTGCTCAAACTTCCCTTTTAAACTGAATTGCAAAGGAAAAAAAATTAAGGATCCAATCCAAAGTACATGCACACACCAAACACAAGTTGCATGTGTGTATCAGATGTGCATTGTGTCACAGCAAGTGCAGAATGTGCAGAATGTGCACACACATACCATGCACATTGATTACATAATAGATAATAGATAGTTTTCCTTTTCCCTTCCCCTGTCTCCCTTAGATTTAGATGTTAGTTGTGCACGGGAATCAATAAAGATACTGATACCAAAAATAAAATCTTCATTTTAAACGGTACCAATAACGATAATGAAAACAATATTGTCATTAATAACAATAATGAAAATGACATTTTTGAATAACGAAAATGAAAACGAAAAACGAAAATGGCATGGGGGCTTGGTGCACACCCTTAGCCTCTAGATGTTTTCCTGCAGTTTACAATTTTTACTTTGTGGACATAACTTTATTCAAGCATTGCATAAAATTATTTAACTAGAAACTCAGCAGAATTTTCACAATTGGATAAAGATCAGTTGCAAAAGTTTATATCAAAAATGGAGTATCCAGAGTATTCAATGTGCATGGGCAATTGCATTCCTATTATAGGATACCATTTGTGATTACAATTTTCCATGGTATATTGGCAGGACCTGAACATCTGACCTCTTGTGTTCATGGCATTGCTAATCAGCTTTCACTTATGGGAACTGAGTCAAAGGGCACTTTTATCCTATATTCAGAAACATTCAAAGCAGATTTGTACAGATAAAAATAATACTCCAGGTGTGGTTTTAAAAAATGTAATAATTAGACAAATCTCAAAATATCTATTCTTCTGAAAGAGGTTCTTCACAAAATCCTTATTTTGTATCAGTTTTTTTCCCCAGCCTTTCTGTGGCCATTTTTATATGGGACACACCAATGCAGGTCCAATCCACATGCATTCAGATGCCCATCTGAAGGCAGTGGGGAGGGGGGGCACATGCTCATGCAACCTACCCACCACCCACGTATGCCCACACATGGAGCTCTCAGAAAAATACAATATGCCCCTTGTGGGAGCACGCCAAATATTGTGCGGGTTTATGTGAACACCAATTGCACACCCATCACTGGCTGTATGACACCCACCCCCCCACCCCACCCACACACACACTCACCAGAAGTGCATAGTCCATTTGCAGACATGCTCACAGGCCCGCCACCTGCCGGGTCTGTTTAAAAATGACCTGTGAATGGAGCATCCATTGTACATACAGCATTTTTTGGAGTGCTTGAATAAAACAGGTAATTAAGATGAACCCTTTTAAACTATGAAACTGTGGTGTCACTGAAAACTCAGGACAGGAGAGAGTCCATGATGTGGAAGAGAATCATCACTACCATTATTATTGTAATGGAAGGGCAATTCATTGGTGGGGAATTTTAAAACTAGTGCTGGTAATTCCTATGGGCTGGTGGTTATTTTTTTCTACAAATTGATTTTTTAAATTTAATTTTATTTAAATTAAAATTAATTTCTTACAAAAAATATTAATTATTCATTTATTTAATGTTGAGCTTGAACTAAAAGCAAGAGTCATTGCTTCTTGTGCTAAAAGACCATGCCACTAGCCAGAGGTTGTAGGAGAATCTTTAACCTCTTGCTGGAAAGATCACTAAATGGGGGCAAAGCTCTGTGTTGATAATATGATCTAAAATTTCCTAATGGACTAAAACTTTTACAATTCTCAAATTCTAAAAAAAAAAAATGTTTAAAAATATAGGTGATGTAGCAGATATAAATATACAATGGGACCGATCCTAAACCCTGCACATATGACTTACACATGCACCATTGTCCCCATAGCGGGGGTGCATATATAATGTGCATACACTGCACACATTGCATAAGTGGCACACAGGGGTTACGATCAGCCCCAATGCTTTGGCTGGTTCTCTGATGAGGAGGATTCTGTTTCACTACGATTTTATCTTTCTATCCTTTTCTAATGTGCTCATCACTGTAGAAAGATCCATGACTGAGGCTACAACTTATAGAGCCTGTTGCACAAGGTATTTAGAAACGAGTGCTTGGAAATTGGGCTAATTAAGTCAATTGATGCTTATCTGATCAAAAGCAACATCATAACTTTCAGTGACTTCTCTGGGGAAAGAATCTGAAGTATGATATGCAACTCCTTATTCTCATGTAATCTGCATCCCCTTGGTGCAGAATTAACAATAAAATGTTTAGCTGACTATTTTAAAATTGTGACTTACAGGATGCTTCCTTTCTGCCTTTAAGTATCTCAAAAAACAAACCTTCTTGTGATTTTTAAATTTCACTTTACACAGTACTAAGACCTAAATTTACAATGAAGCTTAGGGTCTGATCAAAGCTTGGGTAGCACTTGCTTTTCTAAGTACATGCATGCCTAGACTATTGGTAGACTTGAATTTTATCTCTCCATATCATCAGTAGACTAGAATTTTATTAAGTAGAAGCATTGTTGATTTGAGCATTGAACTGAGAGGGTCATGGAACTAAAGTAAATGCCATACAGTTTAATAAATATTATCCTGGTGTTCTGATATTATGAAAACAAATTCCCTTTTATTATGAATGGATAAACCATTAAGTTTTGGATTGTAAAAGAAGCCCTTGAGTGAGTGTGGAGGGAATGAAGCATAAAGAATTTGGGTTGTGTTCAGTCTTAGAATTTGATCAGAATTTTATCCTTTGACACGGTTTCCCCTATTTTCATTATCTTTTATTTCCTCTCACATTTAAGCACCTATTATTTTTTCTATTTGTTTTGTACATAGATGCAATGTATCTGTACAGTGATCACTACAGAACAAGAAATTGTTGCACTCACATAGGAAAATGCAAGCAATGGGAAAGTCATTGATTGAAATTCTGGTTCCATGCAACATTTATTAGCGGAGTAAAGTTTTCATCTTGATATCTTAATTTTGAAATTAAAGCATGAAACATATTGTATTGAAACATTTTTTTCTACTAGTCTTAGACTGATACATTTTGGTTTTAAATCAGGCAGTAGATGTATTCAGGGACATAGAAATATGCTTTCTTCATCCGTTGTAAAAACAAACAAGTTTTTGATTTCTGTCTCCAAGATTTATTATTATTATTATTATTATTATTATTATTAATAATAATAATAATAATAAGAAGAAGAAGAAGAAGAAGAAGAAGAAGTCTGCTTCCCTCCTCCTTTGCTAAATGGGAAGGTTTTATAGCTGCCAAATAGAATTACAAGCTGAGGAGTTAGTCAATGTGACAGGAAACGGTCGAGCACCACCTTGTCCTGTCTATAAACTCAATTAATTTTGAAATCTTTGATCCAATGTATAATTACCAGTGCCTAAATGTTACAGATGATGTATTTGTGATCATTTCAATGCTCTGACATAATGCTTGAAGTCAACTGGAACAGTTTCTTAATTTTCATTTTGGTCCTCAGGTGTTAGTAGTCTACAAATTCAAAGCTCATTTTTTTATTACTATTATGCAATGGGCAAATATCCAAATCATAAATCTTATTCATAGCAAGGAATGAAAAATGAACATTCAGTGCAAGTCAATTTCCAAAGATCTACCCCCATGGTGTACTATTTCTAGGTCCTTTCCACATGAACAAGATTAAGTGACCCAACTCATCTCTGTTGCTCTGGGATATTGAGCATGCTGTTCTAGAGCAATATGGCATTTGCTTTAGAGCAAAATATTCCTCTTTAACTGTGGAATTATTTGCTCTATAGCAACTGCCAATTAGCTATGGAGAAATGCATTTGCACGGTCTATTGCCTCATAGCAACAAGACACTTGATCCCATTGCATTTGTTTATCTGAAAAAGGTCTATAACATGGATCAACTCTATGGTGTTTGCTATTTCTGTAAGAGGTTTTTTGTTTTGTTTTTAAATCTGAAAATACAGCAGAACAAATCAATAAACCACAGCTCATTACTGTAATTAAAATATCACCTTGAATATTGTGTACAGGTCTGGTCACCCAGTCTTAAAAAATGACATAGCAGAACTGGAAAAGGTGTTGAGACTCGAGAAGGTCAACAAAGTTGATCAAAGGTAAGGAATGGTTTCCATATAAGGATTTCAATTAGTTTGGGCTCCTGAGCTTAGAAAAGAGAGGACTTGGGATATAGGGTTTAAGATATATCCAAGGATGACTTAGGATATAATAGAAGTTTACAAAATCATGAATGTTTCAAGGCAAGAAAATAGGGAGCTGTTTTTACCCATTTCCTAACTAGAGGATATTGTGAAGACCAAGGTATAGGGTTCAAAAATGAATAAGATGAGTTTTTTTGAAGTTGTTGTTGGACGAGATTAGTCAAGCTGGTCAGAAGATGAAAGCCCTGTTTTCCCCGGACTGGGATAGGCAAATGGATCATTCCTTTATGACCTTTTGTGCACTTCTCTGAAGCAACCAAAGCTGGACACTTTTAGAGAGATGATAGTAGATGAACCATCAGTCTGACCCAGTATGACACTTCTTATATTCTTGTTTAATATAAGTAGTCTAAGGCTGCTTTTAGACAAGCGGGTCACCGTTGCACAATCTGCTCATGCGATATTTCAAAATCATGTGATGCGGGATTACATGAGACGGAAGTAGGAGATCACGTGCATGAAAAGTGGCTGTGCATTATTTGCCGACTGCAAATTAAATATTTCACATATCAATTTTGAAATATCGCGCGAGTGGGTCGCATGACGGCGACCCACTCATGTAAAACAGCCCTAAAGACTCAGTGGGTGTTTTTATACACACATTTCTCCTGCATGTTTACTGTTATATCCTGAACTTCCTGTGTGTCTAAATCACTCACCCAGATCTTAAACATCTGGCTCTTTGAACTTCTGTGTAGAACTCCTCACAGAACGTTTGTGTGTAAAAAGGTTTTCCTGGTAAACTGCTTTGCTCCAGACAGCTGTGGTCACTTGGTTTCTATGGCAGCCCATCACATCTACAGCTGCGACTCCTTTAGGCTGCCTCAGGGCAGTGTTTGTGTGAAGAATGTATCCAGGAACTGTCTCAGGGCAGTGTGTGTGTGAAGAATGCATCTGGAACTTACTTGTGGACTTGTAAACCCAGAAGACTGAAAGACCAGCACTATAAGGTCTGTGTTAAAATGCCCAGTATGTCCATCTACATGCATTCGGAAGAAGTCTTCCAACCAATCAGGCATGCAAATGAACCAAAAGAAGATATATGATTACCTCAGAGGCTGCTGTTGTTGCAGTCAATGTAGTCCATAGTCTGGGCCTGCATAGAGAAGAAGTCTGGGCTAATGTGAAGGGATGGGGTTTAGGGTCTGTTCATTAAAGAAGGTGCTGTCTCTGTCCTTTCTTAATTGTTACTTCCATGATGATGTCAAGTTCAAGTTTTGCTGGTCAATGCAAATCAGTGGCAATAACAATAACAAGACTATTATCTGTGTGGAAAATTGATGTAAAGTTTAATTTAGAAATATATTAGAGAATAATTTTTAAATGTAACCAGCACAATTTTTCTCTCTCCTCCTGCAAAGCGAGGCTTTGGGTAGAAATAAACATCTTATTGAATAGATTACAATTCTAGCCTTTATCAGATGATTTCATTATTCTAACAAGAGAGGAAGGATGGACACCCAAGGCATCCATAAATGCAAGGCATAGACGTTCTTTACACACACACCTCTTCCCTGACCCCTACCAGCCTATTCCTGGGTCTCTTGGCTATACCCCTCCATCCCCTGCTGCCCTGTGCCCCCACCCTACTGGTTGCCCTGGCACATAGCACTAAGGTCCCTGGTCACTGGGCTCCATGACATCACATGATCATTCAAACACAGATTTACTGAAATAGTGAATGAGGTAATTTGCAGTGTAATTGGTTTTCAGTTTCTTGCCCAGATTGGTTAATGGAAACTAGTCATGGAAGTATAAACTCCACACAACAGTTTGAAATTAGAAAATACAAGCTGATTGTGGTATCCAGAGACAATACAGGGTCACACACATGACACAGGGTCAAAGACAGACATGACCTCCACATTCCCTGCTGCCCCTCGCTGCCCTATTCTCAGTCCACATGGTTTACATACGCAGTGGCACGCATGGGGTTTGGGAATGTGCCCAATGACTCCCAGATTGTTCTCCTGAGTTACACTCATGCCATCCAGAGACACACGTGAAAACTACAGTACCCTAGTACCTCTTAAATTAGGCACTTCTTATTTGAGTTTAGGTATTCAAAACATAGAATACTGAAATTAGATACCATTTTTGAAAATTTGGTCTTGTTTTATTTTTAAGTGCATTTATCATTTTTGTTTCCCAACACTGACAATGGAGCTATATGAGACACAAAAAATATGACAGTCCCTTCTGTATTTCAGTTAACGATCTGAAATATAGATACTGATAAGGCAAGATACACTGGTAGACTTAGACAGGGAATCTGTTTACATTAATTTTATTATTGAGTTGTTCAGAACGAATCTACTTGGTGTCTATTGTCAGACTGAGTTGAAGCTGTTTTCATGTGTATAACGAGATGAAGGCTAATGTAAAATAAATTAATGTTTTTGTCTTTCCATTGTGTGGATAAATGTTGAATTAAATCTCATCCGCAAGATATATTAAGTATCAACAGTTAGTTTCAAGAGACAGCACAGCTGCAATTCATTTGAGCAGATTCAGCATCTAACATGTTCTGTGTGGGGAAAAAAAAGAGAAAATTCTGTTGTATACAATAAAAAATAAAGACAGAAATCTGATTACATAGCATATGGTTTATGCTCATTTTGATTATGTTTTATTTTTGTGGCTATGCTTGAAATTATCAATGATAAAAATCACACAACATAAAGAGACTTGCATTTCAAGATTGATTTTACTCCAGTGGAGAAACATTCATATTGGTAATAAAAGAGGTCCTGATCAACTTTTGAGTGCATGATATCTATGTGCAAAGTAGCCAATAGTTATTAATAAGAATGGGAAGCCAAAATGGTTGAGGCTTATTTTCAAGACAATGAGTCAAGGAAGGATTCTCCTGAGGTTTTTTAAATTCAGAAATGGGACTCCTCAGATAAAGTTTCAGGCAGCCTGAAGTTGTAGGCAGTTTGTATGTTCATTTTGGTATGCTGCTGTTATTTCCTCCCTCTCAGAGGATCATCCTATGCTGATTTCCTAGAAGTTTCAACATAGTTAAACAGACATGTACTTTTATGGCAACTGTTCTAAATGCATACATGGATTTTCCACAGCAATACGATCCTAATGTTTCCTCTGTTCACATCTCCCCTTGTTTACTTTGGAGGAGGAGGGTGAAAGCTGAAGTTTGTGACTGGGTTTGGGGCCTGTTTTAGTGATCCTGCTCTGAGTTATTTGAAATGGGTACATTTTCGGCTCTCTCGTGAAAAATGGCATCCATCTGACAGACCAAATTATTGTCTGGATATTATAATTATATGTCACCGTGGATACCTCAGTGTGGATACAGAATATTCTGTTCACTTACACTGTTCTCATAGGTATATCTAGTATTCAGATAATTTTTGATAAATGCAGTGACAAAGGGTAATTTCAGACATGATGGGCCTGAAGGTCTGCCACACTAAACCACGGACCGGGATCCATTTCGGATCCCGGTCAGGAATCAGGCCAGCCATCCTTTAGACATGCTGGCCTGATTCCTACCAGGGATCAGGGAGGGAGCGGGACTGCGTGGTGTGACATGCGACTGCACAGTCCTGCCCCCTGCGCTTCCCCAGCCACTTGCCCTCTGGGAGACGGGCAGGCGTAGCGGCCAATTCAGCCGCTGTGCCCAATCCTGTCCTGCGGTCTGGGCCATGATCCGGGATGGTCCAAGATAAAAGACGTTACTTTTGGTCCATTACGGATCGAGGCCAATCTACCCATGGTTCTGGACCTTCGGCCGGCCGGAGGTCCACAACCGTGGGTAGATTTGATCCCCGCCAGGAATTCACCGGGGGGAACATCTGGGGAACATCGCTCAGATGTTACGGCGATCACGGCCACCACAGGGGATTCACTGTGGTTGATCGTGATCTTGTAATGTCTGAAAATACCCAAAGAAGGAGGACTGACTAGCACTGACAGAAATGATTTCCTGGTTCCTGAACATGATCTATTGTAGCCTGAAGAAATTATTAAATTGTATGCCAGGGAAGAAAGGATGATTCCAAACTTAAGTGATGGAAGTAAAATAAATGTTCTCCTTATCTAAATAAATAAATAGATTTAAATCTAGAAATAAAAATCTAAATAAATATAAATAATTAATCAGTCAGAGTATTAACAAAGTCACAATCTGCTAATGTCTTCTTGGTGAAAAAAAGATTGACAAATCTGGGTTAACTTCTTTTGGATACAGAATAAACTTTTTATTTTATTTATTTATTTATTTATTTATTTTGTCTGCTGAACTTTCAGTTTATTTTGTTAATGAAATCTTTTGGATTGAGACCAAAAGTTGGATACCTCTATAACAGTAGATTTCTGCCAATGGTACAAATACTAAGAGCTGATTTGAGATCTATGCGCACACGTTGTGCATACGTGTGCACCAAACCTACCGTTGGATGCTCACACGTTGGATGTCTTCAGACGGACGTGGGACTGACCACCTCTGGACATCCCCGAGTCCTCCTGCATGCAGCCCCACCTGGGTCCATTTTAGATAGATCCTGTGACTGCTACAACCTCAGTCCACCCATGTGGTGCCCCCTCCCCCACACCATAGAGTTGCAGGTTGATTGCCCGATGCCCCAGGCTGCTGTGCGCAACTCTACAGTGTTGTCTGTGGTAAGTGACATCTGAGTACGGAGCTGCAGCAGCCATCCACTGAGCAGACAGACTGCGTCTCCACCTCAAGCCAGTGCCTGGGGTTTGACTGGCCTGCTCTGTTGGCTGTACCCTGGGATGTTCCAAAGTGCTGCTAGCGGGGCTGCATCAAAGCAGGGACAGTCTGTTCCACCTCTGCTCGGCCCGTATATCTGGAGGCCTGCCTTTAGATGGACAGACCACGCAGGGGTGCAGTGGCGCAGAGGTGGGGCTGCTGTCCATCTGAAAATACACATTGTGTGCATGTGTATGGTGCCTCTGGAATAGTCCCTCATTCTAAAGGAGGATCTCTCATTGTAAGACCTGTTTGTTTCAACAGGCTTTTGGCAGAGGAGATGGGTAGTAGAAGGGGGGTTAGGTTGGAGATATTTCTTATGGACTTAACCCTTTGGTTTTTCACTTATATTGATTTTTATCTTGTTATTTATTGAAGTGTTATTGTTTTTATTGTTATTATTCTTATTGTGAGTCGCACCGAGCTGCCAGAGGCAGGAAGGGGCAGGATATAAATAGCTGAATAAAAAAATCTTATGATGCTGCTGCCCACCAGCAAAAGTAGACTGGTGGGGTTGCAGCAGCGGATGCAGCGGATGCAGGTGGAAGTATGGTCAGGAGGTGTGGACATTGCCTGGTGTACCAGGTGTGTGCACACTGTGCATGTGCATAGGATAGGTTTTGTGCATGCACAGGTAGACTTGGATCAAGACCTAAGCCTCTATATTTGTGTTCCATTTTTCTTGTCACTAAGTTTTGTAAAGAGCTTGGAGTATTTTGGGCTGTAGCATGGGAATTCTCATACCCACCATGGTTGATCAAATTTTTTGGAAAGTCAAGGCGTTTATTATCAACAATGACTCCCAATAACTTTCTCCCTAATTTTGAGAATACATGGTGCCAGAATTTCTCAAATGAGTATACCTTCCAGTTTGAGAAACTAGTTTATGTTCTTGAAAATCTCAGCAGCAGAATCATAAAAAATTAGGGCTGAAAAGAATTTTAAAGGGTCAACCTCCTACCCTGAATCAGGACCAATTATTTATTTATTTTTTATTTTATTTTTTAAACTTATATCCCGCCCCCTCCTGCAATGCAGCTCGGGGCGGCTTACAACAGTAATAAAACAATTAAAAACAGTTAAAATATAAATATAAATATAAAACATCAAAACCAGGGTTAGGAACACTAAATAACTAAATAGGCAGGGGATTAAAAATCACCCTCCCCGTCCCTCCCTCCCAAAGGCCTGGGCAAACAGCCAGGTCTTACAATTCCGCCGAAANCACCCCACCCTCCCTCCCAAAGGCCTGGGCAAACAGCCAGGTCTTACAATTCCGCCGAAATGTCAAAAGGCTTGGGGCCAGGCGAGCTTCCTCCGGAAGGGAGTTCCACAGCCGCGGCCCTATCACTGAGAATGCACGCTCCATCGTGGCCCCCCGCTTCACACGGGGGACCTCCAGGAGGGCACCCCCGGCGGACCGAATGTTTATACCTAAACATTCCCAACAGATGTTTATCTAACCTATTTATTTTTTTTAAAGTTCCAGTGCTAGGGATTCACCAACCTCCATTAGTAACTTGTCCCATTACAAAACCATTTGTAGGGGTAGGAATTATTTCCCAGTATTTAACCAGAGATTGTGTGTGGTCATCATGTTGGTCCGAAATGACAGAGAGACAAAGTGATTTGAATGATATCTTTTATTGAACCAACTGTTGTTGGTGGATATAGGCAAGCTTTCAGACCACAAAGGACCCCCTTCCTTCTTCTTCACAACCTGGAGGAAGGGCCCTGTGTGGCCCAAAAGCGTGCTTATTTCCAGCAACAACAGTTGGTCCAGTAAAATATATCATTTGAACCATTCTGTCCCAATTTTTAATCTAAAACTTTGTTTTCCTTTTGGTTTAAATCTTTTTGCCACTTGTCCAACCTTAGTGGCTATGGAGAAAAGTTGCTTGCCATCTTGGCAGTCTTTTACATACAATGGGTCAATCCAACACCCATATTGCACCGGCAGCAGGTGCAGCACCAAACTGGGTGGCGTGAACTCAACCATGTGTGCAGCAGGCCATCTTGGAAGAGGCACACCAGTGCCCTGCATGGCTTGCTGTGCTGGCAGCATACAAATGTGCCTGAGCGCCGGTGTACTCAAACTGTGCTTTGCGTAGGCACAGTTTATCAGGGGGTGCATTTGTATTTTATTATCACAACACTACCCCCATCCACATCTCTTCTCCAGGCTGTTATTTCAATCTTTCCTTCACATAGGCCATTTTTACATGGACGGAGATGAAGAGGGGGGCGAATGGGTGTTTGACCACGGTGGGTGGAGGCAGGTGTGTGTCCATGTAAACCCATCTCCACCCACGAAGCCTCTTTCAGTTTACCGGAGGGCTACATGGGTGGAGGTGGGTGTGTGATGGGTGGAGGTGGGTGTTGCGCAGAAGCACACATGCACCCCAACCATCCCGCTCGGTGTCCACATGGGCAAATACCGAGCGGACACCAATCCCCAAAGTCACTGCCAGCCGTTTACATTGACACCCCCCCAACACCCACTCGAAAACCGAACGGGGGGGGTCATCCAGGTAAAAACGCCCATAGATTTTGCATTCCAAACTCACTAATGACTTTAGGGATCTCCTCCTAACTCTCTCATCCTCAAAGGAAACCTACACAATCAGAACATGGGCCTGGGTACTAAAATTCACAACTTTGACACCAAAAACAATGGATTAACAAAGACCTAAATTTCTCCAACCACTACAAAAATCTGTAAACTCTGATAACAAAAATAATGGACTTAATTATATTTTTCCAACCACTACAAATACGTTTAGACCTTACAATCTACTGTATTTTTAGTTTTTTATTTCCTCTGTACTAAGTTCCTGAATATCATTCTAACTACTTTGTGCAACTGACTCTGTCAGCTGATAGGGATGTGAAAACAGATCACAGTTCAGATTCGGTCGTTCAGTTCGGTCCAGTTTGGGCATTCGGTTCGGGCATTCAGGTCGGTCTCTGAGTTCGGGTTTGGCCGTTCGGTTCGGTCATGTTCGGTTCGATTCGGGTGTTCGGAAAAAGGTATTGCGAGAACCCATGATCGCATTGGAAACCGGAAATTTGAGTGCGTGCGGAGAACTGTGGTGAGAGAGAGTGTGTTTGGCTGGCTGGCTGTTCAGTTCATTTGTTTTGGCTGTTTGTGTTTGCTTTTGCTATGTTGTTTTGACTGGTTGGTGAGTGTTGGTGGGTGACTGTTGTTTGTCTGTGTGTTGGAGTGAGGGCTGTTTAAAAAAAATATGAAGAAGACTGTTGTCTTAATTCAACTCCTGGGGGCCAACGTGGTGCTTCCGGAGCTGGTGGTGGTGGAGGAGGAGGAGGAGGAGGAAGACATCACTGCACCAACCCCTGGACCTTCAGTGGTGGTGGCCGGCACCTCTGATGAGGAGCAAGCAGCGGGCACAGGAGGTGCTGCCAGGTTTGTAAACTTCTTTTTTACTTTGAGGACAAGAAGGGCTCTATCCATTAGAGCGAGCTCACTGGCGTGCAGTTGGGTGCGTGGGTTGCGGGCATCAGTCAGGCACAAACAGTGGGCATCTGTGGGAAGCAGCAGATGTCTTCCACAGAGAGAGAGGGTACTGTAGTGTGGGGGGCTCTTCCATCAGTCAGACACGAGCAGGGGAAGCACCCCCACCCAAACATATGCCTGCCAACCATTCCTAGGAAGGGTCTCCACTGTATAGTTGCCATACCTACCTAGCACTACCAAATATGGGCAGGATGTGCATGTGCCAGCCAGGATCTTTCCAGTAGGCATCCCTAGCGCCCCAGGGAGGGCAGGATTTGCACAAGCCAGCCAGGATCTCTCCATTGCTATCCCTCCCTAGCAGCACCCCAAAGAGGGCAGGATTTGCACGT
Source organism: Sphenodon punctatus (assembly GCA_003113815.1). Classification (NCBI taxonomy): domain Eukaryota; kingdom Metazoa; phylum Chordata; class Lepidosauria; order Sphenodontia; family Sphenodontidae; genus Sphenodon; species Sphenodon punctatus. The sequence continues at coordinate 715,995 of QEPC01011775.1, forward strand.
GCCAGCCAGGATCTCGCCATTGTCATCCCTAGCACCCAAAGAAGGGCAGGATTTGCACGTGCCAGCCAGGATCTCTCCATTGTCATCCCTAGCACCCAAAGAAGGGCAGGATTTGCACGTGCAAGCCAGGGTATCTTCATTTGCCATCCATAGCATTTTATTTTGTTATTATTTATTGTTTTTATTAAAATAGTTTTAATAAAAGTTGTTATATTTGTTGTTATGAGCTTCATTCGACTTGTCCAATCTTTTATCCCTATGTGCTGAAGTTCTGGCTGGCAGGTGGCAGATTCTCATACAGTTTGTAGATCCCTACAAGCAGCATCTGTCTGGCTCCACATGTAGTGTAGTTAAGGTATTAATCCAAAGATGTGTAAGGCAGAAGCAGGGTATCACCTTGCATACAGCCCCTCAGGAAGCAGCAGGGTCTCAACTTGCAGACAGTCCCCCAGGAGGAGCAGGGCTTGTGTCTGTGTGGGTGTTCCAGAGAGAAAGAGAGAAAGGCTCCTTGGCAGTGGGCAGCAGGTGGTGAGAGCTGGTGGTCAGAGCTTCCGCAGGCATCCACGGGTTGTTGTGGATGAGTAGGATGTTGGGCGGGGGGGGGCAGGCTGGTGTGTGGGCACCAGGCTTCTGGATGAAGAGGAATGGAATGCATCCCCTAGTAACTGGAATGATGGTCCCAGAATCTCGTTGATGGTTCCTGGGATGGGTGGGCATGACTGATTCAGGTACAATGGAATGACAGCCTATGTGAGTTTAATAATAATTATGTCCCTAGAATTAGTGCATGGTAGGTCACACTTCATTCAATCAAGTGATAGGTGGTAGTAGCAGGTACAGGAATGGACACAGGCAGGCAGGCAGGCAGGCACATATAACACGTTGTGTTATATCGATATATTCCATCTCATTCTGGTAGGTTTACTGCTGGATGTAGGCAATGGGCATTGATCGGGCGCATGAGCACAGATGGGATTTCTACCTGGTTCTGGCAGCTTGAGCTGGATACACCTACCTCTCCCCCTCCACCCCCCATCTTTCTCATTCTAGTGGGGAGCCTCTCTCTCTCTCTCTCTCTCTCTCTCTCTCTCTCCGGCCATATAGTGCATGTGACAGCATGAGTGGGATCATGTCTGTATCTCCTTCTAGCAATAGGAAGACTTTCTCTCTCTCTCTCTCTTATTTCTCTCTGTCTCTCTCTGTCTCTCTCTCTCACCATGAACAGTAGGGGTGGGACTACCAGATCATCTGGTATCCGATACTTCCGGTATTTTGGTGTACTGGAAGTATCGGATTATTCTGGTATTTTGGGTCCAGTACTGGATCCCGCCCCATGCCGGATTTTTTTACATTGCAGCCATTCAAATGAATGGCCGTAATGTAAAAAAAAAAACCACAAACCCCCCCAAACACTTTCCCTCCCTGAGTCCAGGCTGCGTGGGTGGAAGGGGACACCCCCCACCCACCCTGCCCAGCCTGGATTTAAAATTTTTTTCCCCTAAGTCCCCTAGTGTGCCAGGCTCCGGGCCACCGCTGGTGACCCAGAGCCAGCACCAACCAGCAGCAGGTAAATACCGGTACTGTATTGATCCCTGGGTTGGGGGGTGGTTTAACACACAACCCACCCCAGGGATCACCCTACCTCCCCAACCAGGGATTGCCTACCTTGAGCGACGGCAGCAGCGGTGGCAGTGGCAGTCCGGCAGCTTCAGTGCTGGCTGTGGATGCCGGCTTCAGCATGCTACTAGGCCTTCCAGGGAACTTTCAGAAGTTACCCGGAAGGCCTAGTAGCGTGCTGAGGCCGGCAGCCACAGCCAGTGCTGAAGGCACTGGACCACCGCCGCCACCGCCTGGAGCTCAAGGTAGGCGATCCCTGGGTGGGGAGGTAGGGTGATCCCTGGGGTGGGGTGTGTGTTAAACCACCCCCCACTCCAGGGATCAGTACAGTACCAGTAGTACTTACCTGCTGCTGGCTGGTGCTGGCTCTGGGTCACCGGCGGCAGCCCGGAGCCCGGCACACTAGGGGACTTAGGGGATTTTTTTTAAAAATCCAGGCTGGAGAGGGTGGGTGGGGGGTGTCCCCCCTTCCACCCGCACAGTCTTGGAGGGGTGGAGGTTTTTGTTTTTTTCCATTGATTTCAATGGGGACACAGATCCCCATTCAAACCAATGTAAAAGATCAGGTACTGGTAAACCGGTATTAATCCGATAAACCAGTTTTTTTAAATCCGGGAACCGGTAAAACCGGTACCCGGTATTTGCCCTGATGTCCCACCCCTAAAGAACAGCAGGTTAAATAAAGAAAAGATGGAATGACAGCACCCCATGAGTGGAATGACAGTGCACAAGAACCCTGAGGGAGGGTCTTGGGCTGAGGCTAGAGTGGCAGCTTCTAGATATTGGATACAGCCTTCCCTGCCAGTAATGTAGGACCCAGAACCCTGACGGTGGGTCCTGGGGCTGCAGTGGCTGTTTCTTGATGCCATGGCACAGACAGCATATAGGCCTGGCCTGGGGGCCATTGGCACTAGCATCACCAGACATTGGTTTCCAGGGTACAGAACCCTTGGCACAGATGGCATATAGGCCTGGGGGCCATTGGCAGTAGCATCAACAGACATTGGTTGCCAGGGCACAGAACTTTTGGCACAGATGGAATATAGGCCTGGCCTGGGGGCCATTGGCACCAGCAGACAGTGGGTTGCCAGGGTACAGAACCCTTGGAACACACAGCCCTGGGGGCCATTGGCAGGAGGAGCAGACATTGGTTGCAGTCAGGCGGCATGGCATGAGTGGCAGTCAGGCAGACTGAGGCAGGGTTTGAGCTTTGCAACCTGGGTGGGCGGGCGGGAAGGAAGGCAGCATGGCATGAGAGACAGGAGGGTAGGTAGACAGGCACCTTGGCATGGGAGGCAGGAAGGCGGACTGAGGCATGCTTTGAG
>QEPC01011775.1:747438-768062 GCA_003113815.1 Sphenodon punctatus
CTGTGTACTTATTAGATAATCCATTTAGTTCATAGCATTTAGAATAGTTAATAGCAGTTAGATTTAGTGTAGATAGATATAGATAATATTAGATTAAAAAAAAACACCATATAAAAACAAAAAAACAAATAAAAAACAAAAGAAAACCATATGAAACTCAATAAAAAACTAAAAAACCATATAAAAAAACAACAAACACACCCATAACAACATTTCCTGAATGGCCAAACTGAACGACTGAACGGCCGAACGGAACGGCTGTTCGGAATAATATCCTGAACGGCCAAACCGAACAGCCAAACATGAACCTGGCGAACTAACCGAACGGTCGAACCGAACGGATGAACCAAACGCAGCTGAACAGAACGGACGAACCGAATGGATGAACCGAACACAGCTAAACCGAACGGCCGATCCCGAATCGCGATCTGTTCGCCCATCCCTAGACAGCTACTGATTTTTCAACTGCCGAGCAGGCTTATAGAAGTCTAGTGTAAATATTGTGGAAATTTAGTTTAGTTTATTTATTTGTCACTGGCTGTTGCCTTGGCCATAGATAACAGATACATACAAAAAGAAATGCAATTTTAGTAACAAAAACCAATAACAGTTAATATACTCATCAACATATTACACTTTAACAACATAGCTCCAACCTTTAGGTTTGAATTCTGATCACATTTCAAAACAGGAAGATGGGACGAACATACTATAAGCACAACTATTAATGCAAGGCTATTAACCTGCAATAGTCATGCATACCCCCTTTGATCTAATAAAAGTTCAACAAATGACTGACAGCAGCATTTGATTCCTATGGCAAAATAGTGACCAGGTTGCTTACAAGGACTTCAAAGAGGTTGTATTGTGATATTCAGAGAGTTTGGTACAATCTTGAATGCCAGCAAGCAAAAAATAACATATTGGATCTGCTGAGGCAGTGGCATACTCTGGGAATACAGGTGGCTTGGGAAGCATATACCACAGCCAAGAGGAACTATAAAGAGTTTTTAAAACAAAAGAGAGCAGGTAGAATATTGCAGACATGGGCAGAACTGAGAGTGGCTGCTAGTCTTAGGGACTCTATGAAATTCTGGAAGAATATTAAGATTATGGCATCCAAAACAGAGAGTAATAAAATAACTCCAATTAGCGATGATGTATGGGTTATGTGTTATAGTTCTATTTTTGGTGGTTCTACCACTTCAGAAGAACAATTGCAGTGCCCTGCTTATGAGTCTTTTCCCCCCAATTGTTTCAGAGGAAAGAGTCCGACAGAATATAATCTCACTTAATTAAATAAGGCTCAAGAGATTGACTGCTTCCCAGCAGAGATGTACCGTGACTTTGCCCTGGCAAAGCTATTTTAATTACTGAACTCACTAAAACGTATTCCACCTAGTTGGAGTTTAGCAGTTATTGTTCCTATATACAAAGAAGGCAATAGAGAGGAGCCTGCACTAATTATAGACCCTTGAGCCTCTTGTCTGTAATAGGGAAGTTATACTGTGACATCACTATTACAGGCAAGGTAACCCTTGAGCCTCTTGCCTGTAATAGGGAAATTATACTCACATTTCCTGCTGGAGGAGCTGGAAACATAGGTAGTAGATAAATGCCTACTAGCATTTATCTGCAAAGGGAGAGCTACGACAGACAATTGTTATATTCTGATGCATCTTATCAATAAATATGTTTCCATCAGAGAAGGTAGACTTTTTGTAGCCTTTGTGGATTTTTCCAAGGCTTTTGACATTATAAATAAATCTACGTTATGGGCTAAGCTATTTCACAATGGCATCAATGCTCATTTGTTAGAACTAATAATGGAACTTCATCGTAACTCTAAAGTTACGAATAACACACTCAGAATAACAACAAAAATAGCTTTATTTATATAGCCCCCCCTCCATCCCAGTAACACACAGAACACATCAGAGAAACATTAAAGTTCAGTAAAATAAAAACCAACCAATTTTAAACCCAACTAAAACAGTTCAAGGAGCAGGAACAAATATATGAACATCTTGAACCAACAGAACTTGGGACTCAAGTTTAGAAAGGCCTTACCAAGGCGACTTTGAAACTGGATTAGGGGCAGTAGGTGGAGAGCGTGAGGTGATGGAGGCCCCATCTGGTCCAACTTTGTGGGGGGAATTTCAGGAAGTGACATCAGCCGATGCAGTGGATGTCTTGCGGTCTGTGAGAGCCACCAGTTGCGAACTTGATCCGTGCCCATCCTGGTTGGTGAAAGCCTCCAGGGAGACGTTGAGGACGGTGCTGGAGAGGGTGGTTGATGCATCCCTGCAGCAGGGGAGGCTAGCCTCAAGGAGGCTAGGGTGCTCCCTCTGCTGAAGAAATGATCGTTGGATGTGGATGCACTTGCCAGCTACCGACCTGTCTCTAACCTTCCCTTTTTAGAGAAGGTTATTGAGCGGGTGGTGGCGATCCAGCTCCAGGCGCATCTAGATAGCATTGGTTTCCTGGACCCTTTTCAAACTGGGTTCTGCCCCAGCTATGGCACCGAGACAGCGTTGGTGGCCTTGGTCGACGATCTTCTCTGGGAGATGGATGCAGGATGTTCGACATTTCTCATCCTGCTAGATCTCTCAGCCGCTTTTGACACCATGGACCATGGGCTGCTGTTGAGACGGCTGCGTGACCTGGGAGGTCTGGATGGGACTGTTCTGGAATGGTTCCAGCGGGTAGTGTTGGGAGCTGAAACATCTTGCCCCCACACTTTATCCTGTGGCATTCCACAGGGTTTCATTCTGTCTCCATTGTTATTTAATGTATACATGCAGCCGTTGGGGGAGGTCATGAGAGGATTCGGGGTGTGATGTCACCAATATGCTGATGATACTCAGCTATACATCTCTTTTTCTGCTGACACAGAACCTGCTGTCTCGTTGCTATCCCAGTGTCTGGAGGCCATGGTGGAATGGATGTGGCAGAGCAGACTGAAGCTCAAACCCGATAAGACGGAGGTGATGCTGGTGGGGAGAGTGAGGGAGGTGTCAGCCCCCCTGATTGGGGGGGGTGTTCACCCTCCTATAGCTCAGCAGGTTTGGAGTCTGGGGGTGATATTGGATGCAGATTTCCACCTGGAGTGACAGGTGGAGATTTATTTATTTATTTTATTTAATTTAATAAATTTAATTAATTTAATTTAATTAAATAAATTTATTTATTTTATTTAATAAATTTATACCCCGCCCCTCCTGCCATGCAGCCCAGAGATAGTGGCGAAGGCCGCTTTCCACCAGTTATATCTGGTGCGGACGCTGCGTCCGTACGTCTTTGGCCCGAACCTGGCCTCGCTCATCCATGCCTTCATCACCTCGAGGCTGGACTACTGCAATGTGCTCTACGTGGGGCTGCACTTGTTCCTGGTTTGGAGGCTGCAGATAGTGCAGAATGCGGCAACTCAGCTCCTGTTGGGGATGGGCCGTCGGGAGCACATAACACTTGTGCTCCACATGCTGCACTGGCTGCCAATAGCATGTCAAGCCAGGTTCAAGGTTTTGGTGTTGATCTATAAGGCCCTTCATGGTCTGGGCTCGTCGTACCTCAGGGACCGCCTCACCCTCCACGCCCCAGAGCAACTCCTTCGGTCTGCCAGGGGTGCCTCCTTGGAGGTCCCCTGTGTTAAGCCGGGGGCCACAATGGAGAGGGCATTTTCAGTGGCCGTGCCTTTGGAATTCCCTCCCATAGAAAGCTCACTTGACCCCAAGCCTTTTAACATTCTGGTGAATTTGCAAGACCTGGCTGTTTGCCCAGACCTTTGGGAAGGGGGGGAGGGAGCATATGCGCACATGCGCATGCGCACATGCACCCATGCGCATGGCTCCTCCCCCCCTCCCTCCAGCAGAGCCAAGTTGAGTAAGGTGAAGTTTGTTCTAGTGGTGCATGCCTCTGCTGTGCACACAACTCAAGAACACAGACTGGCGGCAAGTCACCCACCAGCACCAGCATAGCAGCAAGAGGATTCCTTCCCCTAGTGATGCCATGGTCAGGCAGCAGAGGCAGCCAGAACAGATCGGGTCAGAGCAATAAGCAAGTTAAGCAACAACTTGTCAGTGTTGGAGTTGTGTCGAGTCTCCCCCCCCGCCCCAATGGGCACACACAAAAAAAATCTATTTCCCCCCCCTCCCCGCAACATTCAGCAGCGGCAGGGCAGCAGCCCAGCCAGGGCTTGTGGGGCACCGCCCTACAGCCCTGAACTAAGAACTGCCATTGAAAAAAGGACTTCACTATTTTCTTAATCAATTGGAACTGTATTGTGTGGATACTTATATGAAAGTTAATCCCCAAGAGACCCAAGTGGTTAGCTTTGGCCGCACCAAGAATACATTTAGTTGGACAATTGAGGACCATCTACTACCACAAGTATCAAAGGCAACTATTTGGGTGTTTCCTTCTCTGCTTCATGTTCTCGGAATGCCCATAAAAGAAGTATTATAGGAAAGCCAAAAGGTTCAGTTGCAGGATTGTTAAAACTTTATAGAAGTTCCAATAGCCCAAGTGTTTCTGCAGCTGTACATGTACGGCTAAACCTTTGGCCCAACTGTTGTTTGGAGCAGAATTATGTTTTTCAACATACAATAAAGATGCAGAGACAGTTCAAAATAATTTTATTAGGGGCATTTTGGGAGTCCCAACCTCCACACCGATTGCTTTACTACGTGCAAAAACTGGACTCTATTCAATAGCTACCTTAGTGATCCTTAGGGCACTATCCTATTGGGATAAAATTCACTATTTAGATCCATCTTGTCTTGTTTACCTATGTTGGACAGAGCAATTTCATCATACAGCTAGTAATACTAGTGGTGGAAATAAATCTTGCAGATTTTGGATAGGATTGGTCTATCATCTTCCTTCTGCTTGACCCTGCCAGATATTTTTAGATTTCCAAACTTAAGACAAAGAGTTTTGGATATCTCTGCTCAGGTGGATTTAGCCAGAGCTGCAAATAATGGGATAGCTCCCTGGTACCACTTAGTGAAGTCTGAATTTGCTTTAGAGCAATACTTGCTAGACCTCCAATCCTTTCAACTGCAGAGAATGCTAACTCTGTTGCAATTTCAAATGTTTGTATCAGTGGTCACATTGGGCAGGGCTACTAAAATGCATTATAATTTAAGATTCTGCTCCTGTATCTGTAATGAAGTAGAAAATCTAGACCATGTGCTTTTCGTATACTCCTATTATGATGATCTTAGGGCAGAATGGCTTGATCCATTATTGGCACGTAGACCTTTTTGTTCCTCTTCACAGAACATTATTTTTCTTTTAATAGCACAAGACTGCTATCCTGAAGTCATTGGCCTTGTTTTTTCTTCTGGCAACATGGGAAAGGAAGCTCAAGTGGCATCATCCCCCAACAGATATATTATGATGTGTGTAGGGTTTCTGTTGATTACTATTATTGCTAGGGTTTTTAATGTGATTTTTGGTTTCTTGCTTTTATATTTTTATATTTTTATTTGACTTTTTTATTTTACATTTTGATCCTATATTATATTGCCCTGTTCGACTATGGCAAAAAGCTAAGATCCTAATAAACTTACTTACTAAAAAAGCAAACAAAACAAAACAAACAAACAAGCAAACAAACAAAGGGTTTATGGTTGCCCTTAAAAGTCTCTGCTGCAGTCATGGTTAGGGGCAGGCAAAAAGTTAAGGTTCCAAGACCCACCCAAAAAGCACAAGGGGGAGAATATGCGGAAACACCCACAGGAGCCACACCCAAGAGCGGAAGTCAGGGGGGAGGACAGCCAGGCCACCCCCACTGGGTTAAGGGAACAAGGATGGTTTTGCCCATACTCTGTTTCAGGCCCTGCAGGCTAGAGTGGGTGGATATGAAGCAATGATTCCTCAATGCACAGGGACTGGGTTGATACCTGTGCTAAACCTCCTCCCCCCTCTTCACACAGGGTAGCCAGGGAACAGTTCCCCAGCCCACCGTTGAGCATAACACTACTCCATGGTGGTGGGGGGGTGGGGGTGAGAAGATGGACCTCTCATTTCACACATGGTGCTCAGCCAGAATAAAGGGAAGCTGAATCCCACACTGACTCCGAGACTATCCAAGTTCTCCTGAGAAGGCTAGACAACATAGAGCAGCACATCATGACCCTGGCAAAAACCGAGTGGCACGAACCAAGCTCTGATTTCACAGCCAACACCCATCGAGATTCAGTGGCCAGGTGAGGTGAATGCACCAGCGGTGTGTGTGTGTGTTAGGGAACGTGGAAAGGGGGAAGGCTGTGGTACAGCGAGCCACACCTAGGGTTCAGCAGCTGGGGTGGCATGAGACTCAGCAGTTGGGCCATTAAGGGACTCAACAACCAGGAAAACAAGTGGTTCAACAGCGTAGTCAGCTAGGGGTTTTGCACCAGGAACAACAGGGTGTTTAACAGCTGGAACAACTGGGGTCCTAAATCCAGCCAGCCTAGGAGTGCAGGGCCCCCATGGGGTCCAGCAGCCACATTCACACGGGATGAAACAGCCATTATGATAGGGGGCACAACTGCTTGTGCAGCAGGACACCAGTCGATTGATCTAGTTAGATGGTGGGCTCTATCCCAAACCCCGCATGTCACACAAACAATATGAATATATTTTGCGTGCAAGCTGTATGTGGATCACACAAACATCCACATGGGTGGGACTATGGCCCACGTGCAATCTGTGAACACATAAACCACATGTAAAGGGGTTTGAGATTGAGCCTAATGTGCAGCTGCCACAAGGGCCAGTAGGAGGGCCTGCTATTCAGGCCAACAGCATAGAGTGGTGGCTGTTGCAGGAATGCTGGAACTGTGATGCCCGGAAGGATGGCACAGGAGATATTAGGAGGCATTCTGAGAGGTAAGCAGGCCTGACAACAATTTCCCCCAGATAACATCCCGCTACTACTACAAGGGGGATATGCTGAGGTCTCCACCCCTATTGAGGTGCACTTCTTGCAATCTACAAGGGATAACATTTGGCAGGGATAATATATTGACATATTTTCTCTGCTCTTTAGTGATTCCATCAATGACCCAAATGCGAGGGAAGACTCCAGGGCATTTGAAAGGGTAAAACAGAGGAATGTTGACTGTAATTGGACCAACTTGGAATCTACATTTATTTATAGTATCTGTGAAGATTTTAATGCAGGTCTGTCCCTCAATGGCTATGGTGCTGTGGAAGTATTTTGATATAGTTCACAGGGCATATCTTTCTGGAGGTAGTTTTGGTTGGCTTCAGAATGATGAAGTCTTCTGCCATCAGGCTGCTATTATGTTAGGGATCCAGTGGGAGTTGCATGCACAAGACCTATGGTTAGAGTGTATGCATGACAAAGAAATGCTGAGATCAGCTAGCGGGTACATGATAGCAAAGGAGGAGGGTGCAAAGACTGAAGGGTTATAATCTGAGAAAAGCATAAAAGGCTTTCAGTCATTTATTTCTATGTTCTGTACAGCGCCAGGCACATGGCTGGTGCTATATAAATGTTAATAATAATAATAATAATAATAATAATAATAATAATAATTTCAATGACAGGGTGTGTTGTTGTCACACAAATTGCATATTTCAGTACATCTGCCTGCAGTGCAGTGGACTACATTCAATTTCCAACAACAAGTGGCGAGGCCACTCACAGAGCACCAACCATCAATTTCAGGCCATGAAAAAGGGGGCAGTAGCAATGCCCCCTCCCTCTGCAAATTTGGGAAAGGGCCCCAACCCTGGTTCAGTGTGAGGTTTTAGAGGAAATGTTGTTGGATTATCTGGACAGGAAAACTGGAGAGTATGTTATTGCAGATTTTCATTAGGGTTTTAGGATTCTGTTTAGGGGCGTAAAGGAGCACCAAATGGCTCCAAATTTAAAGTCATTTTTTTGTTTGGAGGGTGTAGGCAGAATAAGATCAAGAAAGAGGTGAAAGAGGGCAGGGTGGCAGGCCCCTTTGATACCCTCCCAATGGAAAACCTAAGAGTGTCTCTATTGGGAGTGGTACAATAGAAGGTCCCAGGGAAGTATCGGCTGATACACCACCTGTACTACCCTCGTGGGGCATCAGTGAACAATGCAATGACTCCAGAGTAGGTCTGTAGTGGAATATCGCAGTGGTAGCTATTTCCGCCGGAATTAGTGGTACGGCATGGCAGAGACTTTCATTCCGCTAGTTTCATTCCACTACTTCCGCAGCTCCGCTAATTTCATTCCGCTACTTCCACAGGCTTCGCAAAATAGCGGAAACATGACATTTTCGCAACTTCTGCCATTCCTCCAGTGCCACAAAATAGTGGAACAATGGTTTTCTGAAAGTTTCTGCAATTTTTTCGCAATTCTGCAATTTGCAGCATGCCGGTGGAATTAGCGGAATGTCCGCAGAAAAGCCGCGGTGTGGCGTGGGCAATCCGAAATGGCGGAATGGAATCACGGCGCGATAACAGCTGCTGCCACATCAGCCCTACTCCAGAGCACTGTTCTGTCCACTATGATTTCTTCAACAGGGCAGTGGAGACGGTGAGGTCCTGTGGCAAAGGGGACAATGATGGCAAAGAGCAACATAAAATCAGCATTTCACCTCTTCTTGGTACACCCACAGGATTTTGACATAGTGGGTTTTATTTTTCAAGACAAGTTTTAATCTTATAAGGCATTGCCAATGGGTTGTTTAGTCTCTTGCACCACCTTTGAAAAGTTTAGCTCTGCCCTCAAGTGGGTGGTCCAGACACGTACCAGGATGAGTCATGTGACTCATAATCTCAATGATTATTTGTTTTCAGGGAGGGCGAAGACATAGGCGTGTACCGAGCTCCTCCAGCCACTCCATGACTTAGATAACCAGAGTGGCATATCTCTCCCCAAGGAGAAGACAAATGGTCCCAGCTTGGCAATTACATATCTAGGAAAATAGGGGTGTGCACTTTGTTTTGTTATATTGATAATGATAATGACATTCTCATTTTCATTATCATTACTGCAATGACGATAATAATAACAAAATTAATAACGGTAACAGCAGTCGTTATTACCTGCCAGGTGTTTTTTTGAGGTAAACTTGGAGAGGGGAGGAGGGAGAATACATCTCGGAGCCGAAACAGTGTTGAACTCTTGAACTGGGCCTGTGATGGTAGGGGAAGGACCTGATGGATGTAATCGCTGGCCAATGAGCAATGCAAGCAGGTCCCAAGAAGTTGAATGGCACCCTGTGATTGCTCAATGCCTCCTGCCTCCCAGAACCAATCATGAGGACTCTGGGGAAGGTACTATAACCCTTTATGTTGCAGGGCCAGACTGTTTGACTCTTGTTCTGTGTTGGCTCTTGCTGTGTCAGGTTGCATCTACAGAACTCTTGTGCTTGCACTAAAAATCTTCCCAGCCCTTATACCGTTTATTTTCCCTTTTCCCTTACCGTTTCTGTCTCTCACTGTATATTGATATTGATACAGATAAAGATAGATATAGGTTTAGGTATATAGATTAGTTAGATGGATATAGATTACATATATAGATAACATAGATAGAGATTGGATAGATATACCATTTTTATTTTTTTTCCTTTTCCCCTTCCCCTGTCTGTCTCCCCCAGTCCATGTTATATCTATCTATCTATCTATCTATCTATGATAGATAGATAGATAGATAGATAGATAGATAGATAGATAGATAGATAGATAGATTGATTAGTTGTAGATATAGGAGGTATTATATAGATATTAGTAGATACTAGGCTTTTTATTATGTATATTAGCATTATAGGATAGTAATAGAATAGCTACATACCTAGATAGAACACATAGCAGATAGAAGTTTATTGATATAGATACTTAGATAGGAATATATTGCATATAGTATAGGTTATTAGGTGTAGGTTTAGGTTATTAGGTGTAGGTTTAGGTTTTCATATTGTCATTGTGCACTTATTACTACTGCATTGTAATGAGAAAGAGAAGAAGGAGTTCAACTTTAGAATATAAGAACATACATAGTGCCATACAGAGTCAGAACAAGGGTCCATCAAACCCAGCATCCTGTCCTCTGACAGTGGTCAAACTTTATCGCATGTGAGAAGGACAAACAGACACAATGGGCAATCCATTCCCCATTATTCACTCCTAGATCCCGACAGTAAGAAGTTCATCCCATAAGCTACTTGGTTAATAGTCATGAATGGACTTATTCTCTAAGAACTTATTCAGTCCTTTTTTAAACCCAGCTATAATACTGGCCTTGACAGCGTCCTCTGGCAACAAATTCCATAATTAATTATGCGTTGAGTGAAAAAGTACTTCTTTTTATTTGTAATAATAATAATAATAATAATAATAATAATAATAATAATGCATTAATAGTTTATTAAGCATAGCCTTAGGCCGTAGCATAGGACAAACCACAGAGAATAAACATAATAAAAACATAAAAACATAGCTGTTACATAGACTATGCATAGTTTATAAACAGCCACGAACGGCTCATTAAATGGGATTAATCTACTCTTGGTCATTGGCGATAGACAAAAAGATCTAATTAAGGAGTTCGTTATAGTAACTTGGAGCCCAAGAACCGGGCTCATAAGTTAAAGGCAAGCATGAAGAACTTAGCAACTGCAGCCATTACCTCCACCGAGGTATCATTTAAAGCAACCTGAAGTAATCCACCAGTAGTCCAAGCAGGAAACTTGCTCTTAAAAGGGGAAAGGCATTTCTCACGTAGGTTGTCATACAAATGGCAATCAAATAATATATGGGCAGTAGTCTCTGTTGCTAGCATGTCATAGGGGCACAGACGCTCCACCATAAGGCTGAGTGTACCTCTGACCCTCCAGCAATCTGGAGGGAAGTGTGTTAAAACGTGCACATAGGAAAATATTTTTTTCTCTGGGGGTAAGCTAGGATACTAGATATTTAGCCATAGCCCCTTTTTCAGGGCCCCAGGCTATGAAATCCCACATGTGGGGGGAGCTTCTCACCCTGGTCAAATCCCCTTGCCTATGTGTATACTCTATCCTCAGAAAGATTTCTGCCCTTTCCACCCTGACGTCTTTAGTGGTCATATACACCTGAGAGAACCCGAGCTCTGAAAATTGTTTCTCCATGGCCCTCATCCACTGACTCCTATACTTATCCTCAGCCATGAACTTAACCAGCCCCTGTTTGCCAGGTCTAAACACCCTGAGCCACCACCAAAAGGCCGATTTCCATGCTGTCGCAACCCAGGAGCTCAGGCCCATCTCCAACCTGACAGCCGCCATCGAGGTGCCGGTAGGAACCTGCAGAAGTTGCCGCAGGAACAGTGATTGAAGTTCATTTAAATTGGCAGCAACAAGAGGGGGTCCACAACTTGGCCCCATACAAAACACCCGCCCTGGCCTTGCAGTCAAAAACTTTAGCTGCAATGTAGATATCCCTCCTTCCATTAAGTACAAATAATCTGAGAATGGACCGTATAACCCCCTTTGTTGATGCCAACACTTTCAGATAGGGTGATTTCCATCCACCCGTAGCTTGGAAATGAATTCCCAGGTATTTAAAACTTCGTACCTGTTTTAATTGCTGGCTGCCAATGGTCCAATTATAAAGCTTCTGGAAGTTTGCAAAGACCATAACTTTAGACTTGTCCACATTGACGGTAATCTTATTGGTAGAACAATAATCCGAAAAGGCATTCAGTTGTCTTTTCAGCCCTATGTACGTTTGGGAGAGAAGTACTAAATCATCTGCATAAAGTAAAACACCCACCACCCTAGTTGCTAACTTGGGAGGAAATAAATGGGACTGGGCCAGAAGCAGGATCATATCATTTATATAAAGAGTGAACAGGGCAGGAGCTAGTACACAGCCCTGTCAGACCCCCTGGTTAACTCTGATGGTTCCCGTGGTATGGTCTACATGATTGAACTTTATCCTCAGAGTTGATTCTGCAAAGGCTTTGTATGAGACATAATAGTTTCCCATCCATGGAGAATCCAGTCAGTGTGCTCCACAACAGAGGCCTATTGACTGAATTGAATGCAGCCTTAAGATCTAAAAAAGCTACAAAGAATTTCCCATTAGCCCTTCTATACTTTTCAGCAAGATGGCACAAGATAAGGCATTGCTCTGTTGTGGAACGTCCTTCCTGGAACCCAGCCTGCTTGGGGTGAAGCACTTCCAACTGTTCTGTCCAGGATTTTAGTCTGGTAAGCAGGTGCTTCGCATACAATTTGCTAACAACCACTAAAAGACTGATTTGCCGGTAATTGGCAGGGTCATTACATGGGCCTTTGTTCTTATAAATTGGCACTATTACTTCTTCACTCCAACCCGTTAGCATTCTCCCTATTTTGTTAATAGCTGAGAACAGGGTGGCAAGCATGGGAACCCACCAATCCATACAGGCCTTAATGAACTCTATTGGAACTAGGTCCCGACCGGGCACCTTATTGTTTTTAAAAGTCTCTATAAGTTCAACAATCTCGTCTTGAGTACCCGGTACATCCCTTCCTGGGTGGGATAATATCCAAAACCAGGGGTAAAAGGTCCGACCCCATGCCATAACCTACTACAAAATCTTTAATTAAGGGAAGACACTAGGAGCGACCACGGTGTAGTCCACAACACTGGACCCTTGGGTGCCAATAAAGGTAAATTCACCCTGGCTATCCCCAAAACCTGTACCGTTAACTATATACAAATGCAAACTGGAAACCACATTAGCCAATCTGATCCCAGAAGCATTCATCGTCCCATCCTTGGATCGCCTCGGACCCAGTCTGTCTGTAAGAAGGAAAGACTCAGATTCACTATACAAAGATAGGACCTTGAAAATATCTTCTGGCAACAAATTTAATAAGTTAATTATGCACTGAGTGAAAAAGTACTTCCTTTTATTTGTTTCAAATCTGCCAGCAGCTAGTTTCATGGAGTGTCCCCTAGTTCTAGTACTATTTAAGAGGGTAAATAACCGATCCCTATCTACTCATTCCATACCACTCAAGATTTTATAAACCTCTATCATGTCCCCTCTCAGTCTTCTCTTCTCTCAACTGAAGAAACCCAGATTGTCAAGACTCTCTTTGTACAGAAGCCGTACTTCTGAGAAGTCTGTGGCAGGTGTATGCTGGAACTTCTGCCACTGGTGACAGCCCACAATGGAAACAATACCAAAAACAAAATCTTCATTATCACTCAAAATCAATACTGATACCGAATAACAAAACTCGTTATTAGCAATAACAAAAAATGACAGTTTCTAATAACGAAAAACGAAAATGAAAATGAAAAATGACATGGGTCCCTGGTGCACACCCCTACTGACCTAATTCTGAACTAATTCAAGATTGGAAGTTTCACAGTAACCTAAGGAGAAGCTGGAAGCCTTCCAAAGTGAAATTAGTAGGTGTAT
This sequence comes from Sphenodon punctatus, assembly GCA_003113815.1. Classification (NCBI taxonomy): domain Eukaryota; kingdom Metazoa; phylum Chordata; class Lepidosauria; order Sphenodontia; family Sphenodontidae; genus Sphenodon; species Sphenodon punctatus. The sequence goes on from QEPC01011775.1 coordinate 760,829, forward strand.
GGTGGCACAAAAGGTTACATGGCAGGAACATTAGGCCCTGCTGATTAGCCTGAATCTTGCATGAAGAGTGGTAGGGCTAGGAAGTGCATTTTCGGCCCATTTGTACGCCAGGACCGCTGGCATATCAGGTGACCCAGGATATTTAAGAGGATTTTCCGGTATGGACCACTTTCCCCAGAGACCATACTAATAATAATAAGCTTTATTATGTGTAGCCACATGGCCATTACATATTACAATCAGTCACGATCAATCGAATCACCATCAAGGGGCCAACAAAAGGAATAAAATACATGATAAATACAAAAACTCTGACATATCAGATATCTACGAACACCCCCCACCCCCCAATGACATCTTATACCTCCAGAGCAACCAAATTACAGTTTGGACCGAATGGCATCACATCTAGTGGCAAAAATAGCCACCTGTTTGGTCCTTTCAGGGACCTGATCCCCCAACAGAAAAATTAGTTGGAGAGACCATAATGGCATTAGTGTTTGGAGGGACAAGCTTTTTTGAGGCAGAAATGCAAGTCCATTCAGACACTGCTGGTGGTATCTGTTTAGGGATATATTGTAGGGGAAGGTAGTATGCTGAAAGGTGGCCACAGGAATGACTGGTGACAGGGATCTCTAGAGATCTAACATTCCTAGAACTTTTCCCCGTAGTAGCTGCAGTTCACATATGGATGAATGAGTTCAGGGACAAGGGAATAGTGTTCTGGTGTGATAACATGGTGGTAGTCAGTGTTATTTATTCTTTGTCCTCCAAGTTAACAAGGGTCATGAGAATGGTTCATGTATTTGTTCTAGTATGTTTGAAATGCAGTATTCTTTTCCAGTATTCTTTACACATCCTAGTCATCAGTAACAAAATATCAGACACCTTTTCTCCATTTCAAATGCAGTGGTTCTGAGCCCTGGACCCTGGGGTGAGTGAACACCAGAATTTGACACAGATCTGTGAAGCCTTAGATTATAAAATTTGTTCCACATGGGCCATGACTCTGTTGATTCTTACATCATAGTGGTTTACAAACAGTCATATTGGGAGTTTTGGGTTTTTAGGTCTACCAAGGGTTAAATTGACACTTTCCCTATTTCCCTGCCACAGATAATATAATATCGATTACACCTTCATAAGAGGGGACTCGCATCAGGTACAATATCAGTGAGATGATCTGCACTTTCATTTATCTTGAGGCTAGCAGGGTACAAAGAACCCACTCGGTCACCCATCCTGAAGGCCATCCTTAAATCATGGCAGCGACAGGCATAGATAGAAGACTTCCCATGTCTCCTCAGTTATTAGATGACATGGTAGCCAGACTGGGCCATGTATGTTTATAACAAGCTGAGAAGATATTATTTGATGCAGCATTTAAATAGTTTTTTTCCCCTGGGACAATGAGAATAAATGAGCTGGTGGTGGGTTCATGTTTTGACCACTCGGGTCAGGTACTGTAATCAAGGCCCTAACTTTAGGGGATAAGGCACGCTGCATAGTTGCTGTCCAAGACTGACCAGAGGGGCAAGGGGCACACATTCACCTGCCCAGTTGAGGTGATGAGAAGGTATGAGGCCCCCTAGTCTTGAATGAAGCGGAACCCCCACTCATCAGGTACCAATTTATTGTGGGCATGAGGAAATGCCTCCAGGGAATGGAGCTTCCAGAAGGATTATTTCGCTCCCATTTTGCGGGGGGGATCAGAGTGGCCTCATCAGCCAGGGTGGCCTGCTTCAGAGATAAAGGTATATAGGCAGTGGGTCAATGGCAATCAGGAGCCTTTTGATAATATATTTGCCCCCTACCAACCCAGTAATCACATATACCCCTACCCCCAGCTAAGGGGAAGCAGGTGGGCTACAGGTATGAGTGAGTCCTCAGTTGAGGTTTTTGGTGCCAACTAACACATTTTGGTTTAATTGTCCCAGGAGCAAGGAAGGCTGGGCTACAGAAACTGCTATATGCAACTTGGGCCACAGCTTCATTTACTGGGCAGTGGACACAGTCAGATGCACCACCTGGGACTCTCAGCTGGGGTTTGGTGCCAGAACACAAGTATTCTGGAGAGGAAAAAAGGGCATGTTATGGTCACAATTCATACCAATGGTATTGGAGTTGCGAGCAAGGGCTCAGCCAGACATAATAGTTCTGTATCTGGAGGAGAATTATTTTTGTAGAAGCACTGGCCGGTAAGGATGGGCGAACGCGGTTCAGAAGTTCGGAGTTCGGACCGAACTCAGTCTGTTTGGTTGACCGAACCGAACTTCCAAACCGAACTCAAATTTCAAACCGAACCGAACCGAATTTCTGAACTCCGTTCTGTTCGCCCATCCCTAGTGACAACACACACCAAAAAAACTGGTTTTGAATGGCCGAACTTGGTTCGGAAGTTCGGAATTCGACCGAACTCAGTGTGTTCAGTCGACCGAACCGAACTTCCAAACCGAATTCGAATTTCAAACTGAACTGAACTGAACCAAATTTCCGAACTCGAATTTCAAACTGAACCGAACTGAACCGAATTTCCGAACTCTGTTTTGTTCACCCACCCCTACTGGTCGGACCTGTCTATGATGATCAGCTGGTGAAGAATGCAGAGACCCACCTGCTTATGGGGACGGGCTGCTGGGAGCATATTACATCAGTGCTCCAGGTTCTGCACTGGTTGCCTATAGTCTTCCAGGCCCAATACATCAAGGTGCTTTTATTAATAGGGATATGCGAACAGAGTTCGGGGGGTTGGTGTTTGGCCTAAACTCGGGGTGTTCAGGCTGTTCGCAAACACCCCGAACCCAAACTGCCCCCTGCCTGAACCAGCCAAACAAAGTTTGGGTTTTGAAACCATTTGGGCAGGGGGTGAGGGACAAGGGGAAACCTGGTTTTCCCTCCCTCTCCCTGCTCCAGGCTGCATGTGTAGAAGGGGTGCCGGGGCTCGCTCCCCCCTCCCCCCACCCAACCTGGTAAAATTTGCTGGGGTTTTTTGTTTGTTTGTTTTTAAAAAAACCCACTCCAGGGATCGACCTACCTGTTGGTGCCGGGGCTCTGACCTCAGGTCCAGCAGCAGCAGCAGGTCCTAGTCTGGTGGCGCTCCGGAGCACTTCAGGCCTCTACTAGTCCTTCTGGGTCAGGTGACTATAGGCAACCAGTGCAGAACCATGAGCACTGGTGTAATATGCTCTCAGTAGCCCATCCCCATAAGCAGGTGGGTCTCTGCATTCTTCACCAGCTGATCATCATAGACAGGTCCGGCCAGTAGGGGTGGGTGAACAGAACGGAGTTCGGAAATTCCAGGTGACCCAGAAGGCCTAGTAGAGGCCTGAATCACTCCGGAGCGCCGTCAGACCCAGATCCACCACCGGTGCTGCCGTCGGATTCAGGGATGGAGTCTCGGCACCACCAGATAGGTCGATCCCTGGGATGTTGGGTTTTTGAAAAAAATTACCATGTTGGGCAAGGGGGGGAAGTGATCCCCGGTGCCCTTTCCACCTGCGCAGCTTGGAGGGGGGAGAGAAAACTGGGTCCCCCCCGAACAGGTTTGGTGAAACCGAATAGTTTCGAGCCGAACAGCTAGAAACCAAATGGTTTCAGGGGAGCTGAACCTAACCACCAAACAGACCGAACCCCACTGTGTTCACACATCCCTATTTATTAATCTATAAATCCCTGAACGGTCTGGACCCTACCAACTTGAGGAATCGCCTCACCCCCTTGGCCCCGGGGTGGCTCCTGCAGTCATTGGGGGATACCCTCCTGGAGGTCCCAAGATATCGACAGGTGGCCAAGGACAGGAGAGCATTTTCGGCAACTACGCCTGCACTGTGGAACTTGCTCCCAGTGGGGATCTGCTTCTACCTGGATTTTCTCACCTTCCGGCTGCAGTGTAAAGCGGGGCTCTTCCTGTACGTATTTGGTGCAGGGGATGGGGTGGGTTAATGAGGGAGAGGGATCGGTTATGTGGTATATTTTATATTTTATTGTATTTTTATTGTATTATTGACTTTTTGTATTTTATTATGGGAGCTGCCCCAAGCTGCCTGAGGCAGAAGGGGTGGGATAGAAATAAATAAATAAATAAATAAATAAATAATCAGACAGAATTGGCAGCAGTTAGACTTAGACTTAGACTTTTAATTTATACCCCACTCTTTCTCCGCCGTTTTCGGGCAGACTCAGGGCAGCTAACAACATCCATATCAATATACAATATACTATTTACAAAAGCAGTATACAATATACAATTATCAAAAACCATATGCAATATGCAAGTATTATAAAAAAAACACAACCCATACAAAACATATCAATGCACAACATCACCTATCATTATCACAAAATAGAAAAACAAAAATCCCACACAGGGGATCACAAAAACCCATAACCCCCCATCATAACTATCAACTCACTATATCCAACTCTCACCGGACCCCTCAATATCCTTTCTATTCCCCTACTGCTACAAGGGGACATTTCCCTCTCTACTCTACTCTCACTGGAGAGAGAGAGGAAACTTCAACCTTTAACTCATCAATAATATTACACACTCACCTCCCTCTTATCTGCCAAACACAACTAGTCCAAAAGCACCCTACTATAATATCAACAAAAGGAGGCAAGGATAAATATCCCACAAATCTAATACTCATACCATCTCCTTCCCACAAATCTACTGACCCACAATGGGTGAAAGCAGACATGATGCTAACCACCCTTTAACCACCCTTGGTGGTTATTTATGCATGTTGCAGGGCTGTAGTGGTGCCCTATGCAACCCGGAAACATGCATAAGTGACCACCAAGGGTGGTTAAAGGGTGATTAGCGTCATGTCTGTTTTTACCCCCTATCTCCACAAAACGAATCGACATAATATCCCTCCACGCCCCTACGATCCCCAAAGGGCCCCTAAGGGCCGCACCCTTTGACCGCAGCCCTTCAGTCTGCGGTCCCTACCTGCAGCAGGGGCCGCAGGCACTTCCGGTTTCTGATTGGATGCGGGGTGGGGTTTGGGGTTCCCCTCCCCCCCAGCCCTTCCTGCATCTCAGGGGCACAGTATGAGCTGGGATCCAGTGCACCGCAAACAGAGTCAGGGGCGGTTTGTCTCCCCAGAGAACGAGGCTGGTGGGAAAGTGAAGATCGGGGCCTCGGTGTCGGCATCTAGAAATGCCACCCATCCAAATGTTGCAGGACATTTCCCCTGGAGTCATTTTGGCTTTCACCCAGCCTTTACAAAGGCGGGTATGGAAGGGAGTGGTGAACCTGTATCAGGTGGATAGAGCTCAAAAAGGGTGAATAGGGTGGTGAAGGGTGAATAGGGTGGTCGAACAATTTATTAACCTGAGGGAAGGCATTTGACTCCAACATAGGGCTATTAGCTGGATGAAACCAGAGCTGTATTACGAGGTGGGGGTACATCTGTTTCAACTGGGTAGGGACATATATTTGAGTGTTATAAAGGAAAAATGGAAAAAGCTGGCTTAATTGCAGTCTGAGGAATTATTCAATTTAATTTATTTATTATTTATATAAAATTTTATATCTTGTCTCTCCCACCCAAGGCAGCACAAAGCAGCTAACTATTTAAAATATAAAAATATTCAATGCAAAATATAAAATACAATAACAAAAATAAATAACTAATAAAAATGGGGAAAGTAAAAGAAAATACATTTGAAACCTCTACCACCCTATCCCTCATCCCCTCTCCTTTCACCAATCTCCATCGCCAAAAGCCTGGCAGAACAGCCAGGTCTTGCATAATCGTTGAAAGGAGGAGTGGTCTGGGGCTATACAAGCCTCTGCTGGAAGGGAATTCGACAGTCTAGGTGTGGCCACCGAGAATGCCCTCTCCATAGTTGCCTCCCAAAGAACCCAGGGGACCCCAAAGAGGGCGTGCCCGAATGACCCTGATCCAGAGCCCAGGGGGGTGAGGCAGTTCTGCAGGTAGACAGGGCCTAGGCCATATAGGGCTTTATAGGTAAGCACGAGCACCTTGAATTCGGCCTGGAAGACCCGGAATTAAGGGTCTTTGGGGGTGGGGGTGAGCATGCCAAGCATGGCTGCTCTAGGGGCAGTAGTCTAGTGTCTAGTGCCAATGGAAAAGAGAACTCATGAAAACGGGAACAGAGCATGGTCTTATATGGAACAAAAAGATTGAGGCACCTCCTTACAAGGTGAGGGAAGAATGAGTCAATCACATGATAAGCAACCCATGGTCTCACCCAACCCTAGGGAGTGGCAGCAACTGTGCTACTAAGCAGGATACATGCTGTGTCTAGTTGGCAGATGAACCATCACTCTATCCTCTGGACCCTAACATATGTGTCTGGATGGAATGGGAATGGACTGGTAATTGCATTCTGGATCAGTGAGTGGAGACACTGGACAGCTTGGCTGGAGGGTTTATGGTGCTTGGTTAATCTAGGGTGAAAACAGACATGACGCTAACCACCCTTTAACCACCTTTGGTGGTTATTTATGCATGCTGCGGGGCTGCATAGGGCACCAATACAGCCCTGCAGCATGCATAAATAACCACAAAGGGTGGTTAAAGGGTGGTTAGCGTCATGTCTGTTTTCACCCCTAGTTTGGTTGGTTTCCCACTCCCATGTTTTACCCAGAATGTTTACCCATAAAGAGCTACGACTTAACTTCAAACCCTGTGTCTGTGTCCTTTTGTGTGCAGGGATAATACTGTATTTGTCAGATTCACTAACTTCAGTTTGTTTCTGACAATGCATATATGAAACACTATTTGTACCTTTTATTTTGAAGGATTTATTTTTAGGGTTCCCATCTGGTTTTCCATTGGGGGGGGGTGTCAGTCATTTTTGTTGTTGTTTAGGTATTCAGCCAAATCTATTTATAAAAACTAAAATTTCTGAGAAAATGGGAAAACAGATGTTTTAAAGAATATGCAAATCTACTTTCTGCAAGCATTTATCTATAGAATGTCATCTATTGAAACATGGTTGTTTCTATAGATGACAACTAATAAAGTTAGCCCTTTCCTCTTCTCGATCTATACCTCATCCTTAGGCAAACTCATTGCCTCCCATGGCTTCCAATACCACCTCTATGCTGATGACACTCAACTCTATCTCTCTACTCCCTCTCTCTCTCCCTCTGTTCAAGCTCGTCTCATCAACTGTCTCTCTGACATCTCTACCTGGATGTCTCAACGTCAACTCAAACTCAACATGGCTAAAACTGAACTCCTTATCTTCCCCC
>QEPC01011775.1:786454-809136 GCA_003113815.1 Sphenodon punctatus
ACCATGCTTCCCGGGACCTTCCCCCGGCTAGCCCGGGAAGCGTGGTTGAAATTGACCCCATGTGGGTATTGAGCGTGATGAACATCTGGTGCGTGCCGTACAGACGTTCAGGGCCCTTTGGCCCCACCAGGGGGGTTGAGCGTGGTTCACTGTGGTTGAGCGTGATCTCGTAACGTCTGAAAATACCCAATGTAGGGTCCTCCTCCCATGATTGTTTTTTTTGGGAAGGGGCTTGTGAGTATAGAATGAGCACCCACCCACCACCCTTAAAAACAGGGACTGTGGGCACAGTTGGTTACCATTTTATTATGGGAGGAAGGATTTTTCCCTGCCTACTCTGATTGACTGATTGTAGCACTGCTTTTTTATTATTTTTAGTCTCCCTGACAGTGCCTTCATTCTCTGTGGTGGTTACTGTTGTGTAAAAAGCTTTAAGATGTGGAAAAAGAGCCAAGCACTGAGGGCTGGTGGGGTTCTCAGCTTTGATCCTCAGGGAAGAGGCAGCAGTATTCTCTCTGAGGTGGTGTCAGAACCATTCAGCTTCCCCTAAACAGCCTACGCCTCACATATCTAAAAGACCACGTACTCTCTTGCAATCCCTATGCTTGACTGGGGGCATCAATTGCGAGTACTGTCTGCCCATCAGGTTCATACACAAGGATGTGCACAGAAAGACATTTGCAGTTTCTGCCCCAGTATTGTAGAATCCCTTCCTCTGTAGGTTCATCCAAGCCCTAGCCTGGGCATTTTCTGGAGGCAAAGTATGACTTTTCATTCTTGGCCAAGCATTTGACGGGCAAGGATAGAGGAGGATGGTACTCTCCTGCAGCTTGAATTGGGATCTCTGGAGGAATTTACATATTTTGATATAACCTATTTTTATTTCTTATGCTGTAACCCACCCTGAGCCTTAGTGGAAGGGCAAGATGTAAATTTCAAATAAATAAATAAATAAATAAATAAATAATGGATGTGATAGTGAGTCCCAGTAAATAGGATGTCCTCAGGCATATGGCAGGATGTGGTTCAGGAAGGAATATCACCAGCAGGGCTGGAAAACTTGGCAAATCCCCAGTGGTAATATGGTTGCATGACTAGCAATGACCTGTATATGCTGAATAAGATGTTTCTCCCAGAACTGGCTCTTTCCATTCAATAAAGAGTTGTAGACATTTCCCATAATTGTGTGTTTGCCTTATTCAATGATGAAGGAAAATTTTACATTGTGCCTTCTGTTTCGTGATATGGAGAGAAGGCCTCAGAAGTGCTTTAACTTTTTTAATGGATTAGCTTCAAGTTTTTTTTTATATTTTCATTAAAATATCAAGAATTTCTGGGTTCCCTGGAGGATCTTTTGTGGGGGATTCTGACATTTTACGTATCAGTTCTCAGATAACCAGCAAACCAGGCATGGCATGTGTGTAGGGGGTGCTGGGGGTGGGGGGAAGGGGGAGAGTACTGAATCTTTATGTTTAATGTTAACCAATACAAGTTATAATAAAAGTTAACAAAAAATAAAATGTATGGTTTTTAAATAGTCTGGCTAGAGATTTTAAAACTAGTTTTTGGGGGGGAAAGATTTTCCATACTTTTTAATTCTGATACATTTTTAAAACTAAAAGTTCATTACAAAATTGTATTAAAATTTGCTTAAACTATAAAAATCACAATTATCATTATTACTAATGATATTTATTTACAAATGAGAATACAAATGAGAATTTATTTACAAATGAGAATTGCTATTTTTATCTTCCCTTCTTCTCTTGGTACTTCTCCCAAGAGAAACAAATTGGCCATTTTTGGAAACAGGATGCTGGGCTTGATGGACCATTGGTCTGACCCAATATGGCACTACTTATGTTCTTACGTTATTTTACTGTTTTAAGCAGTGAAAAGCAGTGGTAAAATATATTTTCTCCAACTCTTCGTACTTCCTTCCACTTTTACAGCTTTTGTACAACACTGATTCAAGAATGATGAACTTCATGCTGAAACAAAGAGACCTACAGATTCTAAAGATTCATATCCACTAATGATTGTAAAGTCCCAGGACAGAAAAATAAAATGGGTAAAATAATCTATCACATGCATATATTGCACAGAGAGAGAGTTTATGGATGTGGCTGAAATAGTAAAAGACTGTATAAAAGATAATTTGTTAACATAGAGAAAATAATATGTCCCCACGAAAAAGAACTTTTTCTATGTAGAAAAGGTTCCATTTGAAAGACCAGTTATTAGTGAAATTCTTAAAAAATAGAAATACTTAAATGTGTTGATGAGACAATATGTTATTGCTAAACAAATAAATAAATAAATAAATACATAAATATCATCTGTATAGAAAGGCTATTTTTCAGCCTGTCCTCACATGCCAGCTATTTAAATTTCTACAGCTGTGTTATGATAACAAGCCTTATGGTCCAGGAAGTTATGAATTTTTTAATTGATATGAAGTTCCTCCACATGTCACAGGAGAATTGAGGCTTTGTGAGTGGTTTTTACGGAGGGTTGGGCTGTTTGGAGGTATCCAGTGCAATCCATAATGGGGGTTGAGGGTCTCCATCTGGTGTTGATGTGGCAGGGGACAGTTTGGTACTGCTGCTTGTATACTGTGCGCCCATCTGTACAGCGGCCTCCCCGCATACTCTAGCAGATCTGGTGTCGGGAGTGGTGTTGCTAGTCTTGGGGGACTTCAACATCCACATCGATGCTGATCTTGGGGGTGTGGAGTGTGATTTCATGGCCACCATGGCAACCATCGGCTTTTCCCAGAGGGTCAGCGGCCCAACACACCAGGGGGGACATACTTTAGACCTTGTGTTTTGCACCAGCCTTGAGGCGGGGGGTCCGTTGGTGGGGGAGATATCAGCTGTGTCCTTGTCATGGATGGACCATTACCTCCTTCAAGCCCCACTCCTGGTGCACATTTGCCCCCAGAGAGGCATGGAAACTATTCGAATGGTCTGCCCCTGTAGACAGATGGAACTGGACCGGTTCCAGGAGGCTTTGGGGAATATACCCTCTGACCTGGACGGCTGTCCCATCGATGGCCTCGTCGAGCTGTGGAACGTCTTGCCGACTGAGGCCATTGATCAGATAGCTCTGAGACGTCTGCTTCCCAGGCGGCAGCACAGCAGGCCTTCCTGGTTTTCAGAGGGGCTGAGGGTGCTGAAGCAGGAGGGAAGGTGGTTGGAGTGATGGTGGTGTTGTTCAACTGCTGAAGCCAACAGGTTGTGGCATAGAGTGAGTTTAAGAGCCTATGCCATTGCTATGCAAACAGCAAATAAAGAGTTCTTTACTGCTCTTATAGCATCTGCTAAATCCCATCCAGTGGAGCTGTTTCAGGTGTTATGGGGGCTGGTCAGTCTGGCTTCCCTCCACCTTGGAGTGGAGTCATCTAGTGCCCGCTGTGACTTGTTTGTGGATTATTTTGCAGATAAAATTGCTTGGATTCACCATGGTTTTGACACTGCATTTTCTGCAGTAGGGCAATTGGAGGTTATGTAGACCCCGTCTTGTCCTTGTTTGTGAGATCAGTTTCAGCTGATGACCCCTGCCTGATGTGGAGGATGTTCTTGGGGCTGCCAGGGCCACCTGTTCAATGTGTATATGCAGATGCTTGGCGAGGTGGTCAGGAGGTTTGGTGTGCAGTGTCATCAATATGCTGGGTGTCAACAATATGCTGATGACACACAGCTCTACCTCTCTTTTTTCATCAGACCCAGTCTTGGCAGGCTCGGTGCTTAACGGGTGCCTTGAAACTGTGGGGGACTGGATGAGAGAAAACCAACTGAAGCTGAATCCCGACAAGACGGAGGTGATGTTAGTGGATAAGGCAGCGGGAGTAACAGCCCCCATCATTGAAAAGGTCTGCCCTCCACTGGTTCCCCAGGTATGGAGTCTGGGGGTGCTCCTTGACTCGCAACTCACTTGTATGCTCAGGTAAAGGCTGTGGCAAGGAGTGCCTTCCGCCAATTACATCTGGTGTGTCGGCTTCACCAGAGAACGCACCCCTGCCGCACCCCTTTCCTAATCAAAACAACCTTTATCGGTTTCGACCCCCAAGCCCCTCTAATTCATGCTGTATTGTTGTCATAAAGCTTGCAGAAATCGTTGATTCCTAGGATCCTTAGCTTCATCCATATCCGGGTCCTTGGCACCAAATCAAAGGCTTTAGCTAGATTGGCAAAGGCCAAAAAGACCTTACCCTGCCGCACCTTATATACCTTGTGAATTATGTGCTGGAGTATATAGCAGTAATCAAGAGTGGAGCGCCCTGACCTAAATCCAAATTGTACATTAGGGATAATGGCCCCCTCTTCTGCCCATTTCTCTAACTGGCCCAAAAGCACCCTTGCATACAGCTTTGCAAGGGTGCCATGGCCAGGATCCTCCCGTCACTTGGATGAGCTAATAATTAGCTCCAGGGATGCAGGGGATTCCAGTACAGCCACATTGCTGCACTTATGGTGGACTTCTGCTAAAACTTCCAGCCCCCCAATTGATTGTCACCGGGTGGCTTCCTCAGTAGACCCCATCCCTGCCATGGGAGGGTCCAAGGCACGAACTGCTGTTAAATCCAGCCTACTCCAAGATTATAGGCTAAATCGCTCCTTCCTACATACGGAGCTTTAAACACCGATTCAGTTATTTGAGCAAGCTTTGTTATCTGTTTAAGTCTGGCTAAATAATTGCCTTGGTCTATGGCTGGTATCTGACGTAACATATCATGAGCCTTAATGAATGTATCCAAGGGCCCCTGCCCCAGAAGAAACCTCCCTAGCTTACTTGTTTCAACTATAGATGCTCTTATCTCCTGAGTACCTCCCCCCCTACCCCAGGGGGCGACCTGTTCTAGCATGAGCATGGACTGGTTATCTGACGCCAGGTTTACAGCAGAAGTCAGATCCCCAGCCAGTTGCATCTCCATAGGTTGTGACTGGGCCATGAGCACAGGGCCCTGAGCACAGGACCAGTTCCGCCAACTCCCCCACATCCCCCTGGAGCCCTCCAAGCAAATCGTCATCCCTTCTCCTCTCATGAATCCTCCTGTCAGTGGGGAAACTATCCTGCCTAGACCCCAATTGCTCCCAATTGGGGTGCAAGGTGTCCCCAAATGGCTGGTACCCACCCAAATTCCACCCATACTCTTCATCCAGATTCCATACCCGATCTATGGAAATACCTCCCCGCAGCAAGGACTTTCTAGCCTTGAAAATATCAAAGATCCATGGTGAATATTAAAATAGATCCTCAACCTATAACACCGTGACTGTTTAGGTAAAAAAAACCATTTTAACAACATCATTACTCTTAATAATTTCCCCCAGTAAGTGGGTCAGATGGCATGCGACCCACTCAGCATGGTCCCAGGCATGTACATCCCCAGCAAAATCCTTCCCAATAAACAAATATATCTCCTTAGTCCTTACTGTCAAATGTCTTTGTTCTCGCCTGCGGGAATCAAGCCAAAATGTTCGACTGGGAGGTCTCTTATTCTCTAAGGATTCGAACTTGTCCCCAATGGGCCCAAAAACACGAATCTCTCCAGTCTTCAAGAGTTTGTCAGTGATACCCTCGAGCTGCTGTTTAACTATCTCCACAGAGTTGGCAAGGTCTCTAATTCCAACAAATAATGCCTCTACAGTTTTAGCAATGAGGCCTGTTTGATGTAAAAGATATGCCTTAGTAGAGGCATCATATTTAGCCCGGTCAGGCTTCTCGTCTCCAAGAGCATCCTGTGGCTCAGGATGCTCACTCTGGCCCTCTTCAAGTGCCATTAAACATGAAAATGTATTATGAGATGTAAATGTACCCATACCAAGTCATGTTCAGAGTTTTGTAGAATTTTAGCTGGCAAAACTCCCTCAGGGGAGACCAACCAGACTTCACGAGCTCTTTTCTTCCATCTCAGTAGATTTATAAATAGGGATGGGCGAACAGAACGGAGTTCGGGAATTTGGTTCGGTTCGGTTTGGTTTGAAATTTGAGTTTGGAAATTCGGTTCGGTTTGGTTTAAAATTCGAGTTTGGTTCGAAAGTTCGGTTCGGTTGACCGAACAGACCAAGTTCAGTCGAATTCCGAACTTCCGAACCAACTTCGGCCATTCAAAACCAGGTTTTTTGGTGTGTGTTGCCACTAGGGATGGGCGAACAGAAATGGAGTTCAGAAATTCAGTTTGGTTTGAAATTTGAGTTTGGTTCGGAAGTTCGGTTTGGTCGACCAAACAGACCGAGTTCAGTCCGAACTCTGAACTTCTGAACTGCATCCACTCATCCCTATGTATCAAGGAAAAAATAGGGTTGTTCAACAAGCACACCCCACGCCCCTACCGGCACACCCTTGTGGAAGCACCTTCATCACTGCCTCCAGTGGCGCAGGACACTTACAACAAATCTGGGTCATGGAGTTAGGACCCGGGGGTCCGGTGCAGCTCTACCGAGCCTCAGGAACAGCATCCCCCAGAATAACAACACAACTTCACAGCCAATTTCCTTCATACACTGGGGCCCCCTTCAATCAGGTTCCTTCTCACTCCAGGGAAGTCATGATGTATCTGGGACTGGGGCTAGCGGCGGCAACAACTCTGCGTCTCACTCCAACCAGAAGTCCTTCTGCTCCAGCCAATCCTACCCAACTAATGGCATAGGCACCCCTTAGCATTATGTTGTGACAGCACGGCTCCTATAGCCACGCTGGGCGCATCCGTTTCAACAAAAAAGGGTAGGGCAAAATCAGGATGCTGAAGGATCGGCGCTTGAGTGAAGGCTTGTTTTAAGTGGTTAAATGCTGTTTGTTGTTCTGATGCCCATAGATAAGGTTGCCCCTTTTTTAACAACTTGGTCAAGGGGGCGGTAAGATCTGTATAGTTAGGAATATATTGTCTATAGTAGTTAACACTACCGAGAAAGCGTTGCAAGCGTTTCACTGCTTGAGGAGGGGGTCAAAGTGTTATACCCTGGGTTTTGGTGGGGTCCATTTTTATTCCCCGGGGGGATATGACAAATCCCAAGAACTGTATTGTGTTTTGATGAAAGGCGCACTTTTCCATCTTGTAGTACAAGTGGTGTTGCTTTAACCACAGCAAGATAGTGCGGACGTGGCTTACATGTTCTTGCGGATTCTGTGAAAAAATAAGAATGTCATCCAAATAAGTTACAACAAATTGGTCCAACACATCACGGATGATGTCATTTATCAGATGTTGAAACGTAGTCGGTGCAATTGCAAGTCCATAGGGCATAACAAGATACTCGAACAACCCATATCATGTACGGAAGGCCGTCTTCCACTCATCCCCTGTTCTAATACAAAGGAGGTTATATGTCCCCCTAAGATCAAGTTTCATGAAAACAGTGGCTCCTTGGAGCCGGTTCAGCAGTTCTGGGATAAGCGGCAAGGGGTAGTGGTGTTTTATTGTAATAGTATTTAACCCTCTATAGTCAATGCAAGGGCGGAGATCCCAGTCCTTTTTGGGGATGAAGAATAAGGGGGCCCCCTCCAGGGAGGAGGACGGGTGAATAAACCCCTTCGTTAAGTTTTCATCAATATAGTCTTTCAGTGTTTGTAATTCAGGACCCAACAGGGCATATATCCTACCGTAAAGTTTTGAAGTGCCAGGAAGCAGGTCTTGGGGCAATCATAATCCCAGTGGGAGGGGGAGGGGGGCACGTCCAACATCTCTTGACTGTGAAAGACATCATGAAGTTCATGATATTCCTATGGAAGAGAAGATAATGTAAGGGTTCCGGCGAGCGTAGTCTTCTGTGGAAAAGATGGAGGGGGAATGTTATGGGCGATACATAGGGGAGAACAAAATGTCACTACCTTGTTTTGCCAGTCAATAGTAGGATTATGAGTCCTTAGCCAGGGTATACTGAGAATGACAGGGAAGGTGGGAGTTTTCACAATATCAAAACACAATGTCTCTCGATGGTTCCCAATTGTTCCTTGTAAGACAGGAGTACATGAGGTAAATAGGGCCTGAGCATAAGGGGGAGCCATCAATGGTGAACACCACTTCAGATCTGTTTTTTTCTTGCATAGGGATGTTCTGTTGGGTCATGAAGTCCATATCAAGGAAATTCCCAGAGATTCCCGATTCTACAAGGGCCAAAGCCACCACAGACCTGGAGTCTGAAACACGGAGTATCACTGGTACCTGGATGTGTTTCAACCCTTTACTGAGCAACAGGGACTCCATAATCAGGGATGTAGAAGGGAATTGTGGACTTATCGGGATGTCCCCTGTCCAACCCGGTTCCTGTCGTTTCCTGTCAGTCGCCGCTCTGGTGGGAATTGGGGGCACTCCCAGGCATAATGCCCAGAATCACCGCAATAAAAACACAATCTCCCCGTCCAACGGTGTTCCTTCTCATGGGTCGTCAATGGTCCTCTGGATGCTCCCAGCTGTCTGTCATCTGTCTTCCGGAGCTCCAGACATCCAGTGTTGGGCCCTGGAAGATGCACCGGCCCAGGCCGAGACCCTTCTTCCTGTCGTTCTCGCTGTCGTTCTCCTAGACGTTCATAAATTTGATAGGACAAGTTTGCCAACTCCGCCCAAGTGTCGGGCATGGTTACAAAGGACAGTTGGTCCTTGAGTTCTTCACTCAGACCCTTGAGATAGAGCAACTTAAGGACGCTGTCCGGCCAGTCTAATTCAATGGCTAAATGTTGAAAACGTGTTATGTATTCAAGGAGAGGGGACCTCCCTTGCCGTAGCGCCAAAATGGTGCTCTCGGCATATTTGACCCTATGAGGGTAATCAAATAAAAATTGAAATTCCTGTAGAAATCTTTTTAGATCCTTTAGAAGGGGGCTGTCTTTAATTAAAAAGGGGGTTGCCCAGTCCAGGGCAAGTCCTTCTAGATGGCTAATAATAAAAGCCACCTTTGTGGCATCAGTGTGATATGTCTGGGGTTGCATCTGAAAGGCTAACTTACACAGGGCAATAACGCTCTGGAATTGCTTTTTCTCTCTGCTAAATTTAGTAATAGGGGGATGTTTAGGTTCTCTTCTCCCTTCGCCTCGACCTTCTTCCATTAAGGGAGGGACCCCGACTGGGGGGACAGTGGCTGCCACCCTGGTTACCTCTATGACCTCCCCCAGCAGCCCCTGATCTCATTGTTCCTTAATCTCCTTGATTTCCATAGCTAGGGATTGAATAGGCTTTTCCATCTCTTCCAACTGCTTTGCTGAATCCATTTAGGCCAGAGATACTGTTAGGGACAGGAGTGGTAAGGAAGAGGAAATGGATCCAGGTGCAGCCTATACTGCCCACACCCCACGCGGTTACTTGTACCCCAGGGCTCTTACTTATGAATGGAAGGACACAACCCCTCAGGATCTTATATAGCCCTATATCCCCTACTGGGAATGAGGCAAGATCATCATGGGGGGGAGACGCCATGCCCTGTGCAAGACCCCCACTCTATCATCTTCTCCCATGCTGCACCCAGCCACCCTTTAGTCTTGTGGAAGGGGGGAATGGAATATAGTGAGGACAAGTGAGGAAGACCGGGGGGGGGGGGGCAGAACCACGGGAAGACAGGGGAAGGGTGACTACTCCCACCAGGTAAACTTGGGGAAGGAAGGGTCCCAATAAGAAGGAAAAAGTTGCAAACAATCCTTATATACAGTCACCAGTCCCAACACCACCCAAGCCTCACAGACCCAATCCCTCACACAGACTGATCACTTGCACTCCCACACTCAGCCCACACCCCAAACTTTACACACACACACACACACACACACACACACACACACAAAATACTCAAAACTTTGTGTGCTCTCTCCAAATTAGCGGTCTCACAGCAAGCTGATCTCTGGCAATGTTGTGACTGCAGGTAGCCATCTTTATTCCACTGGCTCCGCCCCTGCTGTGCATGAATGCGTGCTGACTGCCACAGCATCACTGACGGCCCAGCTGTTCCGCCGTCGGGGTCTGCCTGCAGCGTATCACCTCCCAGGCTGTATCCAGGAGGTGCAACTCCATCCCTTGTCTGTGCGCCTCGCCCAGAAATGCCCCAGCTCCTGGGGCACAGTCGCCCTCAGAGGCTCTGCCCACGGCCTCGGCAGAGCTGTCGGTACTGGCACCTAACAGTATGTTTGTAGTACTAGGCCTTTGTAGTTATTAGATAATCAATTTAGTTCCCTAGCATTTAGAATGGTTAACAGCAGTTAGACTTAGTTTAGATATATATAATATTAGATTTAAAAAATTGAATTAAAAAATAAAATATAAAATCTTTGTGTGCTGCATTATTTTTGCGGGACAAATGGAGAAGGGAAGGAGAGGCTGGTCTGCTGCCCGTAGGGGTGGCAATGGGTCACGTGCCAGAGGTGGAAGGGGCCATGCCAGTGGAGTGGCAGCATGCAGCAGCAGCAACCAGAGCCTATCACAACGGCCCAAGCTTTGCATGCCTGATTTTGGGCCACAGGCTTCTGAGTCTCCAAGCACTAGTGGCACTGGGGTGTTGGTTAGGTGTCACCTCCTGGCAGCATCCTCCACTGCCATGTGGGGCACTGCAACGCCTGAAGTGCAGGAGGCTGAGACTGTCTCATCTGCGGCTGCAAGTTCTTCAGGGGCCGAAGTTCAGGGATCACCATTGCCCCCATTGTAGAGGCAACCCCCCCCCCCAGAAGTCCAGGGCTGGTGAATCCCACCCCGGCTGCTAGAGGCAGGGCCCGATCTCTGGACAATGGCAGCAGGGAGTGCAGCAGTAGCACTAGTAGCAGCAGCAGCAGCAGCAGCTATAGGGGACACAGGGAGAATGCTGCTTAGAGTGGCAGCAGCAGCATGGTGGGAAATCCACCTGGCTCAGAGGCCGAGTACTCCCCTTCACGGGGGGACATGCCTGAGATTGGAGAGAGCGAGGCAGGCAGCAGTTCTGCGGAGGAGGTATCTGCCGGTACTGAGGTGATGGCTTTCCCTCTGTGAGCTGTGTTGCCCCAATGTCCTGCCCCGGCTCCCAGCAGTGGGTCACCCGGTGTGGGCGAGAAGGCAGGAGGGGGCAAAAAATCTTTGGTCTGGGAGCATTTTAAGTTGGTGAGGGCAGATGATCCCAGGGAGGTACAGTGCAGTTTGGGCCAGAAAGTGGTGAAGTGTGCGCAGGTGCTCACCAACCTTGGCACAAGTGCCATGGCGAGACTCCTCAAATCATGCCACAGCACCGTGCTGCTAAGCGGGCAGGCAGGGGCAGTGGACGCCAGCGGGTTCCTGACCCCAGCAGCCAGTTGCACGCCTCCATCAGCGTGCAAGTGTCCTGCTCCAAAAGCTGCCTCTAGCAGCAGGGTCACTAGTATTCCTGCTAGGGGGGGATAGCAGCAGCAGCAGCCTTGCCAGCAGTGTCAGAGCACCATGGAGGAGCTGGGGTGGGGGCAGCTGCAAAGTCAGTCAGTAGCTTCAGGACACAGAGGTCAGGCAGCGTGGCTTTCAAAAGAAAGCCACGCACCTATTGGTGGAAATGATCGCTGTGGATGGGCAGCCCTTCTTCGTGGTGGGGGACATTGGGTTTTAGCAACTGATTGGGTTCCTGGCCCCCCAGTTTCAGCTTTCATGGCACACCACCCTGTGTCGCCAGATGGTGCCAACCTTGTACTGGGGTCTAAAGGAGCAGGTGAGGGAGCAGCTGCAGGGGATGGGGGGACCACAGTCCACTTCACAACAGACCTGTGGTCCACCAGGAATGCCAAGCACACCTACCTGGCGGTAACGGCGCACTGGTGGCAGGACCCAGAGGCAAGTTTCAGGAGTGGCAAGAGGGATCTTGAAGCAGGGTATCGGTAGGCCCTGCTTCAGGCCAAAGTTATGGATGTAAACAGTGAGGCAGCCCTAACCGCTATGTCGTGGGAGTGGGTCACACCAGGTGCGCCATTCACCAAGGGATGCATGGTGATGGACAATGGCCCAAACATACTGAGGGCAGTCCACGATGGTGGATTCACTAGCATCTGTTGCGCCATGCACACCCTTCACCTGGTGGTCAGGGATGCTCTGGGCCTGGGGGAGAAGGGGATTGGGTCAGGCACCCTTAGCTCCCTGATAGAGCAGGGTTGGAAGCTGGCTGGTTTTTTTAACCGTAGCGTGAAGGGCAGTGAGCTGCTTCAGGCCAAGCAGGCAAAGCAAGGCTCCTCAGTGCACCAGCTGGTGGTGGATGTTTCCACCAGGTGAAATTCCACGTTCCTGATGCTTGAGCAGCTTGTGGAGCAGAAAGCCGCCTTGCATCAGGTGCAACTGGTAACAGACAGCAGGGCATCTCCAGGGTACAATGGGGTGGAATGGGACATCCTCTCCCAAACGGTCTTTGTTCTGAGACCATTCCTTGGCATGATGGAGACCATTATCTCCTCCATGGCCAGCATCAGCCAGGTGACCCCTCTGGTCCAGAGTTTCCTCAGGAGGCTGTAGGAGATTCTTCAGGGGCAGGATGGTGGCCCTGAGTACAGGAACCTGGGGTCTGAGGTGGTTGGTCTGGCGCGGCAGCTGAAAGCAGGACTGATGGGGTGGTTTGCTGAGCTGTTGAAGCAGCTGGAATATGTGCTGGCAACTATGTTGGACCCCAGAGTCAAGGGCAGCGTGGCACAGCAGACAGCAGTGTAGAGGTACTGGAAGACTGAGCTGGTGGAAAGGGTCCGGTGGGCAAAGAGGGCTCTTTAGAGTGTGCAGCGGCGGCAGCAGGAGGACGCCCCTGGGGATGGTGGGTGTGGGAGCAGCCACCCCTTTGAGCCAGTGGGGTCTATCCCTGCTCCCAGCCTGAGCAGTAGCAGCCCGAGCAGCATCAGGAGAACTCCTATCGCAATCAGCAGCAGCAGATCGATTGTGCAGGGCACTCTGGGGAGCATGGACCCGTACACAGCAGGGCAGGCAGCGTGGCTGAGGGCAGTGGTGGAGGTGATGCCCAAGCAGAGCTATGTGAGGGAGTGTGACAGCGCCTCAACAGCAGAAGAGAGCTATCTGGAGGAGGAACCCTGCAGCAATCCCAGCAGCGATCCGTTGGCCTACTGGGGCGGCAAGACCAACATGTGGCCGGCCCTGTCCAAAGTGGCCAAGGGTATCTTGTCCTGCCCACCAACCAGTGTCCCCAGTGAACAGGTGTTCTCCATGGTGGGGGACATTTGCTCCTTGCACCGCCTGAGACTGGAGGCCAAATTGGTGGAGCAGTTGCTCTCCCTGAAGGTGAACCTTCTGCTTCTGGGATTCCCTGAGCTGCCCCTGGAGATGGACTGATGGTGCAGTGGCACACGCCATCCCATGCCAGGGGCAGTCTTGAGACAGGAATACTCCTCAATCTGGGCTAGGGCTACTGCTGCTGTGCTGAGGTGCTGTCCCTCTCTCCCAATGCCTGGCACCAGCCCCCCCCCTTTCTCTCTCTCTCTGTCATACTAGACAGCCTCGGTCAGCTTATCCATCTGACCTCATGATGCAGGGTGGCATTAGGAAACTGTAAGCCTGCCAGCCAGCCTCTGGCTAGATGGTCTCGACCCACCTATCTGACTGGTTCTCTCTCTCTCATGCTCCACAGTCTTCACCAGCCTATCTGAGTGCCCTGCCAACTTAGGTCTCAGCCTGCCTTCCCTATTGCCTCTTATACCATGATGCCTGTTTGCCTGTCCAGGTTGAGAAGTTTGAACCCTGCCTCAGTCTGCCTGCCAGTGCCTTCTGTTCATGCCACACTGCCCGTCTGCCTGCCCAGGCAGCCTAGACCAAAGCCTTCCTCAGTCTGCCTGCCAGTTCCTTCTGCTCATGCCACGCTGCCCCGTGCCCACCCGCCATGGGGCCCTAAATGAAAGCCTGCCTCAGTCTGCCTCCCAGTGCCTTCTGTTCATGCCATGCTGCCCACCCGCCCACCTGCCCACGCACCCAGGAGCCCTAGATCAAAGCCTGTCTCAGCCTGCCTGCCAGTGCCTTCTGCTCATGTCACACTGCCTTCCTGCCTACCCAGGCATCCTAGACCAAAGCCTGCCTCAGTCTGCCTGCCAGTGCCTTCTGCTCATGCCACACTGCCCGCCCGCCCAAGTGGCCATAGATCAAATCCTGCCTCAGCCTGCCTACCAGTGCCTTCTGCGCATGCCATGCTCCCCTCCCACCTGCCCAGGTGGCCCTAGATCAAAGCCTGCCTCAGTCTGCCTGCCAGTGCCTTGCCTTCTGCTCATGCCATGTTGTCCGCCTGCCCAGGCCTGCCTGCCTCAGTCTGCCTGCCTTCTTCTCATGCCACACTGCCTGTCTGCCTGCCCTTGAAAAAACTGGGTGATGTGCCCTGCTGGCCCAGTAATCCCGCTGCTGCTGTCTGCTGGTCCATGGGTGCACTGCCCTGGCCATTCCAAATGTTCCCACGCACTCATGCTGCTGCCATCTGCTGCTGTATGGGAGCTCTTCCCTGGCAAATCATGGCTCCATGGGTGATGCGTACAGGCAAATCCTGCTGCTACTGTCTGCTCTTCCATGGGTTCTGTGCCTGGGCAACCCAATGTCTGCTGCTGCTCCCAATGCCACCTCTGCTGCTGTCTGAACCATGGGTTCTGTACCCAGGCAACTCAATGTTTGCTGCTGCTTCCAATACAGCCTCTGCTGCTGTCTGAGCCATGGGTTCTGTATCTGGGCAACCCAAAGTCTGCTGCTGGTCCCAATGCTGCCTCTGCTGTCTGAGTCAAGGATTTCCCAGAGGCAATCTAATGTCTGCTGCTGCTCTCAATGCTGCCTCTGCTGCCGTCTGAGCCATGGGTTCTGTACCCGGGCAACCCAAAGTCTACTGCTGCTCCCAATGCTGCCTCTGCTGTCTGAGCCAAGGATTCTAACCCAACAATCTAATATCTGCACTCTGCTGCAGTGATTCCCTTACCCTGTTTTTTTATTTATTTAGAGTAAGATTAGATTGATTTAGGTTGCCTCTGGACAATCCAATATCTGCTCCTGCTGTGCCAATGTTGCCTCTGGGCAATCCAATGTCTTATCTGGCTGTGCCAATGCTGCCTCTGGGCAATCCAATGTCTGCTCCTGCTGTGCCAATGTTGCCAATGCTGCCTCTGGGCAATCCAATGTCTGCTCCTGCTGTGCCAATGCTGCCTCTGGGCAATCCAATGTCTGCTCCTGCTGTGCCAATGTTGCCAATGATGCCTCTGGGCAATCCAATGTCTGATCCTGCTGTGCTAATGTTGCCAATGATGCCTCTGGGCAATCTAAAGTCCGCTCCTGCTGTGCCAGTGTTGCCAGTGATGCCTCTGGGCAATCCAATGTCTGATCCTGCTGTGCCAGTGTTGCCAATGATGCCTCTGGGCAATCCAATGTCTGATCCTGCTGTGCTAATGTTGCCAATGCTGCCTCTGGGCAATCCAAAGTCTGCTCAGCTGTGACAATCTTGCCAATGCTGCCTCTGGGCAAATCAAAGTCTGCTCCTGCTGTACCAATGCTGCCTCTGGGCAATCTAAAGTCCTCTCCTGCTATGCCAATGTTGCCAATGATGCCTCTGGGCAATCCAATGTCTGATCCTGCTGTGCTAATGTTGCCAATGATGCCTCTCGGCAATCTAAAGTCCGCTCCTGCTGTGCCAATGTTGCCAGTGATGCCTCTGGACAAACCAATGTCTGATCCTGCTGTGCCAATGCTGCCTCTGGGCAAACCAAAGTCTGACTCTACTGTGCCAATGTTCCAATGCTGCGTCTGGAAAATCCAATGTCTAATCCTGTTGTTCCAATGCTGCCTCTGGGCAATCCAATGTCTGCTCCTGCTGTGCCAATGATGCCTCTGGGCAATCTAAAGTCCGTTCCTGCTGTGCCAACGTTGCCAATGATGCCTCTGGGCAATACAATGTCTGATGCTGTTGTGCTAATTTTGCCAATGATGCCTCTGGGCAATCAAAAGTCTGGTCCTGATGTACCAATATTACCAGTGATGCCTCTGGGCAAACCAAAATCTGATCCTGCTGTGCCAATGCTGCCTCTGGGCAAACCAAAGACTGCTACTGGGTGGCCACATGATTCACCACTGGGCAAGGCTTGCCCAATTGGCAGAAAATCTTGTTCAGATCCAGTGAGTAGGATGAATGAATAAAACTGTATTTGTCATAACTAAAAAGTTATTGGCAACGTTAACAAAACAAGCATAAGACATCAAGCATCATTCATCATTACAAAACCTAGATTTACAGACAGTATTGCTAAAAATAATATAATTAAATACACATTATTCAAAATTTCATCTTCCGCCTTAGTTTATCTAAGTCAACGGCATACAATCTTGTCCCAAAGTCTTCTTCTACTTTCAAAAGAGGGACCCGCTGGACCCCCTCTATACCTTCCCAGGATCTTTTGGACATTTCACAAGTGTGGCCAATTACCAAAAACCGCCACTGCCAAAGTTAGTTCTGAGGCGCTTGCATCCAGACATAATTTAAGACTGTCTACAAAAGGATGCCTTGTCTGGGATTCCATGAGGGCCAAAATAAACTTGCCTCTAATTCTATCAAGTCTACGGCGAACAAATAAGATATGCTCAATCGTATCTAATTTCTGCAAAGTGCAGGACAAGCACAGTCTTTCTTGTAATGGGACGCCCAAATATCGTCCCTCTAATATTGCTATGGGAAGACACCACACCAAAGGCGTGTAACGGCCCATCTCACAGAGAAGTTTGACCAGACAGTGAGATAATTTAGCTTGAGTAAAGGTCTTATAGGTGGAGTATAAGACAAATTTACTCTCTGATGCTGAAGCATATCAACATCTATTTGCAATTGCTGGTCAGCCAGGCTCTGCTTCACCAGAAACATAATCTGTTTGGTTCCCATAGAAGCCAAATATTCTGGCAGGAAGCCCATTCTTCCAAGTACAACCTCCAGCTGTTTTTGCCAAGAGTAGAGTAATCCTTCCTAATTGGCCCTCCCCAGGAGAGATCTATCCCCCTGGGGTAAAAGTTGAACCCTTAACCAGAATCTAACAAGGGCCTGTAATGCAAAGACCCTAATTGGGGTGGGGAGTCAGTCTCTAGTCGCAGAAAGATCTGGGGGAGTGAGTAGGATGCAAGCCTGCAATGCCTGGCTGAGCAGGGGTGCCAGCCACCGAGCCCTGGCCGGGCCTCTGCCGCTGCACCACCGATGTCGGCCATCCTGCAACACTCGGCCGAGCAGGGGTGCCAGCCACAGGACCCACCATCAGGGTTCTGGGGGGTTCATTCTGCTGCTTGGGGGGACCTGTCATTCCACCTGTCTACAAGTGTCCCATACCCCCACCCATGCCAGCCAGTCTGCAATGCCTGGCCAACCAGGGGTACCAGCCCTGAGCCCTGGCTGGGTCTCTGCTGCTCCCCCACCCATGCCAGCCATCCTGGGGTGATCCACAGGAAGGGCCCGGCTCGCATCTCTTAGGACCGACTGACCCATGTTCAACTACTGCTGTTCACATGGAACCCTTCTCCACTTCGTCCTTCAAAGTGCTCATTTGAGTATGATTGATTATTAAGATCACTGCTGCTCTGGCATGCATTAGTGGCCTATGCCACTTCCCCACCCATGCCATCCAAGTCAGCCTGAAACACTGGCAAAGAGGGCAAAGAGGTTTCCTACTCGAGCATTCAGGGACAAATTCCTTTTAAATAGAAAAGATTTAGATTAGATTAGATAGATTTAGGTATTATACCCAGCATCTAGAAGCAGCCACTCCAGCCCCAGGACCCACTGTCAGGGTTCTGAGCCCATAATTCCGCTGACGGGGAGTCGTCACATGGAACCTTTCTCCACTTTGGCCTTCCAAGTTCTCTAGGTAGCACACAATCATCCCTGTGAGGTTACCAGGTAGCACCTGTTGAACTTCACCAAGTTGACTAGAACCAGAAGGAACTTGAACGATAAGCCAACATTCATCCACTGAAGGACAAACTCAGACAGCTCTTCCTTCACATACGGGAGGGCCTGGAAGGGCCCTGTGAGGGCCTTGAAGATGGAACGGTGTTTGCCTATCATTTAGGACTGACTGACACATGTTTGACTGCTGTTCACTTGGAACCCTTCTCCACTTTGGCCTTCAAAGTTCTCCAGCCCCAAGACCCACCCTCAGGGTTCTGGGGCCTACGTTACAGGCAGGGAGGGCTGTCATTGCACTTGTCTTCACGTGTCCCACATCAAGGCTAGTCAGTCTGCAACGCCGGCCCAAATAGGAGTGCCAGCCACTGAGCCCTGGTTGAGCCTCTGCCGCAGCTCTGTTGATGGCAGCCAGCCTGCAACACCCAGTCGAGCCTCCACTCAAGTATCAGGAACATAGAGGAATTCCATCGGGTGGACACATCCTGCACCAGCTGGTGCACTGGGGAATCTTGCTCGGCCTGCTTCACCGGGAGGAGGTCGTTGTCCATCACGGTCCAGTTAAAGAAACTACTGGCCAGCTTCCTCCACCGCTCAATCAGGGAGCTAAGGGGGCCTGCCCCAATCTCCTTCTCCCCCAATCCCAGAGCATCCCTGAACACCAGGTGAAGTGAGGGAAGCTGGTGAAGCCCCCCTCGTGGACTGCCCTCGATAAGTTGGCCGTGTTGTGCGTCACCATGCACCCCTTGGTGAAGGGTATGCCTGGCATGACCCACTTGCTATGTTGGCCTGCCATGCCCCCACAGGCACCCACGAGGGTCCCTGGAGCACCCCAAGCCTCAAGGGGGCCCAAACTCCACCGAACATTTTCCGAGACCAAACTTTTTTGAACTGAACTATGAACCCAAACTAGAAATTTGGACCAAACTACCGAACATCCAAACCACATTGTTCACACATCCCTAGTAAATTTACATCTTGGCTTGACTGAGCAAATAGTCTTTCACTGAATTTGATAGACAATGCATTAAAAAAAAAGATATTTGTTTACTATAACACATATTGACCCTGGTCCAGCTAAACACACTGCCTGTGAACAGGTGGAAATCCACTCCACATGGATTAGTGGAGTTGCAGGGTTAGGGTGGAATGCTGGCAGTCAGAGCCAAGTATGGTGAGTAGGGATGGGTGAACAGAAACGAGTTTGGAAGTTTGATTCAGTTCGGTTCGAAAATCGAGTTCGGTTCGGAAGTTCAGTTCAGTCGACTGAACTATTCGAGTTCAGTCCGAACTCCAAACTTGTGAACAGAGTTGGGAAATTCAAACCCCATTGAACTAAATGGAATATTATCTTATAGGGATGGGCTAACAGAACTGAGTTCAGAAATTTGATTTGGTTCGGTTCAGTTTGGTTCGGTTTGGTTCAGTTCAAAAATCAAGTTCGGTTCAGAAGTTCGGTTCGGTCGACCGAACTAGTCGAGTTCAGTCTGAACTCCGAACTCCAAACTACGCTTGCCCATCCCTACTGGTGAGATAAATCCTATCTCTCCTTACCCCTAATGGCAAAACCTGTGCACCAGGGCACACAGGGCTTGGAGTAAAACACCCATCCATCCAGAGTCCACAGGGATGCCAAGGTAACCCAAGGTATCCCAATGGCTGCACTGGAAGGGGGGATTGATTTTAGAGGTGTGTACCTCTAATATCAATTGTGTGTACCAGGGGCCCATGCCATTTTTGTTTGCATTTTTCATTTTCATTTTCATTTTCATTATTTAAATCTGTCATTTTTGTTTTTATTTTCATAAATATCAAATATTCATTTTTGCTTTTGTTTTCCATTGGTTTCAATGGAAAACACATTTCTGCCTGTACCTTTTTGTTTTTCATTATATACCTCCAATGGAAAGGATTAAGTGTACCCAATATCAAAAATATTGGATAAAGGAATTTAATTTTAAAAGCAGTTGAGTTATATCATTTTGTGAAAATTTTCAAATACATTCTTAGGTGTAACTTCTTTGCCTCATATTTAATGTAGATGAAACTTGGCAGGTATACACCCCTTCCCATATTTACTATCTCTGCCAACATTCAGAAGGATTGGATAAAGGGTCCTGGTGGTATAGGCAATTAACAAATAAATGTATGTCTGACTGTAACATCTTTGTAGTCCAACCAGTGTACATGGAATTTGGCAGAACTGTATATCGTGCTTTCACTATCATCTCTGCCAAATATCAGAATGATATGAAAAAGTTTGCCAATTTTATATGCCTGCACAGCATGTGCAGAGAAGGAGCCTATGCCAGGGATTTTCTTATGTGTCACTGTGGTATAACATTGGTTTGTGATGCGAATTGGCAAGCAGAAATGTCAAACAAATATCCTCATTCTGTTCTGTGACCATCCCAACTTCTTTTTCCCACTTGTTACTGGGAAGTTAGAAACATCTGTTTAGGAAAGAGCCAATAGAGATTTTCTTATGTCCTCTGTCACAGTGCTGCAGGATGTGATTGTGATAATAATTGGCCAGCCTGGATGTGCAAACTATGTATCCTTATTGCTGGGATGCTATCCCCAAAGTCCCAGTTATGTCCCTTCTATGCCCACCTGAGGGCCGCCCCCATGCCCGCCTCAAAGCCACTACTGATTGGTCCCGTAAAGCTGGAAGCCTGCATTAATTGGCCAGTGAATGTGTCTTTCAGTCTTTTGGGTTACTTAATATTCTCCCTCCTACAGGTTCTGTCCCCCTGCCATGCCAGGTGCCTGCGTCTGACTGGCACTGCATGCACTGCTATTTATCTGAATAATGGTCTTCAAGGGGACAATTTTAATTGCTTATAAAATGGTGTTGCTTTATCAGATTGTCCTGTAATTTGGTAGAGATAACAGGGAAGGTTTGTGATACATTACTGTCAAATGTCTTGTAAACAGAATGGAATATAAAAATGTTACAACTGAAAATGTATTTTCAAGCTAATGTCTCATACCATCAGGACCCTTTATCCAATATTTCTGAAAATTGGCAGAAGTGTTACGCTTATAGAGGGACATAATATTCACAGGTTTCATGCAAAGGGGATGGAAGATAAAGAAGTTGTAGCCATTAATGTGTATGGAGCTTTTCTTAAAATGACAACATTAAATTGCTTCTAAAATCAGTTTCCTTTATCTAATCTTTTCAAAACATGATCCACATAGTGTGCTCCATTGGGGGCACAATATCCCTAAGACTAAACAGAAACAAATAAGAATAACAAAAGTTATAGTCAGAAATACATTTGTCAGTTTTTTCCCTTTATTTAAAAAACAAAAAAGTCATTTTTGTTTCTATTTGTGTTGTTATTTGTCATTTTCATTATTGCATAACAATAATGAAAATGACAATTTTCATTATCTTTCATGTAATAACAAAAATGACATGCACACCCCTAGGTTTGTCGGCTGAGGCTCCCTCCCACCTGTGGTTTTTCCTTTGTTCTTCCCCAAATCAACCATTATAAAATGTTGCTGCTTTCCAGGGTGTGGTAGCTGAAGTCCTGTTGGTGAGTCTTTTGTGGTGGTGGTGGCCAGAGCACTTACAGCTTCATCTCCAGCTGTTCCTTTTTGCTGTTTTAGCTCTACGAAGAATGCAGTCTTGCTGAGGGGACTGGATAAAGGATACAGGACCTTTATAAACTTGAGTATAATGGGGGTGTTGGGAGAGTGGAGCTTGACAGGGGTAGTTAGCTGCTGGACCCACTGCCCTTGTTTTCCTCCCTGTTTTCAATTCTCTCCTTGTGGGACTGTTTGGGTATTAAGTGTATTGTATTGATGTTATTTAGTTTTTAACTTAAGAAGGTGAGAAGGGGGTATGGCTGGTCGGGGTTAAGTTTGTGGAATTTGGGCTATGTTAGCTGATTTTTTGTTTTGTAAGGAAGAGTTTTTTGTCCCGCCCTTGCATAGTCTGCAAGGACTGAATAGGCTTCCCATGACCTTGGTTATTCATAACACCCTTTTGTGGGGAGCTATAATATTTATAATATCTTGTATTATTTGTCAATTTCTGAGCCTTCTATCATGAATAGAGCAGGCTCTCCTTTAGCCCAAATGCTTTTGGGTTTAGGAAACAACAGAAGCTGGATGACTATTTTAATAAGATCTTGGGAAATAGCCAGACCCAATTGAGTGATCATATCCCAGTCCCAACAAGCAACCAATCTGCCTGTCTTGACCCCGATATGAAGGGGACCCCAGATCTTTTCCCTGAGGCTAGTGGAATGGCTCATTGTAAGGAGGTAGCTGAGGATGGCCTGCCAGCTCTGAGCCAAACAAAAAAGGTTGTTCTGATGATTTGCTATACTTTTTGGCAGATCATATTGTTTTAACAGGTAAAATGGTAGAGCAAATATTTAGCAGCTTGACGAGGGTGAATGTTTTCTTAGCACAAGTGTCCACCTTATCGAGGCAGCCTAAGGATGTTCTCTCTCAGTATGAGACCTCCTTGGAAGATGGTATGAATAATGGCAGGGGATCTGGGGAGAGGGGTAATGGCTCAAAAGGAGGAAAGGGAAGTATGGGGGTGAGGAATTATGATAGCAAGAGTCAGGGGTTACAAGGGACTGGTCTTAAGCTACTGAGGGATCATGTATCATTGGATATTTTCCCCCTGCCAGGG
This sequence comes from Sphenodon punctatus, assembly GCA_003113815.1. Taxonomy (NCBI): domain Eukaryota; kingdom Metazoa; phylum Chordata; class Lepidosauria; order Sphenodontia; family Sphenodontidae; genus Sphenodon; species Sphenodon punctatus. Next base: position 808,916 of record QEPC01011775.1, read on the forward strand.
GGGTTTCTTCTTCTTCTTCTTCTTCTTCTTCTTCTTCTTCTTCTTATTATTATTATTATTATTATTATTATTATTAACAAACATTTATATAGCGCCAGCAGTGTAGCTGGCACTTTACAAAGTAATAAAATAGACACGGTCCCTGCCCCTAGGGCTTACAATCTGAGAGACAGGAGCTGGGGGAGAGACTTAGGAAGGGGAACAGAGGGAGAGACAAGGGG
>QEPC01011775.1:838955-874026 GCA_003113815.1 Sphenodon punctatus
CTATCTATCTATCTATCTATCTATCTATCTATCTCTCTCCCATAGCGATAGCGATAGAGATATATACATCCCATATATATGGGATGGGGGGGAATCACAAACAGAAGAGGAGTCTGTAGTGAAATACATACATTACATACTCAATGAGTCTGTACAGAGCATAACACAAGGTTTCAGTTTATGGTTTAAGTTTCAGTTCATTACCAAACTGAAATGAAACTTAAAGCAATCTAAAAATCCTACTCAACGCCTGCTGTTCAGGAACAGTGACTATCTCAGAAGGTGTTGGGAAGGTGGGAGGCAGATAATTAGCTTAGTTTCTTGCAAGCCTCTCCACCCCTGGTGCCTGGAAGTCTGCTCCTCAGTGACCGACACCTCCCTGTCATGTTTGACCTTCCAGTGAACCTTTTTTTGCCACCCAAACTCACCCGAACGCGATCTGAACTGACCAAACTGTTCGGCCATTTTTCCGTTTGGTGTTCAGTTTGTTCGGTATGTTCACGTTCGTGTTCGTGTTCGAGTTCGGTCGTCCGAACAGGCTGAGTTTAGGCCGAAATCCAAACTGCGTTCGCCCATCCCTATTCACCCATCCCTACCAAAGCCTCCTCTCATCTTACCCTCTTCACAAAAACCATTACCATCAGGTTGAGAGCTCATAATCTACATAATTTCTCACTTTCCCCCCTGTGTAGCCTTTGTTTGACAGTAAGCAATTTCCAGAAATTTCATCAGATAGAGTTTCTTTATCACAGTGGGTTTATTTTTAAATTCAGGGTATTACAATGATCAGTGCTTGGGGTCTCATATACATTGATCAAAATATCAGACAGAGGAAATAAGACTTCTAGCAATCTTCATTTACACTATCAGAGGAACATATTACAGGTTGGGAAATGGTAATATGGTAATGAATTAGTGGCAGAAGAATGGACTAGATAACCTTTGTGAATCATCCAGCTCCATGATTCTATGGGCTAGCATTCAGGAAGAACACCTGGGCACCAAAAACAACCCTAACAATGTTTATTTGACAAGTCATTAACTATGGGTGAAAACAAAGGAGACAGGGACAAGAGAGATCCCAGCCCTGCCCCAGGGAGGGCCACCATAGTCACCATACTTTGGGCCAGTCAGGAGGGCAGTCAAAATGAGCACCCCCCACCCCCAGAATAATCCAAGCAGAGGGATGCCATCACAAGTTCCTCCACACTATGGGTTGACCAAAGAGTCATCCACACAGGGCAGGACTTCCAGAACTCTGCTACACATCAGGATGGGAGGAACTTCTGAAAAACAGCTGATGTGTGGGAGCTGAAAAAGTGCATTCACCCAGGCCACAAGACATCTGATGGGGTGGGGGGCTGGTCACCCTGGTGGCAGAACAGCTCCTCTAGTCCCCCTGATCCTGGGTGAGCATGCACCTCTGGGATTGATCATCAAACCTCACCTTGCGGCAGGGCTGCATGGACTGACCAGATGGGAGACAGTCCCGTGGTCCCACATTATCCTTGGCCATGAAACAGCTGATGGGATGGGGGCTGGAGAAGTGCAGTCGTCATCATCATCATCATCATCATCATCATCATCATCATCGTTTATTGTGTGGCTCCTGGACATTGCTCATAAAGAAACATGACATAACATATATAACACGTATTACAAAATAAATTGATAAATCTACACAAATATAAATTGCTAATAAAGCAAAATCTTTTTTAAAAAATAAAAAACAATCAGCTATAGCAAAAAGCATATCCAAACTAATTATCGAGTGCTCTGGGTCAATTAGTTCATGAAGAGAACCAAGGAGACGTACTGCCCGAATCATGGGGATTAATTTGCTGAAATAGGCCTAAATTTTAGAAAATTTCCTCTATAGTGAAAAGCCTGCATAAGGAATGCAGCTACATCTTTAATAACTTGTGGATCGACACTCTCTAGTAATAAAGTTAGCAAGGATTCACCTCCCTGGTAACTTCTGGAGGAAAGGTGCAAGGAAACTTTCCCTAATGGAGTCGTAAAGATGGCAGTGTAACAACGTGTGGGACACAGATTCCACAGCTTCCTCATCAAAGGGGCACAAACGCTCAGAATACGGAACTCCCCGCTTCCCGCCCTCAGTGACCTGAGAGTGCATTGCATTTACACAGGCATCAGGATCAGGCCCCTGGGAGGAAATGCTGCCAAACAGCTGATGTGCAGGAGCTGAAAAAGTGCATTCACCCTGGCCACAATACATCTGATGGGGAGGGGGGGCTGGTCACCCTGGCTGCTAAACACCCCTTCTACTCCCCCTGATCTGCTGTTTGGTGGCTGAAGTGAGCATGTTTCTCTGGGACTGATCCTCGGACCTAACCTTGTTGCAGGGATGAATGGGTCAACCAGATGGGAGGTGGTCCCATGGCCCCATGTTATCCCAGGTGGGGTTACAGTAGCCCACATTGCATCACTGGCCTTCTCCGGCTAATGCACCTTATAGCAGCCAGGCGCCTGTCCCAAAACAGAAATGTGTGAACACCTTCAGTACCTTCTGCACCTTCTTCTGTCAGCTTTTCATTACTCTCTTTTCCAATTAGCAGCCACCTAATTGACAGGCAGGTGACTCATGAGTTACTGTGGGTACACCACTGTGAGTACACTGTGTCAGGTACACCACATGCTGTAAGCTGCCTTGAGTCACCTTCAGGCGAGAGGGGTGGGGTAGCAAATGTAAATAAATAAATAAAAATATAAATAATAAATAACCCATGGTCACTAACCATCTCCAAATAAAAAAAATCAGCCCCTTATGAATAAGTTTTTAAACTATTAATCAGTTTAACTTGTGAGTTTTGTTTTTAAATTTAAAATGAAGTTTACAAGAATGACTATCAAGTAGGATAAAAAACACTAACACTATTCTGTATTCCTAAGACAAAATGCCCGTAAGCTTAAATTGGGTTTGAAGAAAATAGGAACTAAACACAAGCCGGTTACAAATTGACAAGGGTGAGGGGTGTGTGGAAAAGATGCTATTTTTCAAAAGAGTGATTTATTCCTGATTTTAAAGATTTTTTTTGTAACCAAAAAAATCGATAGGTTTCATATTTTTCCTGTCAACTTTGGCTGCTAGATTAATATTGTTGTCATTGTTCTACCTGTGCTGCCACTTCACAGCTAATACTGAAAAACATGGTGTTTTTTATCTAATATGTTCCTGCTCATGTGCAGTCACCCAACAGAGATCAATGCAATGGTAACAACATCGTCAACAACTATATGTGCTCTTTAGATGTAATAAGGAAGAGACAGCATAATCCACACCTGGGAATCCACACTCAGGAAGAAATTTGAATGTAGACAAAGACTCTGATCATTCAAGCGTGGCACTGGTACAAGCTCAATCAAAGTGAACGGGACTTGTGTGTCAGCTTTTTGAATCGATATTGGACTTGGCAGACATATAGGAATTTATGGTTACTGTGCAACTTTCTTTGAATATTTTGGTATCTGATCCAGTCATAGCAAATGAAGAACTTAGCAGCAGGATAGATTTATTTGGGACAGGTTTCATTTTAAATAACTTTGGATTCAGAATGCTGAAATCCATCATAGGTCATTAAGATGTGAATGATAACAGAGCAGATGTGAAACATGACAGAAAATGTATCATTTTTCATACAAGGGCATAACAGTGCAACAGATAATTTTCAAAAAATAAAACCACCACTTCTCCAGGGAGATATTAATTTATGCACCTTCTTCAGAAAGCTCTTCATTACTGTCTTTTCCAATTGGCAAGATATTATCAATATCTATCTGTATAAAATCTTTGTTGTGAAGCAGCCTGGGTAATTATCTATCCACATAATATGTATCACTCCAACCAACACAGACCAAGGAATTAAATTTATGGCCATTTCATCAGACAACCTAGAAAAATTTTCAGCAAGGCCAAATGTTAAAAAATTTGCATAAAAGAGTTATGGAGAAAAATTAAACCAGCACTGCTTTGAAAATTCAAGGAGCTTCAAAACTAACCATATATTAAATCTCACAGCAGCAGGCGACATACCTGGAGAGAGAAAGAGAGAGAGAGAGAGAGAGAGAGAGATATCGTAATGCCCCATTTTAAAGACATGTAAGAATACAAGCCTGGTTACAAGAGTTGCTTCAGGTACACTCAAAATAGCTCTTTATAAATCAAAGGGCAGTCATAGGCTTATACAACTAGATTGGCTATCTAGTGTTCTGTCCATTCAGAGGTCCTTCATCACGTACATGCCCTCCATTGCCTGAGTCAGAAACCCAAACATTACCTTTGGTACGCCAATCAGACACTGTCACAAGATGAGATTGTAGAATTGATAGTGTGTTTTTTGTACATTGTCCCACTTCCATTTGGAAAGATGTGCATTGACTTCACCTCTGATCATTTTTGTCCATGTACAAGGGTCACAGGATGCTGCAACAACCAATAAGGTGTGCTTGGGTAGATTCTTTTTGCTTAACATTCATGAGTACCATTCTCTAATATTCAGATCTCTGCAATACGTATAGGAATCAAAGATCAACTTAAGATTTCTTACAAAATCCATCAAATGTTGATGGGGTCAAAGGAAATGGAACCCAGATCTCAATCGCAGCTGATTTTGGACTTGAAAACAAACACCAAACTGCGTATGCATGGAGAAATCCATGGTTAAAGCTATCTTAATTAGTCTATATTGAAGATGGTAAAAATGAGACCCCCTTTCCCCCCACACCATCTTTCCACTATGTACTTTAATTTTGCTAATGTTGAAAGATGATCGGACTTATTCCCTAGATTTGCTTTTCCCAAAGTGAAAGCCCTATACCAGCCTGATTAACCTTTTAATAGCAAAATGTGTCAGAGAAATAATTACCTGTGAATACTAAAATACATCTGTGGTCACTTTAACATCTACATAAAGCCTGAAGGCAGTTTTAATACATGAGCATTGACATTTAAATGTGTATAATTCACAGATAAGAGTAATTTAGATCATGGCCAATTCTTGACTAAATGGCAAAGGCATAGTTATCATAGGGACAGCTGGCACAGTTGCACTGGGGGCCACAAGGTGTTCCGTACTATTAGAGTTGAGGAAGAGAGCAGGTTGGAGAGAAGACCACACAGTGCAGGACCACACAGTGCAGACTGTACCTATCAGGGTTCCCTGCACCTCCTTGCCTTTTGCTGCTGTCAGCCTCTTCAGACATGGTTATGCCGACAAGGATGACAGAAGAGATGGATTGACTTCCAGAACAGAATAGAATAGAGTAGAATTTATTATTACCAATGAGCAAGAAGCCATCTTGGTGTCAGAAATGTTAACAATTCATAAAAACAAAATACATTAATATATTGACACTAATTCCAGAAAACAACAAAATACAGATACAATCAACTTCTCTAGGGTTAAAACTTAAGAGATAGGTAACTCTTCTCTTTAAAGCAAACAGCACATCTAGCAAAAATAGCTATATTATGAATGTCTTCTTGATCTTCTGAATATTAAATAAAACCTCACCATTTTGGCTGTATTATAATTTTTGTTTTTTAAGATAACAGCAGCAAAATCGACTTGTTCCTCCACTCTGCCTACAAAGGACATTAAAGCAGATAATGGGGTAAGTCATCCACAACACCAACACCACAGGGACACAGTCTATAGTCCTTCAGTAGCCCAATATACCTCCCTTGTACAATACAATTTTGGAAAACAATATATCAACTTACATAGGAAGAGAGGATTAACAGGTTAGAGCTGTTTAGCTTGAAGAAGAGGTGATTAAGGAGGGATATGATAGAATTTTATAAAATCATGAGTGGCAGAAAATAGAAAACTGTTGTTTTCTCTTTCCCACAATAAGAAAAAAAGTGGACATGCTCTGAAATTAAATGACAGCAGATTTAAAACAAATAAAAGGAAGTACTTTTTCACTCATCAGACCATACAGTTGTGGAACTTGTTGCCAGAGGAGGCAGTGAAAACCAGCATCATAACTAGTTTCAAATGGAAACTGGATAAATTCTTAGAGGATAAAACCATAAATGCTTACAAGTTGGGGATTAAACTTGTGGCTCTTAGTAGTTGGGAGTGGTTAACAGTAGATGAGTCACACCTCCATGGCCTGTACTTGTACTTCTCTCGTGCTACTGTAGCTGGACACTGTCAGAGCTAGGATACTGGGCTCGATGAACTATGGGTCTGATCCAGTATGGCACTTCTTACGTTTTTACATTCTTATGAGTGATGTTATTTCCTACTGTGTGGACTCTGGCTGGGGGGAGAGAAATGAACTTTGGGGACCTGAACTGAGGAAAGAGAAATAAGGTGGCTTTGGGGGCCTCTGGGTGATGATTGAACGGTGGGGGGGGGGGGGGAGAAGGGATCTTTGGGGACCCTGGCTGGCACTTGGGTTGGTTTAGGGTGAGAGAGAAGCTGACTTTGGGTACCCAGACTGGGGCAGGAATCAACCTGGGGGGAACAGCAGTATAATATTAACATTACTCTCCTGCTTGTGACAAATAAACTATGCCCTCCAACATTTCATTTGTGAAGATTAATTTGGTACCATTGCCATGCCCCACACTGAATAAACCACACCCCCACATACTCTTGGTTAAGTATCATGTTTAGTGCCTGCTCCCCAGTAAGTTTGGGACCTGACAGGGGAACAGATGCCAAAAAACTGCCTTCAGCCAGAGCAGCAGAGCCAGCCAGTAGCTTGTCAAAGCAAGGTACTGGCATGCACAGATTGTCCTGGGGAGACAAGCAAGGGCCTAGCACCAATGTGAAACTGAATCTCCCACACAGGCAGCTCCCCAAGCCAGGGACAATGCACCAACCTTCCTGTGGACCAGCATGCCCCAGACATACCTCTCAAGTGTCCTGGATTTGGTGGGACATCATGGGTTTCAACTTTTTTTTTGTTGGCTGATGTGTTGCCTACCCTGCCTCACTCTTCCATTGCCCTGGATTTGGGAGTTGGGAAACGATCTGCTCCTGAATTATGAGTTGACCCTGAAGATTTGCTCTGACATCCACTTCCTCTGGGAGAAGGCTGGCTCTTCAAGTGGTCAGTCCAGGGAGGAGCAGGGTCAAGTGCTACTTTCTGCCTGTGCCAGGGAGTGGGCAGTCTAAGACAGCCAGGCAGGCAGCCTAGCTGTGTGGTGTACTTCAGGGATAGGGCTACAGCAAGCGCTAGGGAATAGACCTACACATCAGTTATTTCACCCTGTTGGACACTGCTGGGAATGACTCAGACTAGGGATGTGCGAACGCTGTTCAGATGTTCAGAGTTCAGTCTGAGCTCGGTCTGTTCGGACGGCTGAACCGAACGTCCGAACCAAACTCAAAAACAGCCGAACAGTTCGGTCATGTTCCGGTGAGTTCGGATGAGTTCGGGGTCGGGAAAAACATGACTGGAAAAAAGTGTCTGGAAAAAACGAGACTGGAAGGCGGAGGCAGCTGAGGAACAGAATTCCTGGCACCAGGGGTGGAGACCAGGGGTGGTCCCAGGGCCAAATGATACAGATACAAAAAAAACCTTAGAATTTGGTATCAATTTCGGTATTGATAGCGCTATTTTTGGATGTTCGGCTGAGTTCGGCCAAACCGAACTCCGCCAAACCAAACAGCCGAACCCAAACTCGGGTTTCGAACTGAACAACTGAATGTCCGAACGTCCGAATCACATTCTGTTTGCACATCCCTATCCCAGACAACTCTAGGATTGGGTTCCTTTGGAAGCGGCCACACTCCTGAAGGGAAATGAGCATGCTGCTGAAGCAGCAGGGGAAAGGATATGGCTTGTGCCTTGCTTTCTGGCTCTGAGTGAGCAGCTACATTTCAATGGAGAGAGCACCCACAGAGAGCTTCCTGAACTTACCTTGCCTTGCATTGATTGGCTCTGATTGCCTGGGATCTTCCTGCCCCAGCTGAGTGGAGAGAGCCAGCTTTCCTTCCTGCACCTTTTAAGCTTGTTTCCCTACAACACTAAACAAACAATGAGCAAAAACAAACGTGCAGCCACAGTAGCCGGAATAGCACCTCACAGCCATGCTGCCCTCTCCCTATCTGCCAAATAGTCCATTCCCTGGGCAAGGTCTAATTCAGTTTAACTTTTGGCAAGTCTTTCTTTTATTCCTACATTTTCTAACCACATGTAGGTAGTTTTCTTTACTAATCAAACCATTTTCCCATTTCCTGTAAGCTCTCTGCTTATTCTAAAAAAGAATAATTCTCTGCTAATACTAAGAAAGTAGTATTTATTTCTTTATTAACTTTCAATAAGTCTGTGGTCATCTTTGAATGAACATGGCTGAGGGGTGGGTCCATGGGGCATGGGTGGAGTAACCACCCAACCACCTGGACCTCCATCCATCAAACATACTCACTGTTTACAAAGAAAGCCACTCCACTGGTTAGAGGAAGGTGAATTAAGGGCAAGCAAGCGACAGTCACTGCCCATCCCCAGACAGACTCTGGTGGGTGGGAGAGGAGGGGCAGGGGAAAGCACAGTATAGCAACAAGAGTGGTATCCAAGCCTCCAGACACCTGCGAGACATCTGGGTACCAAGAAGCTCAAACTCCCTCACAACAGCGTGCAACCCACGGGCATCACAGGAAAAATAGCATTAGGCAACAGGGAATGCAAGGGCACAAAAGCTGTGCCAAGGGGGGAACAACAAGCAGCTGTACCCCCATGCCCTGTAGACGGGACAGTCCCAAACACACACGGCCCAACCACAGGACGCATCAAGTGAGAACAGGCAGAATGCTAATCCCACCCGTGTGCCACTGCAACACCATCATAACATGTGCAATGCATGGTGCAGGGATGGACAGGGCACCAGTAGAGACCCACAACATGCATTGGAAAGGCCAAAGCCAGTGTCACAGTGGTCCTAAAGGGGAGCTAGCATCATGGGAGGTAATACCCATACATACACTTGCTGCACAGAGATGTTAGGCCAAGCTGGCAGGGATCCTAGGCTAGAGACAGTGAATAAGGCATATAACATGCAACCCAAAGTGCAATGACAGGGGCCACTGGAGTGGACATTCCATGGCTGCACTGGAACAGCAGCACAAGGATGGAGGAAACACATTGGCAGACCCAGGACAATCCCTGCCATCACAGTACCCTTCCCCCTAGCCAAGGAGAGCAGATCACCCCCTGCTGGGATGAGAACATAGACAGCACTGTTTGCAACAAACAAACGTTTAATAAAACAAGCAGAATATATAGACAATAAAATCCAACTAGGGATGCCTCCCCCGGGCCCTGCTCCATCAAGTGTTCTGGTCCCAAGAGAGATCGCACACCTGCCTCCTGATGTCCAGTACTATGGACATCAGCTCCTGCCGCTTCTGGTCTCTCTCCCTCATGAGTGCTCGGCACTGAAAGATGGAAAAGGAGACATCCCAATGAAGTCTGCCCTCTTCAGTACAAGTCTCATGTAGTCCATTGGGGGAAAAATTAGGGTGATATGAAAGCACAAAGAGGGGTCACTCATGGGTCTCTTGATAATTGCGGCTTTCCTCTCTGAAGGTGTCAGCCACCCATCACAGTTCATGAACTATGGACTCCAGTGGCTTCAGGGCTAAAATGACAGCATCTCTGAAAATAACAAAAACACATGTCCTTCAGTAGTAGATGGGGGTAGATGGACAGAACACAGCCACACACAGCTCATACACGTGTCCCAGATCATCCATTGGGAGCTCCATGAAATCTCAGAGCTGGCCAATCCATGATCCTCACTGCACCTGCTCCATCATGGAGCAGAACCAAGGTGTTTCAGGTTATGGCCTGACAGGAACAAGATTAAGGTGTGGAATACACTTACAGGGATTGACACCACTGCCACCTTCCTCTGCCTTAGTACTGTTGAGTGCAATGATGGCATGTGGAGGGGCGTGGCCCGAGCCATAACCAGGTTGCGTGTGGATCATCACTGTGAGATTGGGGTGAGAGAAAGTGGTGGGATATTAGCACACACAACAGATCACATACATGGCCCAGAGACAAGGGATAAAATAAAAAGGATACACAGATGGAGCACCCTATTCCATCCATGAAGGTTAGGCCACACATTGGCAGCCATGGCTGATGTGATGGGTGCATCACTTATACAACTCTTGTGACCACTGAGGTGCTTTACAGGAGCATCCTCAAATTTCAGTGGGCATGCATACTCTGATTCCAGCACCCAGCCCAGCACTGGATAACCATGATGGACACACAGAACAGTCTATACGGCAACAGCGCATCTCACAGATGGAGAAGGGTACAGATGTGACTTTGGGAAATAAAGCGGTCCAAATGGATCAGGCAGAGGTGGATGGATGCCACTCTGAGGAGGTGAGGGGTTTCCCTTGCATCCCAGTTCTTGACAACACACATTGCTCTTGTATCCTATGGCATTTGTCAAACTGCCCCCACAGACAGATGCGTCTGAGTTCAATTCAGGACCAAGGATGGGTGGTAGACCATTCTGACCAACTGGGGGGATGACCAGTGGACTGAACATTTCAGAATGCCCCTCAGTTTGCTTTCCCACCTCACTGGTATCCTCTAGATGTGTGCATGTCCTTTTCGTTATTATACTAATGATAATGAAAATTGTTGTTTTCATTATTGTTATTGCAAAAACGAAAATGATGAACAATAATAATGAAAATAGAAATGAAAATGACTTTTTGTTTTTGAAATAAAGGGGGAAAACTGAAAAACGTATTTTTAGATATAGCTTTTTTCATTATTAATCAATTCTGCTGATATTTGTGGAGGTTGTACCCCCAATGGAGGGTACTATGTGTCCCAATTTTTGAAATGGTTAGATAAAGGACACCAGTTATAGAAGAAATTGTATGTTGTGAATTTAAGAAATGCTGCACACATGTTCATTGCTAAATCTTATTTATCTTCCATCCAATTGGCATGAAACATGTGAATATTATGTCCCTCCTCAAGCTTAACACGTCTGCCAATTTTCAGAAAGCTTGTATAAAGGGTCCTGAAGAATCATCAATATCTCCTCCCCCTGGATGAGTTGAGCCCCCAAACTTCACAGGATTGCAGCATGAGATCAATAAGTAATTGGTGGAGCCAAAACTGAGTTATTACTGAATAACAAGTCAGTTCTGCAGACTCGCACATGCTCAGATGAGATCCTCTCTCCTGTCGCAGAGCAGGGGAAGTGGCTGTGTCGGTGTCCCCCTGCGAGCTCCGTTGGCTGCTGCTGTATGTTGATGAGGATAAAATATTAAATATTGCTCAAATTCAGAAATAATTTTTATGTTTTTTGGCATTTATGTTTTGTTACAATGTATGGAGTGGAAGGTTTTTTGAATTGTAATTGTACTGAATTTGGGTTTGGGTTTTTTTTGTATTTTAATAAAACATTAACTTGAAAATACATTTCCAGCGTAACATTTTTATATTCCATTCTGTTTAGAAGAAATTTTCCAGGAATGTATCATATACCTTCCCTGTCACCTCTGCCAAACTACAGGACAATTTGATAAAGGGACCCAATTTTATAAGCAATTTAAGTTGTCCCCTTGAAGACCCTTTATTCAGATAATTAGCAGCACATGCAGTGCCAGTCAGAGACAGTCACCTGGCATGGAAGGGGGAGGGAGGTTGTAGGAGGGAGTATGTGGAGCAACCCAAAATACTGACAGACACATTCACTGGCCAATTACTGCATGCTTCCAGCTTTACAGGACCAAAGGGCTTCAAGACAGACATAGATGGTGACGCTCAGGCGGGCATAGAAGGGACATAACTGCGAATTTGGGGATAGCATCCCAGAAATCAGGAGACTTAGTGTACACATCCAGACTGGCAAATTATTATCACAATCACATCCTGCAGCACTGTGACAGAGGACACAAGAGAATCTCTATTGACTCTTTCCTAAACAGATGCTTCTGACTTCCCAATAACAAGTGGGGGAGAGATGTTGGGATGGTCACAGCACAGAATGAGGATATTTGGTTGACATTTCTGCTGGTCAATTGACATCACAAACCAATCTTATACCACAGTGACACATGAGAGAATCCCTGACATAAGCTCCTTCTCTGTATATGTTGTGAAGGCATATAAAATTGGGACCCTTTATCACATCTTTCTGTATGTGGCAGAGATTATCATGAAAGTGTGAGATAAAGCCCCGCCAAAATTCATGTACACTGGTTGGACTACAAAGTTTGATTGATTGATTGATTGATTTAACATTTATATCCCAGCCCTCCTGCCCTCAGGGCAGTCTCAGGGCAGTTACAGTCAGACATACGTTTATAAGTTAATTGCTTATACCACCATAACCCTTTATACAATCCTTCTGAAAGTTGGCAGAGATAGTAAATATAGGAAGGGATATAAACCTGACAAGATTTATCTACATTAAATGTGAGGCAAAGACGTTACATCTAAGAATGTATATGAAGATTTTTGCAAAATAATATAATTCAACTGCTTATAAAATTGAATTCCTTTATCCAATATTTTGGAAATTTGGTACACTTAATGCCTTCCATTGGATGTACAATTCCTTCAAGTATCAGTAAATTTTAGTAATAAACAGAAACCTTACAGTCGGAAATGTGTTTTACATTAAAACCAATGGAAAACGAAAACAAAAGTAGAAATGAAAACTAAAATTTGATATTTATGAAAACAAAAATGAAAGATTTGCTTACAAAAATGAAAAAATGAAAACAAAAATTACAGGGGCCCCTGGTGCACACCTCTATTATCCTCTGGCCACATGGAGAAGGAGACAACCAACATGAGGGTCCTCATGCCAGTGGGAAATCATGTGTCCATAGCTGTTTGGAAGCTGGTGACCCACTGATTCCTACTGCAGTGTGGCACAACAGTTCAGAGTCGGAACCTCCACATTCACCAAGATCCTCATCAAGGTGTGCATGGCTACTGCTGAGGAACTCATGTAGCAGGAGATCCAGCTGGTTGAGTCTGAGGAGGTGATCAATGGCTTTGCCTCAATGGGCTTTCCCCACTGCATCAGGGCAATAGACAGGACCAATATTCCCATAATCTATCCCCCAAACAGCAAGGATGACTATCTCAATTGAAAGGATCAGTTCTCCATGTCCCTGCAAGCCATCATGGACCACAGGGGCCACTTTGTGGACGTCTTCATTAGAGTCTTAGGAAGGAGCCACAATGCAAAGTTCCTCCATGCATTGCCATTCTTTAGAAGGATGTATATGGAGGACATTGCCCCAAATATATACAGGATTATTGAGGGTGTGCCCATGCATCTGATAATCATCAGAGATCTGACTTATCCAATCATGCCATGGTGGATGAAGGTATTCCACGTGCCACGAACACCTGTGCAGGTGATCTTTAATGCCAAGCTGTGCTCCGCCTTTGGGGTTCTAAAAAAGTGGTGGCGCATGTTGTGGAATCAAAATAAATTTGACCTGGATAAGGCCCCTATGCTCATGATAGCAGAATGTGTGCTGCACAACATCTGAGACACCTGGAGGAGGGGTGCTCTCAATTATCTTGTCCTGCCTCTTGTGAATGATCCCATGCCCTTTTTCCAATTGGGCCTCCTGGCCATAATCCCTGAGCTTACCATTTGACCTAGTGGCCCTTTCTAGCTTGGGTGGGATTGCCCTGGCACAATTCTGGGTGATTGGAGATGGTGCACATGGTGACGAGAGGGATTCCAAGAATGGAATGGTGCCCACAATCTCCCTGACCATGAAGGGGACCAGATCCACCTCTCTGTGGAACAACATTGTGAAACAGACTGACCTGGAGAATGTGTTAGGGATGAGAGCAGAGCTGGTGCTTGCCTGTGATGGGAAGGCATAACTATCTGCTGACATCTGGCTCTCCCTCTGTGGCTGCTCTGTAGGATTCTGTCCCCCATCCCTCCACATAATCCCAGTGGATTGACTGGCTGTCGGCGGGGGGGGGGGGGGGCATGACTGTGTCCCACCTGGTTCCTGGGGCGGTGGTGGTGAAAGCAGCTCTGCTGTTGCTCACCTATCAAGGGATATGGTTCTTTGACAGGTACCATGTCAAGCTGACAGGTCAGCTGTAATGTTGCTCCCCCTCTATGCCTCCTTGGGGCAGCATCCCCCGCCCCCTGCCCAGGGTGTGGTTTACCTGGCTGTTACCATGTCCATCCATGACACTTGCTCCTTTCTTTTGGGAAGGTAGGACCATGGTGATGTGGAAGCCAGTGCACCCATTTTTCATGTGTTTCCTTTAAGGGCTCCTGGCCAGACTGGAAACATATCACAAGAGTGTCAGGGGGCTGGTTGTCAGCCAGGAGTTGTTCCTGTCTATTCCTCGTATGGCCTTCTCCATGGTGTTGATGGACCTGTGCCCTGGGTGGGTATGCTGCCCTGTGCACACAGGCTGATGAGGTGTGAACATCCATCCCTCCTCATGCCCATGCATGGAGCAACCCACTGCCTCTTTTACATAGATGTTTGCACACGTGAGGGATGGGTGGACCTGCGTCGTAGTGTCTCATGTAAAAACAGCCTATGTCCATGTTCAAATCTGAACTTAGAGGTTTATAACAAACCCCATATACTATCTTGTTTTATATGATTATTCATCCAATTAGGTCAAGAACTCCTTCATAAAAGATATTTCCTCTTTCTAGGAATGGAAATTTCAGAAATCCACTGAACCTTGGACGTGAAGAAATTTCAGCCATCTTCTACATTATGGTTCAGAATGTCCTCTGTACAATTAATCTCCCTTATTATTTTCCTTAATTTCCACCAATCTTCCTTTTAAAAATAAAAACAAACTTTATTTCCAATTAAATTAAACTGAACTAATTCATGATCACTAGATCCAAGATTATCCCCAATAACTAAGTTCTCAATGATAGCTTCACTATTTACTAGAATCAGAACTAAAGTAGCATCCCCTCTGGTTGGTTGAGTGACAATTTGATGAAGAGCTTTGTCATTTGTCATATCAAGGATTAATTTAGCCCTACTCTTATTAGTAGTATTAATTTTCCAGTCCATATCTGAAAAACAAAGGGTGGACTCACACATAACGCTCATTAAATCAGATGTCTTTGGTCCCCCAGAATATGCATAATGAGCCCCAGATTAGTGTTATGGGTAAGCTGTCCGACTGCTTTTCAAATTATCATTTAAGTCACCATTCGTTATACCATTGTGTTTGCAGTTCTGTTCACGATTGTCAGAAAATAGGACTGTACCAAATAGTACTTCTGAGTATTCGGGCCAAATACCGAAGTTCAGAGTAATCAGCCTGAGTACTTGGCAGCCCTTCAGCACTGTTTCTGAAGTTTCGGAATTTGGACTCAAAATTCCAGACCTCGGAAAACTTCAGAAAGTTAAGAAAGTTGCTACAAAGTTCTTTAATCCACAGCCAAAGCACTACCCAGAAAAGCACTACCCAGAAAAACAGGCTACCAAGCGTCGGACAATTGCTCCAGAAGACAACCCCAGAAAAGTGCAACTGCATGCAGAAATAAAAACCCAACAACCAAAAGTAGTGTACCCACAGCATAGCCCACCATCAGCAGTGAGTACACCCACTTTAATCATTATGCCAACCAAGGAGTGCACAAAAATGCAGGCTAGCAAGAATTGGACATTTGCTCAAGAAGAATACAACAACCCTGCAAAACAGTCTGCAACTGCATGGAGAAATAAATCCAACCAAAAGCCAGAAAGCCCAGGCCCAAGCAGTCACAAAATTAAAAAAAAAACAGACATTCACCCACACACTGAGGAGCACCCTCTTGGCATGGCATTGGTACTGTGGCACCAATAACTTGAACAGATCAGGCAAAGGGAAGTGGAGCCAGGCAGAGAGATCCCAGTCTGGCCTCATGGTACCAAACAGTTGGCAGAACAGTAGACGTTACACTTTACAGTTAGGCTCTGTTGTGCTATGCCACAGCCTAGACAACACACACAACCCTGAAAAACAGTCTTCAACTGCATAGAGCAATAACTACCACCAAAAGCCAGCAAGCCCAGGCCCCAGCAGTCACAAAATTAAGAAACCAGTAGGGATGGGCGAACAGAACCGAGTTCGGAAATTTGGTTCGGTTCAGTTTGAAAATCGAGTTCAGTTCAGAAGTTTGGTTCGGTCAACCGAACTATTTGAGTTCGGCCTGAACTCCGAACTTCCGAACAGAGTTCGGAAATTCAAACCCCATTGAACTAAATGGAATATTATCTTATAGGGATGGGAGAACAGAACCGAGTTCATAAATTCAGTTCAGTTCGAAAATCGAGTTCGGTTCGGAAGTTCGGTTCCATCGACCAAAGTGGTCGAGTTCGGTCCGAACTCCAAACTTCCAAACCACGTTCGCGCATCCCTAGAATCCAGTTATTCACCCACCTCACCCCAGGGGACCCTCTTGGCATGGCATTGGTACTGTGGCACTGGTAACTTGAACAGACCAGGCAAAGTGAAGTGGAGTCAAGGCAGAGAGCTCTGGCCTCATGGTATCAAGTGCCAACCAGGCAGCAGGCAGAACTAGAAGAAAGGTGGCACCAAATTATTATTATTTTTTAAACAGCATGACATGGTAAAGGTAAAGGTAACCCCCATCCCACACCATTGGCCTTATGAACAGAACAGGCCAAGCACCCCTCCCCACAGCCGAATTCACCAAAAGAAGGGACAAAATGGCTGCAGCCACTTTTATTTTTCCCTGTCAGCCAATCGCAAACTTGCCATCTGGCTTGGCCAGCCAATCAAAACTTGACATCTGGCTTACCATCACTCAACTGTCCCCTCCCATACCCCCCTCCTACCAAATATGGCACTAAGTTTCATTTTCAGAAGAAGCTTGACGGTCCACCAGCCCCCTTATGCGCACAGTGGTTTCCAAAGTTTTCCGAATAACAGTCTTCGTCCTCGGAACTTTGGAATTCGGCCTTTCGGAACTGAATACCGTAACCTTTTTCAAATTCTGAAGCTTTACAAAGACTGAATTTCAGGTCTATCAGAAAAGCTGTTCCTCAGCAATATCTCTCCTTTGCTAGCTCATCTTTTCCTTTGCCTTCTCTTCATGGTCACGTTCCACCATCAATCACATTCCCCTTGAAGTTACATGGGCAGTGTTTGGAAAATTTGCATTAATGGTGTAATCTCCTCACTTATTGGCTTAAGAAGCCCTTCCAGTTCCCTTTGAGAGTCTATGAGTGTCTCCAGATGCACCTGCAAACCCTGGATCTTCTGTTCCATGAGGTTGATGAGCTGACATTGTATGCACACATAAGACTCTTCTGTTCCACACTCAAGAATGATGTACATTCTTCCGCTTCCACACCCAACCAATTTCTTTGTCTCCATTCTTCCACAGGTTCCCTCAGCTTCCACTTCAGTAATTATTGTTCTTGTTGCTTGTGGACTAGGAACCAAAAACCAAAAATCAAAGGATGAACACTAACTAAGCACAAGCTGGCTTTGCTACCTAACTCAACTGGCAAACTCTCCTTATCCTCCCAGCTCCTTTACCTCACCAGTCAAGTGTCACACCTTATTTTGGGAATTGGTGTGCTCTGGTTGGTCCCAGTCTCTTCTTGTAGCTAGTGGTGGAATTTTTCTGTGGAGATAGTTGAGGTGTGGCTGTGGTGTAGGTCCTGCAATGGTGTAGATTAGGTTCATTCCAGATCTGTGACTCTGTACCATTAAAAAGGATGAGGTTTTTTGGACGTGTGTGTGTGTGTCTCTCAGTGAAGGTGGAGCATACTCTGTTCACCCCAAGATGTGCCTTTGGTATGCTCTATTGTCTAGTGTGTATTAAAAAGAAGCCATGACTGATTTCCACCCTTCCTTACCCATTTCCCCCAGTATCAGGACCTAACCTCTGTACGCCCTTTGCATATTTTGTGCAGGCTGGGATGAATAATTATTCCCCACTCACGCTTGTGTAGCTGTGTTAAAACTAGTCACAGACAAGCCCTTTTTAAACCATAAGAGAAACATCATCTTCTGTGTGGTTCAGCAACGTCTGCAGTCCAACTGTTCATGAAGAAGTGACTCATAGTTGGAGGTTTGGGATATGCTGAAGTGTGACTTTACTGCTTTCTCCTTTATATATTTACTTAGGGGAATATGAGGGCAGGAAAGTGAAAAGAAAAATATCTAGAGGGCAAAGTACCTTTAACAACTGAACAGTTACAGGCATTTCTCATCCATTAGAGAGTGACTATCAGAGTGGAAAAGATCCTTAGGGAAGTCTTTGAACCAATGTGAGCCTACACAGGAGTTGAGATAATTTCACAGAAGAAGGAAAAACATGTTTTAATATGTTTCCTGTGATAAAAACTAAAATCAGTTCATTTTTAGAATATGGAAAATTAAATGGTACCCCTGTTAATAATGTTATATTTTTAAGTGCCTTTCACCCAGATGGATCCCAATGCATTTTACAAGCTGTATACACACAGGAGTAATCTCTTGCTCTCTTTCCTCTTCCTCCACCGACTGAATTGCAGGCACTTCCACTTTGGAACACAGCAACTTTTTACAATGGCCCTTTTCACACGGGGCGCAGTTCAGGGGTGTGGACCACGGTTCATGTGTGCTGGGTGGGTGAGAAGTTCTGATGGGCGCTCACTGACCTCCCCCCACCGCTACCCATCACCCGCGCATGGAGGTATCTCCATTTTGTCCAATGCCTCTGTGCATGGGGGAAGGGTGTACATGGGTGTGCATGCATGTGCACGGGAGCTGAAAAACAACAGCTGCAAGTATATTGATTTTGCTTCAGTCTGACCTACTTTGGATCTGATGTAGAGTGTTCTAGAAAGGGAATGCTTTACAGATATAAACAAATGTATGTGAATACCAATGTAACAATGGGCATAAAAAAACTAAGATTGACTGTTTTCTGATAGACTCCATCCTCTTTATGCTCCATCTACATACTAGAAACAAATACATGTTTGTGTTAAAAGGCTTCTTCTCATTAGTCTGCTGATTAAGAATATTTGTAATGGAGTCTCATAGGATACATATTATTTTTAAATTATACATTTTGCAATGGTGTGCATTTCCCATATGTATTACACTCCTCTGCTTTTTAAAAAAAATGCTGACTGCATACTATTATTGTAAGTACTTATGTTAATGACAGGCTATGATGGTTTATGACAGTAGTTTGGGGACACTTTCATAGCCTAATCCCCTCAAGGTAGAATAACATTTGAAAAAGTGGGTAAGGCTACAAAAGTGATTTTAAGGGACCCATACAGTGGCATATGTTTAAGTCAAATTTCTCTGGCCATGTAAAAAAACATTCTAATTATCAGAAATTCTAAGGCAGACCTTAAGAAAATCAACCTGGAGATGGAGAAAAATGATGCTCACATTAAGTTAACACCAGGATTTTCTGTCTCCACTTCCCTCTCCTCAGAAGCAAACAGTCAGAGCAGACAGCAAGGCAGAGCTGTGCACACATCAGTTTTTACACCACATCATCCTCCCACACAACCCAATCAGCCCCTATCCCTTTCTCAAATTAAAACAAAATATTACACTTTGTCCAGAAGATTCTTAGGCTTGGGCTCAAGTAAATTTCCCCCTGGGGAAGGTAGTTCCACAAAAATGGGGCATCAACGAAGAATGTCTGCATGTGCGCTCCCATCGCATGGACAAGGGTAACCGACGGATTCCACGTGAGGCGCTCCATTCTGACCATAGGGTAGGGATGTGACTTTCATTTTCATGATAACGAATGAGCCTTCTTTGTTTTCATTATTCAATAATGAAAACAAAAGAAAACAATAATGAAAATGCAATATTTTAAATTATTATTTAGGCTTTACCCTCATTGTTTTACATCCATTTTGGATGAAATATGGAGAGATTTTATCCCCCACCCAAGACATAGGGTGATTTCAGAAGTGACGCATTCTAATTCACCACAGTGAATCCCACCCCGGTGTGAATGGATTCACCGCGGCCTGTGGTGACACATGCGGCCCCAACAGAAGTGATAGAATCGTGACCACTGCCCGGAGGCAATCAGAGAGAACATGGACTGGGGGAACATAACAGACATGCAGTGGAGACGTGGACCGTGGTTTGAGCCCCAGAATGCACCGTGGCTGGGGTCAATTCCTTCCACCGCAGATGCGGGTTTCCGTTCAGAAGTTACTTTTCATTCACTCCTGCTGTGGTGACCATTCACCACACTTCTGGACCTCCTCCCGCCCCGACCTCACAAAGCGTGGTTAGCTTCACCCCGGGCCACGTTTGACTGTGGTGAACATCTGGATGCGAGCAAACAGACATGCACGGCACTTTCACCGCCCCCCGCATTTGACTGAGGTTTACTGTGGTGGACATTCACCACGTCACTTCTGAAATCACTCATTATTTCTGCAAAGTTTCAGAAAGATTAGATAAAGGGTCCTGATTTTACAGTCCAAAATGTGTTTTCCATTGAAACCAATGTGAAACAAAAATACAAGTAAAAACAGAAATGAAAGAAAGAACAACAAAAGAATGAAAACAAATGATATTTCAATTTTAACAATGAAAATGAAAATAATAAAAATAGTGAAAAATCTCTGTGCACTTCCCTACCATAGGGCCCACAACGGGACATGGTAGGACAGGAGATCTTTCAGATATATGGGACCCAGAGCAGTTAGGACTTTAAAGGTCAAAGCCAGCACCCAGGATCAGAACAGACAGGATTTCACACACACACACACACACACACATTGAGTCCGCATGTCCAGACAGCTGAAAGAAACTGGTGTACCCTAATGCCCATCCCCAACCTGCCCAGTATAAACACTAGGGGTGGGACACCAGGGAGAATACCGGATACCAGATGTACCGGTATCGGATCTCCCTGGTACCGGATATATTGGTATCGGCATACCAGATTTTTAACATTGGCCACGGTACCGTATTTTTTGCATTGCAGCTATTGACTTCAATGACCGCAATGTAAAAAATCTGGTACGGCGGCCAGTGTTAAAAATCCGGTATGCCGGTACAGGTAAATATCGGATTTATTGGATTAAGCCTATACACCCAAATACCGGCAATATCGGATCTCAGGAGAACCGAAATTCCCACCCCTAAAAACACCCACTCTGACAGCATATATAGTGCAGTATTTTAAACACATGCTGCCAAGAAATCATTAATTCACTCAAAGGTTCTGATATTTTTACTTGGATGGGCATACCCTATAAACCTTACAAATTCAAGTTATCAGGGTTCTGAATTCTACTTATCCAGAGCAAGGAACAATTTGTTCTTATAGACCTGTGACTGGGTCTGCATATAATCATTCAAAAATTCAAGTTATGCAGCTTCTATTTCAGCAGATTCCACTGTACATCTTACCTACACAAGAAGTAACGTTCATAATTAAAGAGATGAATGTGCTCTACTCTTTAATTGCTAAGGCTTAGATCATCTTGTATTGGTTATTACGACATGATGTGATTTCGGGGGGTGAGTAGGGCAGACCCCGTTTAGTTTCTTACTCTGGCAAATCAGCTAAGTAAACACTGTCTCTTTAAGGGATCAGCTCAAAAAGTCACTCTAGTAGGAATTAGCTCATCACCATGTCCTTTTATTTACAGAGTTCCATCTCAGTCTCCACCATACATAGTCTCTGGCCAGGCACACAGTCTCTGGCCTTTACATAATCTTTAGGGATGGGAATTTTTGATAGAACTGAAAGTACCCGATAATGGCCTTTTCAGATTAATCCAAAATGTTTATTTCATTTTCGGTATTTGTTGTTTTGTATCTTTTGCATGAATTTTTGTTTTGGATTTTTAACATTATGGTTTGTCCCCATTGTTGGGGACGCCGTGCTAAGGACATGGCAGAACCAGTCCAAGAAAGAAAGCCAGAAAAGGCAAGAAAGAAGTCAGTAATTATTGTAAAAGGTTTGATGCATCAACAGTGCTGTTGAAACATTAACAGTAATGTTGATTTTTGTTTCAGATTTTTAACACTGGGGAGAAACCGCAATGTTAAAAATCTAAAACAAAAATCAATGCAAAAGATTTGAAACAACCGTTACCAAAACAAGAACTGAAATACATGAAAAACTAAACTAAAAGTAACTTAAATCAAATTTCCCCCCAGATTCTCACCCCTAATAATGTTTACAGTACTCTCCACAGGATAGTGTCTCTTTCTAATACTGGAAACCAGCCCTCTGGCAACCCCGAATCTCTATAATCCATATGGTAACTCCAGTACATCCATACCTCTTTGGTTATCCCTCAGCACTCTCTCTTTCTAGGGATGGGCGAACAGATCGCAGTTCAGGTTCGGCCGTTCGGTTCAGCTACGTTCGGTTCGTCTGTTCAGTTCAGCAGTTTGGTTCGGCTGCGTTCGGTTTGTCCATTCGGTTCGTCCGTTCGGTTAGTTCGCCGAGTTCAGGTTTGGCGGTTCGGTTCGGTCGTCTGAACAAGCCGTTCAGTTAGGCCGTTCGGCTGTTCGGTTCGGCCGTTTGGCCGTTTGGGAAATGTTGTTATGGGTGTTTTTTGGTTTTTATATGGTTTTTTTGGTTTTTTATTGGGTTTTATATGGTTTTCATTTGTTTTTTATTTGGTTTTTTTGTTTTTATGTTTTTTTAATTTATTTTTTAATCTAATATTATATATATATATATCTACATTAAATCTAACTGCTATTAACTATTCTAAATGCTATGAACTAAATGTTTTATCTAATAAGTACACAGACCTACTCCTACAAACACTAAAACTAAATCACTAACGCTATCTCTATCACTAAGCTAACTTCTACAACTCTCTACTATCTATCTAGCTAGCTAGATAGCTAGCTATCTTTCCCCCCATCCCATATCCATATCCATATATATATATATATATATATATATATGGATATATATATGGATATATATGGATATATATACATCCCATATATATGAGATGGGGGGAATCACAAACAGAAGAGGAGTCTGTAGTGAAATACATACATACTCAATGAGTCTGTACAGTGAAATGCATAACACAAGGTTTCAGTTTATGGTTTAAGTTTCATTTCATTACAAAACTGAAATGAAACTTAAAGCAATCTAAAAATCCTACTCAACGCCTTCTGTTCAGGAACAGTGACTAGCTCAGAAGGTGTTGGGAAGGGGGAAGGCAGATAATTAGTTTCGTTTCTTGCAAGCCTCTCCACCTCTGGTGCCTGGAAGTCTGGTCCTCAGTGACCGACACCTCCCTGTCATGTTTGACCTTCCAGTGAACCTTTTTTTGCCACCCAAACTCACCCAAACGTGATCCGAACTGACTGAACTGTTCGGCCATTTCACCGTTCGGTGTTCGGTTTGTTTGGTATTTTCGCGTTCGTGTTCGTGTTCGTGTTTGAGTTCGGTCATCTGAACAGGCCAAGTTCGGACCAAACTCCGAACTGCCAAACCACGTTTGCCCATCCCTATCTCTTTCTCAGCCATTCCTGCTTATCCTCAGGGCTCACTGACATCAGAACTATAGACAGAGGTCCTGCTGAGGTTTCTCTCAGGAAGCTGCTTCCTTCACCAGAGCCAAGCATAGACTGAACTTTGTCTGGGTTCAGCCTTCCTTTATATCCCAAATTGGGAGTAGCTAGCCCTTCAGTCTCCAGCTCTTAAAGGACCAGTAGCATCTCACTCCCAATTCTATACCCAGATCAGTGTTTATCCAATCCCACAAGACTCTGTCAAACCTTTTCCCAACAGTGTAATAGCTGCAGACCAGTCCACCCAGTCTGCAGGCTGATGCGCCCAGCTCTCTTAACGGGGCAGAAGCTTTCATAGGCTTCACTCTACCACAGGGCTCTAAATAATTCTTGACTTTATATATGAGATGCACTACAATACAGAATATAAAAAATCAGCAAAGGCATTGTGGCAAGGCAGAGTCCCTGTTGGTCACTGTCCTTTTAAGGAGATACAGTCTAAGCTGTAGAGAAGGTGCATCTCCAGAGTCATTGGATCAGCTGTGCTAAGGGCATGGCAGAACCAATCCAAGAGAGAAAGCCAGAAAAGGCAAGAGAGAAGCCAAAGAAGGCAAGAAAGACAGATAAAGCTAGAGGGGCAGGAAGGATACAGTGGAGGCAAGAGTATTTCTTTCTTAACCCAATATTGGGTGTTTTTACACACACATTTCTCCTGCATGTTTGCTGTTACATCCTGAACTTTCTGTGTGTCTAAATCACTCACCCAGGTGTAAAAAGTTCTCCTGGTAAACTGCTTTGCTCCAGGCAGCTGTGGTCACTTGGTTTCTATGCCAGCCCCTCACGTCTACAGCTGAACCTACTTTAGGCTGCCTCAGGGCAGTGTTTGTGTGAAGAATGCATCCAGGAACTGCCTCAGGGCAGCATGAGTGAAGAATGCATCTGGAAATTACTTGTGAACTTGTAAACCCAGAAGATTGAAAAATCCTGAACTTTAAGGTGTGTGTAAAAATGCCCAATGTGTTAGCTTTTACAAATTTCAAGTAGCCTCCTAACATTATTTCAAAGTAGTCTTTTTGTTATTTAATTTTATATTTATATGTTTACTTAGATTTTTCCAATAAATAAAGAGAAGGGCTATGAATCTTGCATTGCAACGGTAAATTCTAGCAATAGGCAACATTTTTAGTGCTGCAAAGGCTGAGTAACTGTGAAGTTTTCTTGAGATAAATAGATTGCTGTCTCAACTCCATGGTGAAAATACAGATTAATTTTTTTTCTTAAAAACATGAATCAATCATTGTTGCCCTCACCTATTCTTTTCTGTCAAATGTTTCAATTATTCTGGAAAGTCTACAGAAAGTTTGAGAACCACTTTGACTACCCATTTTAGTTTGACTTTAAAGTGGGGCTGGGTAACTTTCAGTAAGATACTAAGAACATAAGGAGTGCCATACTGGGTCAAACCTATGGTCCATCAAGCCCAGCATCCTTTCTCCAACAGTGGCCAGTTAGAGTAGCTTGAGAAAAGTACAAGTACAGGTCATGGAGGTGTGACTATGGGGATTTTCAGATGTTACGAGATCACTCTCAACCACAGTCAATACCCTGTGGTGGGGAATGGTCCCGTAACGTCTGCTGGGGAACAAGAAGTTCCCCCCCAGATGTTTGCCACGGTCAATCATGGCAGGGAATCACATTCACCATGCAATCGGCTGAACCGGCGGGGCTGACGCCGATCGCGTGGTGAATGCAATTCCCCACCGCGATGAAGAGGCCTGTCTCATCTGGACAGAAACCACGTCCGGGAATCCCCGGCGGGATTCCGGGCCATGGTCAATTCGGGTGGGCGCTGCGGCCGCATTGACTGCAGCACCTGCCCATCCCCCCAGAGCGCGGACAGCGTGGGAGCTTGGGGGGGCGGGTCCAAGCGGCCACATGTTGCACCGCACGGCCCCGCCCCCTCCCCGATTCCCTGACTGGATCAGCCGGCATGTCTGTTGGACGTGCCAGCGTGATCCCGGCAGGAAATCATTTGGGTGAATCTGGGACGGGGCGAATGCCGCCTCATCTCATCTGAAATCACCCTACGACTAGTGAGTAGGGATGGGACTTTCAGTATTGCCAAGAACCAAAAGTACCTGATAATGGCTATATCAGATTAATCCAATATCTCTGTTCTTTCTTGGTATCAACAGTGGTATCAGATCTTTTGCATTTTTTTTTTTAATTTAATTTTTAACATTGCGGTTTTCTCCATTCAAGTCAATGGGGAAAACCGCAATGTTAAAAATCTGATACCAAGAGAACCGAGAACCGATAGTAGAACCAGTAGAAAGAGATCAGATACCAATAAAAACCGAGAACCAAAATGTTGCCCAAGTCCCACCCCTAGTAACTAGCAAGCAGTTATGGCTCTATTCTTTAAGAATTTATCTAGCTTCTGTTTGAAGTGAATTATGGTGTTTGCTTTCACTGCCTCCTCTGGCAACAAGTTCCACAACATGGTCATCCATTATGCTGTGAACGCAACTAGCAAGACCTGATTCTCAACTGTTCACACTAGTAATTAGAAAGCATGGTTTGGCTGAAAAAATTAAACTTGACTGAAGTAAAGCAGGAGTGGAAAACAATAATATAGCCCTGTAATTTTCTCCATTCAGTTTCAAATGCTTTAAATTTCTGTGGGGGCTAAATCTGCTTTATCAGTGGGTTTCAGTCAGAGTTAAAAAAAAAATACACACACATGATTTTGCATTCTCAGGTACACTTTGTAAAACAAAGGTTCTATTTTTGCCTAGATCTGATTCTGAATAAGTTAATGAAAATGTTGCTATTAATGGATAGTGTTGCAGAGGGATTGCACCTGTTGACTTGAACTTTACAGCTGTACTTTTTAGTTGGTGGCAGACTCCTGTCTACCTACATCGTAATAGATAGAAGAGGCTTTGATTTCTCTGTCTCTAATGATCCATTCAGTTAACAACCTTATCCATGAAAATGTCTCTCTAGTGTTTTGTTAACCTTACCATATGGAAGAAGTATTCTTTGAATAAATGCACTGAAGACATTCCTTAATCTATTTTATGTGAAGACCTCTTTCTTTATGGTTAACATCATGTCCGCTAACACCCCTCCAATATTGCCATTAGTCACTACAAAATGCTCTAAAGTGCTCTTTTTTCAAAGCATTTCATGGCAGTAACTACTGTCATCTGAGTTCATGAACAGCTGCATGAGATATCAGTTGTAACTCAGCTGGAGAATATATGTATGTAAAGCAAATAAATAAATAAATAAATAATAATCTGGTTCCCCCCCCTAAAAAAACCCAACAACATTAAAGTTCTACATATCTATGCATCTTTGCAGCCTACAGAGAAGACAATTAGTTCCATGCCCTCTGCCTGATGAAACCTAGTTTCCTAAGGGATAATGCTCAATGTAAGTCAGTCTAGCTCCAAGAGGGCCCACATATTCCCTTCAGACACCTCATATAAAAATTTGGGACCTTCCTTACACCTTTGGGTTTTCTTGACCTCTGCCAGATTTGCTTGAAATCAGCCCACAATAGAGCTGACACAAATAGCCGATTGGTTAATGTCTGGCTTATCCAATAGTTTCAGATACCCTGCATTTAGCTGTCAGATTAACTGGAAGCTCGTGAATTGGCTACAAACAGCATGGGGGGAAGTTCTTATGTGAGATATGTTTGCGTGACTGTGGAAGATCACAAAACCAACATACATAACACACATGAAACATACATGTATATGAGCAAACACTGCTTTGTTAGTATTGTATACCTATGTTTGGTATCAAACTGATCACTGTAATGTATAGAATAACATGGTGTAACTTATAAGACATCAAATATCAATTGTACCAGTTTGAATGTAAGTTGTGGAAAAATCTTAGAAAAATGAACAGGAAGAGGGAACAGGAAATGTAATTCAGAGAGAGATAAGCCAAACCAGGCTCAGACAAAATAATCTGCCCCAAATACACATCCCAAACAGACTAAATGACCTCAACCTTCCTGAAAAAGAAGAAAGAGAAGGACAAAGAACCAACTTGCATATGAAAGGCATGCCTTGATAGCACAGAGAGAGTTTCCTTTGACCAACATGTGAAGAGATTTATTGAAGAAATTTTGAAACTGTAACCAAGAAGGATTTGATGCCCAGCTCCACTAATATCAGGGTTGAGAAGAGACTTCTAAAACTGCTTTTACACAAGCAGTTGAAACCAGTGCATGGAAGAATGCGCTGGTTGAAAAGCCCCACTATGTGCATTCATGAGCTATATGCATTTACATGCACTGGAACTAGACGCCCCTCTATTGGAATTGCCGCTCACAGGGGTCTTTTTAATGGCACATTTTGGAAGCCCCGGTATTGAGGCTTCCAAAAAGCACCTTTAAAAAGACCCCGCAAGCAGCAATTCCTATAGAGGGGCGGCTATTTCCATGAACGCACCCCGCGGGGCTTTTCAGCCAGCGTGTTTATTTTATATATATTATATAATGCACTATGAGCAGAATTTTGCATATTCATATTTTCTTTTATAATAAAATTATTTTTAACTAAGTCGATGTGCTAAGTGAGTTCCTACTTTGGAGTAACAGAGTTTGGGAAGATTCTGAGCCAGCAAGCTCAGGAGAACCTGGTTAAAAGTTTATGTTTTACGAACTCTGAGGCAAAGGTGACTAAG
Source organism: Sphenodon punctatus (assembly GCA_003113815.1). Classification (NCBI taxonomy): domain Eukaryota; kingdom Metazoa; phylum Chordata; class Lepidosauria; order Sphenodontia; family Sphenodontidae; genus Sphenodon; species Sphenodon punctatus. The sequence goes on from QEPC01011775.1 coordinate 867,141, forward strand.
AGTTAACCCCTTATGAACTGGACAGTTCTGGATTGAGCTGGTCCAGGGTTAGTGTAAGTGGGGAAACTGAGTCACAGCTAGCCTAGGGTGGGGCAGAGAGGTCTCAACCCCACCATAATGACCCCAGGTCCTCTCAAAAACATGTGCCCCAGGTCACAAAATAGGCCCAGGCTAGCCTCAGGAGAGCTGCTGCCACTGACTGCAGCCTACCAATGGTTACCCACTGTACTACAGGGTGACCAGCCCAGCCCTGGGAGAGCTGCTGCCTGCAACTTGCAACCCAACTAAGCTATTTGTGGACTACGTCCTAAGCCTGCACCCCCTCATGGCCACTCAGGGTGAAAACAGACATGATGCTAACCACCCTTTAACCACCCTTGGTGGTCATTTATGCATGTTTCAGGGCTGCATAAGACATCAATACAGCCCTGAAAAATGCATAAATAACCACCAAGGGTGGTTAAAGGGTGGTTAGCGTCATGTCTGTTTTCACCCTCAGACTCTCTGAGCAAATGCCAGTTGAAGGGCTTGTGGGATCCAAACTGTCTAAAGGTAGGTCAGAGCCTGCAAGTCTCTCAGATAACACTATCTGTACAGATAATAATTTCAGCTCTAGCACACATGATCAAAAAAATTAAGGAGGGACAATGCTTAATGTAAGCCAATGGGATTTCTGTTTGGTTATAAAAGAGGCCCACATCCCCTCCACAAACATTTATTAACAAAATTTTGGATACCTTATTATATTTGGGATTTTTACTCTTCAACCAAGTTTGACTGAAACTGTCCTGTGGAAGACACAGACCACCTCACCCCATCCAACCCCCCCGGCCCCCCAGCTTTGATAATTTAAAAACACTCTGTGCCACGTTAAAATCAAGCCTGTTAACTATTTCCTTTATCAGTGGGTTGACTGTTAGTTGTATGAAGTAGAAAAATAATAAATAGAAGCTGATTGTGTTAAATTCAGCCTTTGAGTTCTACTTGTTTGTGCAGTTCAGCTGATTAACTGGGGTTCCATGACTATAACTTGCAGCAGAATTCAATTGAGTTTCTTTTTCTCCTAGCAAGTTAATAATCATGAAATTATATAACAAATCTGGAAACCAATTACCAAATGTCAGAAGGTGCCCTCATTAAAATATAAACATTTGTTGGAACATGCCATATTTGCAGATTAGCCATGTTTTATTTATAGCTCCTTGAGGCACAATAATGAAGGAAGTGGTAATGCAATTTGAAGGCTTGCTTGTCTCACTTATGTTTGAATGTGAATCCCAGGAGGCCCATCTGTAGACTGAAGCAGAAAAATGCTGTATATAGGAACTTAGCAAGTTCTAAACTAATTTAGTCTAAAATCCTGAATCTAATCTGAAGTCCCATTGATTTCAACAGGACTGTTTGGGAGTAAGTGGTCTGACAATTGCAACTGTAATCCATAATTTATTTATTTATTTAATTTATATCCCACTCTATTCCTGAAGGCTCAGGGCGGATCAAACATATAACATGTAAAATACACACCAAATCTATACAATCTCGCCCAGGGGCCATAGATACATGTTGACCATGAGGGGCAACTGGAAGGAACCCTGTGGGACACCATAAGAGAGTGGGGAGGGTGAGGAAAAACAATCACCCATAACCACTTGCTGAAACCTCCTCAACAGGAATGAACAGAACCACTCTAGAACTGTCCCGCGAACCCCTGCCAGATCCTACAACCTTGTCAACAACAACTCATGGTCAACTGTATCAAAGGTCACTGAAAGATCTAAAAGGATCAACAGGGTAGAATATTACCTGTCAGCTCATGGTGAAGATTGGCGACCAACGTCACAAGCACAGTCTTGGTGCTATACCTAGCATGGAAGTCATACTGACACGGGTTCAGGAATCTGATGGCATCTAGTTGTCCCTGCCACTGCCTGGCAACCACCTGTTCAATAACTTTCCCAAGAAGGGAAGATTAGAGGTGGGGTGATAGCTGCCCAAGGAGTCAGCATCAAGTGATGTTTTTTGAGCAGGGGTCAAACAACCACCATCTTGAGGACTTCTGGTACCCGGTCCTCCCAAAGGGAGGCACTGACAATCCCAGACAGCAAAGGCTCCAGTTTCTAGGGGTGTGCATGTCATTTTTTAATTACAATAACAATAATGAAAATTGTCATTTTAGTTATATCATGATTGCAAGAACAAATATGAAAAATAATAATAATGAAAACAAAACAAAAACAACATTTTGTTTTTTAAATAAATGGAAAAAAATGGAAAAGTATTTCTGGTTATAACCTTTTTGTTTTTTATTCAATTATGATGAACTTTGGGCTGCTTGTACCCCCAATGGAGTGCATTATGTGGACCAAGCTCTGAAATGATTTGATAAAGGAAACAGATTCTAGAAGCAATTGAATGATGTGATTTTATTAAAAGCTCCATACACATTCATGGATACAACTTCTTTGTCTTCAATCCAATTTGCATGACACCTATGAAGTTCATGTCTCTACACAAGCTAAACACACCTGTCAATTTTCAGAAAGATTGGATAAAGGGTCCAGATGGTATAAGTCATTCACTTGGAAATACATTTATAGCTGTAACATTTGGATATTCCATCCTGTTTACAAGGAATTTGGTAGGAATGTATCACATACCTTCACATCCCAGAAATCAGGAGACTTAGAGCACATTCCCACATACAGCAAACAAGCTCATTTTCCATTTCCCCGCATATTATAATGATGTGGGAATGACTCCATGCACTTTTTTAGTAGTCCTTCCGCTTGTTTTTAAATGCATTTATGGGGCAGCCAAAATCTACCTTTATAGAAGCACATATAGAGACAAGCACAGGCTAATTGGTGTCTGATCAGAAACAGCCTCTCTGAAAGTGCATGGTAGCAGGAGTCCTCCCTTACCATAGAGAGGAATGTATAAGGGAGGTTTTCTCCTCAGCTGCTGCTACCGATGCCGACACCACCTCCTTTGCCACCTTCTCCATCTGCTTCTATTGCCGATGGCTCCTGCTTCTCAACCAGCTGCAGCTGCCACCGCAGCTGACAACTCCTGCTCCTTCTATGCCCACCTCCACTGCACAAAGCACAAGAAGGGCTGGTAATAGGGATGGTGTGGGTAATGGGGGGCATTGCTAATGGTCAGAGTGTGGGGTGGGGGTGGGGCATGGCTAACATACACAGTGAGCGGGCATGGCTCAGGGACACATTGGGGGAGGAGGGGCAGGGCAAATGGACACAGTGAGGGGGCATGACTCAGGGATACATTGGGGGGGTGGGCAGGGTTAANTGGAGGGGTGGGCGGGGCTAATGGACACAGTGAGGGGGCATGGCTCAGGGACACATTGGGGGTGGGCATGGCAAATGCACACAGTGAGGGGGCATGGCTCAGGGACACATGGGGGAGGGGCATGGCAAATGGACACAGTAAGGGGGCATGACTCAGGGTCACATTGGTGGAGGGGTGGGCGGGGCTAATGGACACAGTGAGGGGGCATGGCTCAGGGACACATTGGGGGATGTGTCACCTCCCTCCAGGCAGTGACTTCACTGGCAAGTTGCTTTCTCCTAAACCAGGGAAAGGAGGCCCTGATCCAAGATCTGCACACCATGTCTACATGCACAAAACCCATGCAATATTTGTGCATAACATGTACGCAGTGCAAATTGAGTGTGTCCAATGCACACACATAGTGCATGCACATGCTGTGTTTTTACAACATGCTGTGTGTGTAGAGCCAAAATGTTGTGCTGAATCATCCCATCCCCAATCCAGACTAGCAGGGACAGCCAGCCTTCTTGGTGGCCACTCCTCAGCTGTGGAACTCCCTGTCATTGGATGCTCATTTGGCCCCGGAAGTCCCCACTTTTCGACGTAGTTGTAAGACTTGGCTGTTCCGCCTGACTTTTGGGTGGGTAGGGAGGGAGTTAGTTAAGGTGGGGGATGATATGGGACATTTTTATCCGCCTTGATGTATGGTTTTAAATGATGATGTTATTTTATGTTTTTATTGTGAACTGCCCAGAGCTACCTGTGCCGGGATGGGCAGGGTATTAAGTTTTTTTAATTAATTAATTAATTAATTAATTAATTCCCACTAAAATAAAGTTGTTGGGCCATGCTGTAATTTAAGCACCTCTCACCCCTTTTTTGTGATTCTCTTCCCATCTCCCAAATGGTTGTGATGCTGGTTTCTTTTATTTTCTACCACGGCAGCAATAGCCCCATAGAGACAAATTGCTTTTACTGGTAGGCTGTACCTTCTTCCAGACTCTCTGGGATTCCTATTGGCTTATGAAACAAAACTGGCTCTTGAAGATGATACAGTTTTGACTAGGTGCTGCTGCTATTATCTTTGGCATTCAAACTGTAAAATGAAAAGTCCAGCAAGAAAGTTTGGCTTATGTAGAACTTTCCTTGCCAGACCTGACTTCACATGGAAATGTGCCAACATCTGTTCTTCATCCGGATGGCTCAATTTACGCTTTTCCAAGAAAGACTTTTAACAATTTGCTAAACCAAGAAATAGCTTGTAAGTGCAAGTGCTACACTTAACCTTTTGTTAAAACTGCACTAGTGAAGATGATCAGCAAATGTCTCTAGAACGCTTCATATAAGTTCTGGATCCAGACTCCAGTTTCTTTCCTTGGGGATGGGAAGGGATGACACTGGGCACTTGCCCATGTTACCAGAAGGGGGAGGACTCCCAGCCAGGGCCGGACATAGGAATTTTGCGCCCCTGGGCCCTTCTCAGACTGCTTCCCCCAAGCCAAGCCCTGCCACAAGCCCCATCCACAAGCCAAGCCCCACCCCCATGCTGTGTGTTCATGGGTGGGGGAGTCCCATGTGAACGATGCAGCTCACCCCCCACACAGTGAATTGGGGTGCATGCGTGTGCCCGCCCAATGCATCCTCACTCACCCCCCACTTTTCCTTATGCACAGAGCAACCAGGGAAAACAGCGGTTGCTTCGTAAGTACGGATGAGTGGGGGGGTGAGTGGGGATGTGTGTACGGGTGTGTGCACGCCGTGTCCACGCACCGGCACATCCACGGAGTCCCACACCCAGCAGAGCCATGTAAAAAGGGCCTGTGAGGAGCCATTCAAAGAAGAACAGAAGGTTTCTGTCTTGTAAATAAGGTTCTTCGAGATGGCTCCTAACATTATCACAACCACCACCTTTCCAGACATGCATGTAATTTTTTTCTTATATTCCTAGAAAGGGTTGGAAGGAACTGTCATTCTGAGGGGGAAAGAGCTTTTTATATTAGAGGAGCTTGAGACCATCATGTGGTCTATTTGAATAGGGTGAACATGCACAACCCAGTTGTGAGAATGTTAGGCACCATCTCAAAGAACCTTCTTTACAATGCAACAACTTTCTGATCACTCACATGGGGATTTGTAAACAAACAGCTTTATCTTCCAGCCCGATCATCGGTGTCCACAGGGTCACAAGGGATTATGCATCATCAGGTGGGTCCTGCAGCGGTTTCTTTCACGGATGACAGGACTCAAAATCCAGCCCTGTGATCTGTGAGAGAAATCACTGCGGTACCCGCCTGATGATGCTTCATGCCCCGCGCCCACATTTGGAGCTACACGAGGGTTTTCCAGCTGTGAGTTTCCCTGCTGTGAGTCCTCCCCGCTCTGGTGAAGTGGCCACTGACTCATGGTTTCTGGTTAGAAGCTTCCGTGTGTCACTGGTGCCTCTCGGGCAAGAGGCAGGAACTACTGAAGTGCAAAAAAGGTTTTTGCAGCTCCTAAAGTGCACATCCCAACTTTAAACAATTCAGTGCTGGTTGGGATGTAATAGTGTCCACTACAGAGCCACTTCAGGAATATTGCCCATATCAGTGCATGTGTCTGTGTGTAATCTACTCTCTTCATCCTGTCCGTTTCTCTCTCCTTATGTGGGTCTGTAATTAAACTTGCAGAGTTAAGAGCTCTAATCTATTGGGCACAAATTTCTTCTCAATCCCTGATGTATCTGGTGCCAAGGACTTGGAATGGAGACTGGAGAGAATCAGAATTTAATTGCTGTAATGCTTGTTATCCTAGAATGATAGCATCATAGTACTGGAAGGGACCTCCAGGATCACTTAGTCCAGGGATGGGGGAACCTCAGGCCCAGGGACCAAATGTGGCTTGTAGCTAGTATTTATTTGGCCTCTTTCCATTTTCTGGATTTGGTCTCTGGATCCAGTTCCAACCCCTAAGCACTGAAAGACTGAGCTCAGGGGAAGGGAACAGAGATGAGGGCATGCACACAAGAAGAGAGGACAAATCCATGACAGAGATCCATGATCTGGATCCTCCTCTTCCTGAGGACACCCCTTAAGCATCTCCTGCCCCCAACTTCTATGCAGCCCTCAGAAACTACTAATTTTCAAAGCTGCTCCTGGAAGAGAAAAGGTTTTCCACCCCAGATCTAGTCCAGTCCCCAACTCGTACACATCTGAGCACAGAATTTTAGGCATGGGCGAACAGATCGCAGCTCGTGTTCGGCCGTTCGGTTCCGTCGCGTTCGGTTCATGTGTTCGTGTTCGGTCGTTCGGTCTGATCGCGAGTTCGTGTTCGCCCATTCGGTTCGGTAGCGTTCTGTTCACGTGTTCGTGTTCGGTTGTTCGGGCAGTACGCGCGTTCATGTTCGGACGTTCGGTTTGTTCGCGATCGGGTTGTGCGTTCGTGTTCGGTCGTTCGGTGTTCGGGTGGCTCGCGCGCTCGCGTTCGGCCGTTCGGCCAGAAATATCGCGGGATCGCGGGAAGCCCTAAAATCGCGCTGGAAATAGGAAATTCGTGTGCGTGTGTGCAAGTGAGGCGAGAGGTGTGTGTTTGTTTCGGTGGCTGCTTGTTAGTGTGTTTTGGT